>CM031372.1:96805481-97380841 GCA_018208015.1 Medicago ruthenica | reverse complement strand
TCCGGTGATAGCCTGATATGATAGGAGTTTCACCGGTTCATAGGGAGCTGTCCTCGGGGTTACTCCACCCGGGCCGCACTCCGTAAAATGAACTCAGATAATTGTTTGTTCAACGCTAACAGCTAACATAAAACACCTTATTCGTTTTATGATTTATAGTTATAGTTAAAGTTGTTAAAGTCATAGTTACAGGAAGTTCATAGTTAAAGATAGCTATAGTTAAAGTCATAGGCAGATTAAAGACTTGGCGATTCTAGAATTCCCCTAAATTGCCAAGGTAGGCATGGCGACCCTAGGTTCCCTGTGGTTGCCAAACAGTAGGTTGGGTAGAGCTCACTGAGACATTATGTCTCATCCCATTCCTTCTGGTGCAGGTTCACAGGCAGGAGGATCGCAATCAGCACGCAACAAGGGTAAGGAGAAGGCTACGGACTGATCGTTGCTGGTTGTTTTATGTTTGGATATTGTATTATATGGTGTATTATATGTTGTGATACATGATGTGACAAGTAATAGAGAATTGTTTAACCTTGGATGTAATATTACAGTGTGTTGTAATATTTGTATGAACTTTATTTTGTAAATTAATGTATCCAGTACGAAATTTTAATACTCGTATAAGATCCTAGGCAATCTTATTATGGGTGTTACAATTTGGTATCAGAGCAGGTCTGATTCAGACTGTGCCATGGGTCATTAAAATACAATTCAAGTTTGTGGATCTCTTGGATCCGGGACGTTATTCTAAATGTTATATCTTGTTGAAACTGATCACTTTGACTTGTGTATGACAGTTAGGATAATATGTCTGGGAGTAGAAGAGGTCCCGGAAGGCCTAGATCTAATCGGGCAAATGCTGAGGAAGCCGGAGGAGACCCTAATATGCAATTTTGGCTCAAATGATGCAACAGCAACAGGCGTTGCAGCAACAGTACCAAGAGCAGCAAGCTCAGGCTGCGTTACAGCATCAGGAGATGATGCTCATGATGCAGCAGCAAGCCCAACAACAGGCTCAGACTCAGCAAGAATGGATGGGAATGATGCACCATGGACAAGGTGCTCAGCATCAGACACCACCACCAGCAGTGGCAAATCCATCATATCGGGAGTTTAACAGGAATCACCCTCCAGAGTTTAATGGAGAAGGTGAACCACCAGAGGCCAAGAGATGGTTAAAGCAGATTGAAAAAGTGTTCCGGATGGTGGATTGCCCTGAGGAAAGTAAAGTATTGTTGGCCACTAACCAGTTCAGAGGCGCAGCGGAAGATTGGTGGGAATCCGCTCAACGCCGAATGTTAGCAAACGATGTTGAAATCAACTGGGATAACTTCAAGGAAGCTATGATAGAGAAGTATATCCCGATGTCCTATAAGGTGAAGAAAGAACAGGAATTTCTTGAGCTGAAGCAAGGTGGCATGTCAGTCACCGAGTTTACAAAGAAGTTTGAAGAATTGTCGTATTACTCCTCTCACAACGAGTATGCCGCTAATGAAAATTGGAAGATGAATCAGTATAGGCGTGGGCTGAGAGGTGAGATTGATACAGCCGTGAGTCTACAAAGGAATACTAGCTATGACGAGATGGTTCATGATAGTTTGGTTGCGGAGGCGGGTTTTGCCAAGACCGCGAAAGAGAAAGCTGCAGCATATGAAAAGAGAAAAGGAAAGTTTCCAGATAGGTACCAAGAGAACAAGCCTAAGGGTTCTCCAAAAAGGGGAAAACAGTCATTTACACCACAGGCGAATGACACTTGCAAATACTGTGGAAAATTACATCGTGGTGAATGCATGAGACGTACGGGTGTGTGTTTCTGGTGTAGGCAACCGGGGCACGTTTTTGCTAATTGTCCAGAAAGAAAGAATAAGAGTGGAGCTGAAGGAACTACAACAAGTAAGGGTAGAGTGTACTCTCTTGATGGTCAGAAGGCTTTGGCAAATGAAGATTTAATTGCCGGTATGTGTTACTTAGGCCAAACTCCAATTAAAGTGCTTTTTGATTGTGGTGCAACATGTTCCTTTATTTCTTACAAGTGTGTAGAAGCATTACAATTGTCCATGTCACCGTTGATACCTCCTATGACGGTATCTACCGCTACTGAGGGCGGAGTTGTAGCTAGTTTTATATGTGAAAACTGCCCAATCACTGTATCTAGTAAGACATACTACATAGATTTGGTGTGTCTTCCTATGATACAGCTTGATGTGATTTTAGGAATGGATTGGTTATCTGCTAATCATGTTTATATTGGATGTGCGGAAAAGTGTATTTTTATGCCTACGGAAGATACAACTGAAGGTGTGGCGTTATCAGAGTTAATCAACCGCACTCATCAGCTTACCCAGCTTATGTGTGCACAGGACAGGGGTTTTTATGTAATGGTTACTGTGACTTCAGAGTCAGAACTGAGTCCCAGTGACATCCCAGTTGTCAGTGATTATTTGGATGTTTTTCCTTCTGAGATAAGTAATTTACCCCCTGAACGGGAAGTTGAGTTTTCTATTGACCTCATCCCAGGATCTGAGCCAGTTTCAGTGGCGCCTTACAGAATGTCATCATCAGAGTTAAAGGAATTGAAGTCTCAGTTGGAAGACTTGATTCAGAAACATTTCATCAGGCCCAGTGTGTCACCTTGGGGTGCGCCAGTGTTGTTGGTTAAGAAGAAGGATGGTAGCATGAGATTGTGCATTGACTACCGTCGGTTGAATAAAGTTACAATTAAGAACAAGTATCCGTTACCAAGGATCGATGATCTTTTGGATCAACTCAAAGGAGCTGCAGTGTTTTCAAAGATTGATCTCAGATCAGGATATCACCAGATTCGTATCAAATCGTCAGATGTGTCCAAGACGGCGTTCAGAACACGTTACGGACATTATGAATTTTTGGTTATGCCGTTTGGAGTGACTAATGCTCCAGCTGTGTTTATGGACTACATGAATAGGATTTTCCAGCCTTACCTGGATCAGTTTGTTGTAATCTTCATAGATGATATTTTGATCTACTCAAAGGACTCACAGGAACATGCTCAACATCTGAGGATTGTTTTGGACATCCTTAGAGAAAATCAGTTATATGCAAAATTCAGCAAATGTGAATTTTGGTTATCGGAAATCCAGTTTTTAGGGCATGTTATTTCTAAAGGAGGAGTGTCAGTTGACTCATCAAAGGTTGAAGCTGTCCTTAATTGGGCCAGACCAACGAATGTAACAGAGGTTCGGAGTTTCCTCGGTTTAGCAGGTTACTACCGGAGATTTATTATGAGATTTTCACAGATTGCTTTGCCATTGACACGCCTTACAAGGAAAGATGTGCCTTTCGTCTGGGACGAAGATTGTGAGAAAAGTTTCCGGACTTTGAGGAAGAAATTATCCAAGGCTCCAGTTTTAGCAATACCTGACCCTGAAAAGAGATATGTGGTTTATTGTGATGCGTCCTCTAAAGGACTAGGCTGTGTGCTCATGCAAGAAGGTAATGTTATAGCTTATGCTTCTCGACAGCTTAAATCTCACGAGGAGAATTACCCCACTCACGATCTTGAGTTGGCGGCAATAGTTTTTGCTTTGAAAGTGTGGAGGCACCATTTGTATGGAGCACAATTTGATTTGTTCAGCGACCACAAAAGTTTAAAGTATTTGTTTGATCAACGGGAACTGAACATGAGGCAGAGAAGATGGATGGAGTATTTAAAGGATTTTGATTTCGAGTTAAAGTATCACCCTGGAAAGGCGAATGTAGTTGCGGACGCCTTGAGCAGGAAGTCATTGATTAAAGCAGAAGTGTTGATGCATACCTGTGGTTTGTATGAGAAATTTCGAGATCTTAATCTCAGCGTTACAGAATTGGATGATGGCGTCTTGTTACAAAGGTTAGAGGTTACTTGTGATTTGCGGTCCCGAATCGCGCAAGCTCAAGAATCAGATGTGGATCTTCAGAGGAGGATTGGTCAGTCAGAGTTTTCAAGGGCTTCAGATGGTATTCTGCTGTTTGAAGGTAGAGTTTGTGTTCCAAATGATGCTAGTTTAAAGAGGTTGGTTCTAGAAGAGGCACACAAGAGTAGTTTCAGTATTCATCCGGGTACCACTAAAATGTACCAAGATTTAAAGAAAGATTATTGGTGGCCAGGGATGAAGACTGATATTGCGGAGTTTGTATCACGTTGTATTGTGTGTCAACAAGTGAAAATTGAACATCAGAGGCCGGCAGGGATGCTTGTACCATTGGAGATTCCTCAGTGGAAATGGGAAGAAATCTCTATGGATTTCGTGACAGGGTTACCTCGGACTCAACGGGGACATGATTCAATTTGGGTAGTTGTCGATCGGTTAACAAAGTCTGCTCACTTTTTACCGGTTAGGACTACTTACAGGGCTGCTCAGTACGCAGAATTATTCATAGCTGAGATTGTGAAACTTCATGGTGTTCCGACCAGCATTGTGTCAGATAGAGATCCTATCTTTACTTCTCACTTTTGGAAAGCTTTTCAGAAGGCTTTGGGGACAAGGTTAAAGTTAAGTACGTCTCATCATCCTCAAACAGATGGACAATCAGAGAGAACTATTCAGACGTTAGAGGATATGCTACGTGCATGCATTTTAGAGGATGGAGGAAGTTGGAATAATCATCTGCCTTTGATTGAATTTTCGTATAATAACAGTTATCATTCTAGCATCGGAATGGCACCCTATGAGGCACTATATGGCAGGAGGGGTAGAACACCGCTTTGTTGGTCAGAAGTTGGAGATAAAAGCATTTTGGGACCTGAGATTATCCAGGAAACCACTTTGAAGATTAAATCCATTCAGGATAAGATTAGAACTGCTCAAAGTCGACAGAAGAGTTATGCGGACAAGAGACGAAGACCTCTAGAGTTCGAAGTGGGAGATCATGTTTTCCTGAGAGTTACCCCTAAGTTGGGACTGCGAGGTGTTTTCAGAACAAAGAAATTGAGTCCAAGATTTATTGGGCCATTTGAGATACTTAAACGTGTCGGACCAGCAGCTTACCAATTGGCTCTGCCACCGGCGATGTCAGGATTACATGATGTTTTCCATGTTTCACAGTTAAGGAAGTTCATTCCTGATCCTCACCAACCAGTAGAGTTGGAATCTATCGACTTAAGATCGGATTTGACTTTTCGACCCGAACCGGAACGGATTGTTGAACGTGATGTTAAAGCATTGAGGAATAAAGAGATTCCAATTGTTAAAGTCATGTGGAAAGGTTCTCCCTACGGTGAAGCTACATGGGAATTAGAATCAGAGATGATGGAGAGCTACCCGCATCTTTTTACAGGTAATTTCTAAATTTCGAGGACGAAATTTCTTTAAGGGGGGTAGAGTGTAATAACCCACTTATGCGAGGCATTTAACAGTGTTATAGGAAGTAAACGTTTTGGAATGGCAAAGTCGTAAATAATGAGACAATGTATATAAATGGATAATTATGAAATTTCTCACAATTATCTCATTCCTTTCTCTCTCAAAAATCACAATCTCTCCTCCTTCTCTCTAGAATCCGACCCACCCTTTCCTTCACCCTTAATCCATCATTTCATCCTTAAATCTTTGGGGTTTCAAGCAATCAAGGATTGGTAAGAACTTGGAGCAAGAAAAACTAAAGAAAATCAAGAAAGAGGGTTTTACAAGTTAGAGTTTGGGATTAAAGCTAAACCAGTCTGCAACAGATCATAGGTGAGCTCATCTTGGGTTTTAGAACCCTCATAGTGTGAGTTTTATGTGTTTTGCTTCATAGGAAGAATTATAGAAAGTTTGGGTTTTTACCCTAATTTCCTTAGCTAGTCTTAATCCTTGCTTATAAGTGTTTTTAATTGATGATTTATGATGGAAAACCATTTATAACATGTTCTGGAAGCATGGGTAACTTTGAATGAGAGAAATTGGTGGAAAATCGCATTTTTCACATGATTTTATACTGATATGGTCGCTGTAGCGACGGGCCGTCGCTTGTAGCGACCGAGCAGGGAAATTCCCTGCCTACCCGCGCTTCAAGCGACCATGCTGGCGCTTGTAGCGACCAGGCTCGCTTGTAGCGACCAGGGCGTCGCTTGTAGCGACCAACCCTGTACAGCCCAACTTCGTTGAGCTGTTCTGGGGGTCCTGGTGCGCGCGGGCATGGCTTTTTGGCAACTGATTTTATGTATACATTTTAGAAACCTTGCCCACCATTTCCTTCATTCTAAAAGCTACCTAAAAGTCATAAAGTTTATAAGTAAGGATTATGTAAGGCTTGGAAATATATAGGAATGAAGTTCAAAGAAGAGGCAACCTTTTATTGTGGCATATGACAACGATATGCCAATTCTCCTTGATAGAAGATGAGGGTTATAGTATGAGGAACAATTCATGGTTTATCCACTTTAGGATATAATGTAATAGGAAATGTTTAACGGTTATAGGAGGCTTATGAGAACGATAAGCCAAGTACCCTATGTCAAAGGTTAAAGATTATAGGAATGTTTATATGATCAAAGTAATAGACATGTATATTTATTTATACATTTATTTTTCTCAAAGTCAAAGAATATTAATAATTCAAAGTCAAAGGCATGTTCAGCAGACTCCGGGATTCGCCGGATGGGATCTCTCCGAGAGGGTTATCCACATGCAATTTCATAGGGAGTCCGGTGATAGCCTGATATGATAGGAGTTTCACCGGTTCATAGGGAGCTGTCCTCGGGGTTACTCCACCCGGGCCGCACTCCGTAAAATGAACTCAGATAATTGTTTGTTCAACGCTAACAGCTAACATAAAACACCTTATTCGTTTTATGATTTATAGTTATAGTTAAAGTTGTTAAAGTCATAGTTACAGGAAGTTCATAGTTAAAGATAGCTTATAGTTAAAGTCATAGGCAGATTAAAGACTTGGCGATTCTAGAATTCCCCTAAATTGCCAAGGTAGGCATGGCGACCCTAGGTTCCCTGTGGTTGCCAAACAGTAGGTTGGGTAGAGCTCACTGAGACATTATGTCTCATCCCATTCCTTCTGGTGCAGGTTCACAGGCAGGATCGCAATCAGCACGCAACAAGGGTAAGGAGAAGGCTACGGACTGATCGTGCTGTTGTTTTATGTTTGGATGATTGTATTATATGGATGTATTATATGTTGTGATACATGATGTACAAGTAATAAGAGAATTGTTTAACCTTGGATGTAATATTACAGTGTGTTGTAATATTTGTATGAACTTTTATTTTGTAAATTAATGTATCCAGTACGAAATTTTAATACTCGTATAAGATCCTAGGCAATCTTATTATGGGTGTTACATTATGATTTATAGTTATAGTTAAAGTTGTTAAAGTCATAGTTACAGGAAGTTCATAGTTAAAGATAGATTATGGTTAAAGTCATAGGCAGATTAAAGACTTGGCGATTCTAGATTTCCCCTAAATTGCCAAGGTAGGCATGGCGACCCTAGGTTCCCTGTGGTTGCCAAACAGTAGGTTGGGTAGAGCTCACTGAGACATTATGTCTCATCCCATTCCTTCTGGTGCAGGTTCACAGGCAGGATCGCAATCAGCACGCAACAAGGGTAAGGAGAAGGCCACGGACTGATCGTGCTCTTGTTATATGTTTGGATAATTGTATTATATGGATGTATTATATGTTGTGATACATGATGTACAAGTAACAAGAGAATGGTTTTAACTTTGGATGTAATATTACAGTGTGTTGTAATATTTGTATGAACTTTTATATTGTAAATTAATGTATCCAGTACGAAATTCTAATACTCGTATAAGATCCTAGGCAATCTTATTATGGGTGTTACAATTTGGTATCAGAGCAGGTCGATTCAGACTGTGCCATGGGTCATTAAAATACAATTCAAGTTTGTGGATCTCTTGGATCCGGGACGTTATTCTAAATGTTATAACTTGTTGAAACTGATCACTTTGACTTGTGTATGACAGTTAGGATAATATGTCTGGGAGTAGAAGAGGTCCCGGAAGGCCTAGATCTAATCGGGCAAATGCTGAGGAAGCCGGAGGAGACCCTAATATGCAATTTTGGGCTCAAATGATGCAACAGCAACAGGCGTTGCAGCAACAGTACCAAGAGCAGCAAGCTCAGGCTGCGTTACAGCATCAGGAGATGATGCTCATGATGCAGCAGCAAGCCCAACAACAGGCTCAGACTCAGCAAGAATGGATGGGAATGATGCACCATGGACAAGGTGCTCAGCATCAGACACCACCACCAGCAGTGGCAAATCCATCATATCGGGAGTTTAACAGGAATCACCCTCCAGAGTTTAATGGAGAAGGTGAACCACCAGAGGCGAAGAGATGGTTAAAGCAGATTGAAAAAGTGTTCCGGATGGTGGATTGCCCTGAGGAAAGTAAAGTATTGTTGGCCACTAACCAGTTCAGAGGCGCAGCGGAAGATTGGTGGGAATCCGCTCAACGCCGAATGTTAGCAAACGATGTTGAAATCAACTGGGATAACTTCAAGGAAGCTATGATAGAGAAGTATATCCCGATGTCCTATAAGGTGAAGAAAGAACAGGAATTTCTTGAGCTGAAGCAAGGTGGCATGTCAGTCACCGAGTTTACAAAGAAGTTTGAAGAATTGTCGTATTACTCCTCTCACAACGAGTATGCCGCTAATGAAAATTGGAAGATGAATCAGTATAGGCGTGGGCTGAGAGGTGAGATTGATACAGCCGTGAGTCTACAAAGGAATACTAGCTATGACGAGATGGTTCATGATAGTTTGGTTGCGGAGGCGGGTTTTGCCAAGACCGCGAAAGAGAAAGCTGCAGCATATGAAAAGAGAAAAGGAAAGTTTCCAGATAGGTACCAAGAGAACAAGCCTAAGGGTTCTCCAAAAAGGGGAAAACAGTCATTTACACCACAGGCGAATGACACTTGCAAATACTGTGGAAAATTACATCGTGGTGAATGCATGAGACGTACGGGTGTGTGTTTCTGGTGCAGGCAACCGGGGCACGTTTTTGCTAATTGTCCAGAAAGAAAGAATAAGAGTGGAGCTGAAGGAACTACAACAAGTAAGGGTAGAGTGTACTCCCTTGATGGTCAGAAGGTTTTGGCAAATGAAGATTTAATTGCCGGTATGTGTTACTTAGGCCAAACTCCAATTAAAGTGCTTTTTGATTGTGGTGCAACATGTTCCTTTATTTCTTACAAGTGTGTAGAAGCATTACAATTGTCTATGTCACCGTTGATACCTCCTATGACGGTATCTACCGCTACTGAGGGCGGAGTTGTAGCTAGTTTTATATGTGAAAACTGCCCAATCACTGTATCTAGTAAGACATACTACATAGATT
The DNA here is from genome assembly GCA_018208015.1 of Medicago ruthenica. NCBI lineage: Eukaryota > Viridiplantae > Streptophyta > Magnoliopsida > Fabales > Fabaceae > Medicago > Medicago ruthenica. The sequence goes on along the minus strand of CM031372.1, from coordinate 97,371,525 downwards.
TGGTGTGTCTTCCTATGATACAGCTTGATGTGATTTTAGGAATGGATTGGTTATCTGCTAATCATGTTTATATTGGATGTGCGGAAAAGTGTATTTTTATGCCTACGGAAGATACAACCGAAGGTGTGGCGTTATCAGAGTTAATCAACCGCACTCATCAGCTTACCCAGCTTATGTGTGCACAGGACAGGGGTTTTTATGTAATGGTTACTGTGACTTCAGAGTCAGAACTGAGTCCCAGTGACATTCCAGTTGTCAGTGATTATTTGGATGTTTTTCCTTCTGAGATAAGTAATTTACCCCCTGAACGGGAAGTTGAGTTTTCTATTGACCTCATCCCAGGATCTGAGCCAGTTTCAGTGGCGCCTTACAGAATGTCACCATCAGAGTTAAAGGAATTGAAGTCTCAGTTGGAAGATTTGATTCAGAAACATTTCATCAGGCCCAGTGTGTCACCTTGGGGTGCGCCAGTGTTGTTGGTTAAGAAGAAGGATGGTAGCATGAGATTGTGCATTGACTACCGTCGGTTGAATAAAGTTACAATTAAGAACAAGTATCCGTTACCAAGGATCGATGATCTTTTGGATCAACTCAAAGGAGCTGCAGTGTTTTCAAAGATTGATCTCAGATCAGGATACCACCAGATTCGTATCAAATCGTCAGATGTGTCCAAGACGGCGTTCAGAACACGTTACGGACATTATGAATTTCTGGTTATGCCGTTTGGAGTGACTAATGCTCCAGCTGTGTTTATGGACTACATGAATAGGATTTTCCAGCCTTACCTGGATCAGTTTGTTGTAATCTTCATAGATGATATTTTGATCTACTCAAAGGACTCACAGGAACATGCTCAACATCTGAGGATTGTTTTGGACATCCTTAGAGAAAATCAGTTATATGCAAAATTCAGCAAATGTGAATTTTGGTTATCGGAAATCCAGTTTTTGGGGCATGTTATTTCAAAAGGAGGAGTGTCAGTTGACTCATCAAAGGTTGAAGCTGTCCTTAATTGGGCCAGACCAACGAATGTAACAGAGGTTCGGAGTTTCCTCGGTTTAGCAGGTTACTACCGGAGATTTATTATGAGATTTTCACAGATTGCTTTGCCATTGACACGCCTTACAAGGAAAGATGTGCCTTTCGTCTGGGACGAAGATTGTGAGAAAAGTTTCCGGACTTTGAGGAAGAAATTATCCAAGGCTCCAGTTTTAGCAATACCTGACCCTGAAAAGAGATATGTGGTTTATTGTGATGCGTCCTCTAAAGGACTAGGCTGTGTGCTCATGCAAGAAGGTAATGTTATAGCTTATGCTTCTCGACAGCTTAAATCTCACGAGGAGAATTACCCCACTCATGATCTTGAGTTGGCGGCAATAGTTTTTGCTTTGAAAGTGTGGAGGCACCATTTATATGGAGCACAATTTGACTTGTTCAGTGACCACAAAAGTTTAAAGTATTTGTTTGATCAACGGGAACTGAACATGAGGCAGAGAAGATGGATGGAGTATTTAAAGGATTTTGATTTCGAGTTAAAGTATCACCCTGGAAAGGCGAATGTAGTTGCGGACGCCTTGAGCAGGAAGTCATTGATTAAAGCAGAAGTGCTGATGCATACCTGTGGTTTGTATGAGAAATTTCGAGATCTTAATCTCAGCGTTACAGAATTGGATGATGGCGTCTTGTTACAAAGGTTAGAGATTACTTGTGATTTGCGGTCCCGAATCGCGCAAGCTCAAGAATCAGATGTGGATCTTCAGAGGAGGATTGGTCAGTCAGAGTTTTCAAGGGCTTCAGATGGTATTCTGCTGTTTGAAGGCAGAGTTTGTGTTCCAAATGATGCTAGTTTAAAGAGGTTGGTTCTAGAAGAGGCACACAAGAGTAGTTTCAGTATTCATCCGGGTACCACTAAAATGTACCAAGATTTAAAGAAAGATTATTGGTGGCCAGGGATGAAAACTGATATTGCGGAGTTTGTATCACGTTGTATTGTGTGTCAACAAGTGAAAATTGAACATCAGAGGCCGGCAGGGATGCTTGTACCATTGGAGATCCCTCAGTGGAAATGGGAAGAAATCTCTATGGATTTCGTGACAGGGTTACCTCGGACTCAACGGGGACATGATTCAATTTGGGTAGTTGTCGATCGGTTAACAAAGTCTGCTCACTTTTTACCGGTTAGGACTACTTACAGGGCTGCTCAGTACGCAGAATTGTTCATAGCTGAGATTGTGAAACTTCATGGTGTTCCGACCAGCATTGTGTCAGATAGAGATCCTATCTTTACTTCTCACTTTTGGAAAGCTTTTCAGAAGGCTTTGGGGACAAGGTTAAAGTTAAGTACGTCTCATCATCCTCAAACAGATGGACAATCAGAGAGAACTATACAGACATTGGAGGATATGTTACGTGCATGCATTTTAGAAGATGGAGCAAGTTGGAATAATCATCTGCCTTTGATAGAGTTTTCGTATAATAACAGTTACCATTCTAGCATCGGAATGGCACCCTATGAGGCACTATATGGCAGGAGGTGTAGAACACCGCTTTGTTGGTCAGAAGTTGGAGATAAAAGCATTTTGGGACCTGAGATTATCCAGGAAACCACTTTGAAGATTAAATCCATTCAGGATAAGATTAGAACTGCTCAAAGTCGACAGAAGAGTTATGCGGACAAGAGACGAAGACCTCTAGAGTTCGAAGTGGGAGATCATGTTTTCCTGAGAGTTACCCCTAAGTTGGGACTGCGAGGTGTTTTCAGAACAAAGAAATTGAGTCCAAGATTTATTGGGCCATTTGAGATACTTAAACGTGTCGGACCAGCAGCTTATCAATTGGCTCTGCCACCGGCGATGTCAGGATTACATGATGTTTTCCATGTTTCACAGTTAAGGAAGTTCATTCCTGATCCTCACCAACCAGTAGAGTTGGAATCTATCGACTTAAGATCGGATTTGACTTTTCGACCCGAACCGGAACGGATTGTTGAACGTGATGTTAAAGCATTGAGGAATAAAGAGATTCCAATTGTTAAAGTCATGTGGAAAGGTTCTCCCTATGGTGAAGCTACATGGGAATTAGAATCAGAGATGATGGAGAGCTACCCGCATCTTTTTACAGGTAAATTCTAAATTTCGAGGACGAAATTTCTTTAAGGGGGGTAGAGTGTAATGACCCACTTATGCGAGGTATTTAACAGTGTTACAGGAATTAAACGTATTGGAATGGCAAAGTCGTAAATAATGAGATAATGTATATAAATGGATAATTATGAAATTTTTCACAATTATCTCATTCCTTTCTCTCTCAAAAATCACAATCTCTCCTCCTTCTCTCTAGAATCCGACCCACCCTTTCCTTCACCCTTAATCCATCATTTCATCCTTAAATCTTTGGGGTTTCAAGCAATCAAGGATTGGTAAGAACTTGGAGCAAGAAAAACTAAAGAAAATCAAGAAAAGAGGGTTTTACAAGTTAGAGTTTGGGATTAAAGCTAAACCAGTCTGCTACAGATCATAGGTGAGCTCATCTTGGGTTTTAGAACCCTCATAGTGTGAGTTTTATGTGTTTTATTTCATAGGAAGAATTATAGAAAGTTTGGGTTTTTACCCTAATTTCCTTAGCTAGTCTTAATCCTTGCTTATAAGTGTTTTTAATTGATGATTCATGATGGAAAACCATTTATAACATGTTCTGGAAGCATGGGTAACTTTGAATGAGAGAAATTGGTGGAAAATCGCATTTTCACATGATTTCATACTGATATGGTCGCTGTAGCGACGGGCCGTCGCTTGTAGCGACCGAGCAGGGAAATTCCCTGCCTACCCGCGCTTCAAGCGACCACGCTGGCGCTTGTAGCGACCAGGCTCGCTTGTAGCGACCAAGGCGTCGCTTGTAGCGACCAACCCTGTACAGCCCAACTTCGTTGAGCTGTTCTGGGGGTCCTGGTGCGCGCGGGCATGGCTTTTTGGCAACTGATTTTATGTATACATTTTAGAAACTTTGCCCACCATTTCAATTCATTCTAAAAGCTACCTAAAAGTCAAAAAGTTTATAAGTAAGGATTATGTAAGGCTTGGAAATATATAGGAATGAAGTTCAAAGAATAGGCAACCTTTTATAGTGGCATATGATAACGATATGCCAACTTCCTTGATGGGAAATGAGGGTTAAAGCATGAGGGACAAATCATAGTTTATCCACTCTAGGATATAATATAATAGGAAATGTTTAACAGTTATAGTAGGCTTATGAGAACGATAAGCCAAGTACCCTATGTCAAAGGTTAAGGATTATAGGAAATGTTTACAGGATTAAAGTAATAGACATGTATATTTATTTATACACTTATTTATCAAAGTCAAAGTATAATAATAATTCAAAGTCAAAGGCATGTTCAGCAGACTCCGGGATTCGCCGGATGGGATCTCTCCGAGAGGGTTATCCACATGCAATTTCATAGGGAGTCCGGTGATAGCCTGATATGATAGGAGTTTCACCGGTTCATAGGGAGCTGTCCTCGGGGTTACTCCACCCGGGCCGCACTCCGTAAAATGAACTCAGATAATTGTTTGTTCAACGCTAACAGCTAACATAAAACACCTTATTCGTTTTATGATTTATAGTTATAGTTAAAGTTGTTAAAGTCATAGTTACAGGAAGTTCATAGTTAAAGATAGATTATGGTTAAAGTCATAGGCAGATTAAAGACTTGGCGATTCTAGATTTCCCCTAAATTGCCAAGGTAGGCATGGCGACCCTAGGTTCCCTGTGGTTGCCAAACAGTAGGTTGGGTAGAGCTCACTGAGACATTATGTCTCATCCCATTCCTTCTGGTGCAGGTTCACAGGCAGGATCGCAATCAGCACGCAACAAGGGTAAGGAGAAGGCCACGGACTGATCGTGCTCTTGTTATATGTTTGGATAATTGTATTATATGGATGTATTATATGTTGTGATACATGATGTACAAGTAACAAGAGAATGGTTTTAACTTTGGATGTAATATTACAGTGTGTTGTAATATTTGTATGAACTTTTATATTGTAAATTAATGTATCCAGTACGAAATTCTAATACTCGTATAAGATCCTAGGCAATCTTATTATGGGTGTTACACCAGCCCCCTAAGTTTCCCTTCTGTTGCAACTTTCAATTTTGATCATTCAAAATTACCCATTCAAGACATTAAAAACAAGTGGGGTGTTTTGTTGAGCAATTTTCAGATTTATAACGCAAAGAATATGTCTTGGAACTGGTTTCTTGATCTTCTACTGTCTTGAATGGTTGATTTTGAATGAACAAAATTGAAAGTTGCAACAGAAGGGAAACTTAAGGGGCTGGAATATGATTTTTTGTAATAGGAGGTCAAAATCGTAACTACTGCAAAGTTAGGGGGCTAAAAGTGCGTTTAAGCCAAAGAAGAAAAAGGTATCGTATCGTTTGAGTGAGGTGAGGAATGAGAGGGTTTGTTTTGTTGTCATTTAGTGTAGTACGAATCATATCATAAGGTGGTGCATTTGCTCTGCGTTTGTGTGCGCGCGCAGCATCCGCAACCAACGCAGAGAAACGTGATGACCAAGCACTGTTTCTTTGTTTCAAATTCGTACTATTCTATTTGTACTGTGCGTGCAATTCTCCAATCAAAATAGGACACATGGAAATTAATTATCACCATTTATTCTCATTGGAATGGAATATATCCTTTTTGGATAAATTCTGTGGTACAACTCAAATTTAATAAATCCTGCTGGGTTTTTCGGTATACCTTTTAATTGTCGCCCAAATTTAATTCAAGGGTTAATATGTTTTTACCTCCATGTAATTTGAGCGGATTCCAGTTTACCTCTGTACAAAAAAAGTTTAGATTCCAACCTTGTAAAATTAAGATTCTCCAGTTTACACCTCTGATCTCATCTGACGCTGATGTGGCATGCCACTGTGTAATTAATTTAATTTTTTATTTTTTTAAAAGGATGTCAAAGGATGTAATTAATTTTATTTTTTATTTTTTTAAAAGGAAATTAATTATCACCTTTTTTTAAAAGATGTCACGTGTAATAATTAAATTTAAAAAAACAGAAAATAATTAAAATAAATAACCAAAAAACATTAAAAAATCAGAAAAAAAAATATTTTTTTTTTCAAAAATTAAAAAAATTCGAAAAAAAATTCAGATTTTTTTCAAAATTGAAAAAATCAGAAAACAATATTTTTTTCATTTTTTTATTTTCGTTTATATTGATTTAAAAATAAAAAACAATTTAAAATATCTGAAAATTAATTTACAAAAAATAAAAAAATAGAAAAGAAACTCAGTTTTTTTCAAAAAATAAAAAAAAATAGAAAAAAAATCATATTTATTTTCAAAAATTTAAAAATTCGACAAAAAATTCAGATTTTTTTTCAAAATTGAAAAAATTAGAAAACAATATTTTTGGAATTTAGATTTATTTTGGTAGAAAAAATTTAAAAAAAAATAAGCTGAAAGTAAAAACAAGATGATTATTAAGGTGAATGTTGTTATACTAGTGAATAAGCGATTCTGAAGCTGAGTAGGAATTATTAAGCTGAACTGGAAAAAAGTGATTATGGTTTTACCTTGTGCTAGAAGGTCGAGGTTTGAACGTGTAAGAAGAAGAAGTCTCTAGAAGAAATGAAAAAGAGTGTGAGTGTATGATTGGTTTGGTACTACTTATATTATATTATGAGTAGAAAGAAGAAGGCTTAAACACACTTTTGGCCCCCTAACTTTGCACTAGTTGCGATTTTGGCCCCCTCTTAAAAAAAAACCACAATCCAGCCCCCTAAGTTTCCCTTCTGTTGCAACTTTCAATTTTGATCATTCAAAATTAACCATTCAAGACATTAAAAACAAGTGGGGTGTTTTGTTGAGCAATTTTCAGATTTATAACGCAAAGAATATGTCTTGGAACTGGTTTCTTGATCTTCTACTGTCTTGAATGGTTGATTTTGAATGAACAAAATTGAAAGTTGCAACAGAAGGGAAACTTAAGGGGCTGGAATATGATTTTTTGTAATAGGAGGTCAAAATCGTAACTACTGCAAAGTTAGGGGGCTAAAAGTGCGTTTAAGCCAAAGAAGAAAAACGTATCGTATCGTTTGAGTGAGGTGAGGAATGAGAGGGTTTGTTTTGTTGTCATTTAGTGTAGTACGAATCATATCATAAGGTGGTGCATTTGCTCTGCGTTTGTGTGCGCGCGCAGCATCCGCAACCAACGCAGAGAAACGTGATGACCAAGCACTGTTTCTTTGTTTCAAATTCGTACTATTCTATTTGTACTGTGCGTGCAATTCTCCAATCAAAATAGGACACATGGAAATTAATTATCACCATTTATTCTCATTGGAATGGAATATATCCTTTTTGGATAAATTCTGTGGTACAACTCAAATTTAATAAATCCTGCTGGGTTTTTTCGGTATACCTTTTAATTGTCGCCCAAATTTAATTCAAGGGTTAATATGTTTTTACCTCCATGTAATTTGAGCGGATTCCAGTTTACCTCTGTACAAAAAAAGTTTAGATTCCAACCTTGTAAAATTAAGATTCTCCAGTTTACACCTCTGATCTCATCTGACGCTGATGTGGCATGCCACTGTGTAATTAATTTAATTTTTTATTTTTTTAAAAGGAGGTCACGTTTCAAAGGATGTCAAAGGATGTAATTAATTTTATTTTTTATTTTTTTAGAAGGAAATTAATTATCACCTTTTTTTAAAAGATGTCACGTGTAATAATTAAATTTAAAAAAACAGAAAATAATTAAAATAAATAACCAAAAAAACAGAAAAAACATTAAAAAATCAGAAAAAAAAATATTTTTTTTTCAAAAATTAAAAAAATTCGAAAAAAAATTCAGATTTTTTTCAAAATTGAAAAAAAATCAGAAAACAATATTTTTTTCATTTTTTTATTTTCGTTTATATTTATTTAAAAATAAAAAACAATTTAAAATATCTGAAAATTAATTTTCAAAAAATAAAAAAATAGAAAAGAAACTCAGTTTTTTTTTCAAAAAATTAAAAAAAATAGAAAAAAAATCATATTTATTTTCAAAAATTTAAAAATTCGACAAAAAATTCAGATTTTTTTTCAAAATTTAAAAAATTAGAAAACAATATTTTTGGAATTTAGATTTATTTTGGTCAAAAAATTTTAAAAAAAAATAAGCTGAAAGTAAAAACAAGATGATTATTAAGGTGAATGTTGTTATACTAGTGAATAAGCGATTCTGAAGCAGAGTAGGAATTATTAAGCTGAACTGGAAAAAAGTGATTATGGTTTTACCTTGTGCTAGAAGGTTGAGGTTTGAACGTGTAAGAAGAAGAAGTCTCTAGAAGAAATGAAAAAGAGTGTGAGTGTGTGTGTGTGTGTGTGTGTGATTGGTTTGGTACTACTTATATTATATTATGAGTAGAAAGAAGAAGGCTTAAACACACTTTTGGCCCCCTAACTTTGCACTATTTGCGATTTTGGCCCCCTCTTAAAAAAAAACCACAATCCAGCCCCCTAAGTTTCCCTTCTGTTGCAACTTTCAATTTTGATCATTCAAAATTACCCATTCAAGACATTAAAAACAAGTGGGGTGTTTTGTTGAGCAATTTTCAGATTTATAACGCAAAGAATATGTCTTGGAACTGGTTTCTTGATCTTCTACTGTCTTGAATGGTTGATTTTGAATGAACAAAATTGAAAGTTGCAACAGAAGGGAAACTTAAGGGGCTGGAATATGATTTTTTGTAATAGGAGGTCAAAATCGTAACTACTGCAAAGTTAGGGGGCTAAAAGTGCGTTTAAGCCAAAGAAGAAAAACGTATCGTATCGTTTGAGTGAGGTGAGGAATGAGAGGGTTTGTTTTGTTGTCATTTAGTGTAGTACGAATCATATCATAAGGTGGTGCATTTGCTCTGCGTTTGTGTGCGCGCGCAGCATCCGCAACCAACGCAGAGAAACGTGATGACCAAGCACTGTTTCTTTGTTTCAAATTCGTACTATTCTATTTGTACTGTGCGTGCAATTCTCCAATCAAAATAGGACACATGGAAATTAATTATCACCATTTATTCTCATTGGAATGGAATATATCCTTTTTGGATAAATTCTGTGGTACAACTCAAATTTAATAAATCCTGCTGGGTTTTTTCGGTATACCTTTTAATTGTCGCCCAAATTTAATTCAAGGGTTAATATGTTTTTACCTCCATGTAATTTGAGCGGATTCCAGTTTACCTCTGTACAAAAAAAGTTTAGATTCCAACCTTGTAAAATTAAGATTCTCCAGTTTACACCTCTGATCTCATCTGACGCTGATGTGGCATGCCACTGTGTAATTAATTTAATTTTTTATTTTTTTAAAAGGATGTCAAAGGATGTAATTAATTTTATTTTTTATTTTTTTAAAAGGAAATTAATTATCACCTTTTTTTAAAAGATGTCACGTGTAATAATTAAATTTAAAAAAACAGAAAATAATTAAAATAAATAACCAAAAAACATTAAAAAATCAGAAAAAAAAATATTTTTTTTTCAAAAATTAAAAAAATTCGAAAAAAAATTCAGATTTTTTTCAAAATTGAAAAAATCAGAAAACAATATTTTTTTCATTTTTTTATTTTCGTTTATATTGATTTAAAAATAAAAAACAATTTAAAATATCTGAAAATTAATTTACAAAAAATAAAAAAATAGAAAAGAAACTCAGTTTTTTTCAAAAAATAAAAAAAAATAGAAAAAAAATCATATTTATTTTCAAAAATTTAAAAATTCGACAAAAAATTCAGATTTTTTTTCAAAATTGAAAAAATTAGAAAACAATATTTTTGGAATTTAGATTTATTTTGGTAGAAAAAATTTTAAAAAAAATAAGCTGAAAGTAAAAACAAGATGATTATTAAGGTGAATGTTGTTATACTAGTGAATAAGCGATTCTGAAGCTGAGTAGGAATTATTAAGCTGAACTGGAAAAAAGTGATTATGGTTTTACCTTGTGCTAGAAGGTCGAGGTTTGAACGTGTAAGAAGAAGAAGTCTCTAGAAGAAATGAAAAAGAGTGTGAGTGTGTGATTGGTTTGGTACTACTTATATTATATTATGAGTAGAAAGAAGAAGGCTTAAACACACTTTTGGCCCCCTAACTTTGCACTAGTTGCGATTTTGGCCCCCTCTTAAAAAAAAACCACAATCCAGCCCCCTAAGTTTCCCTTCTGTTGCAACTTTCAATTTTGATCATTCAAAATTAACCATTCAAGACATTAAAAACAAGTGGGGTGTTTTGTTGAGCAATTTTCAGATTTATAACGCAAAGAATATGTCTTGGAACTGGTTTCTTGATCTTCTACTGTCTTGAATGGTTGATTTTGAATGAACAAAATTGAAAGTTGCAACAGAAGGGAAACTTAAGGGGCTGGAATATGATTTTTTGTAATAGGAGGTCAAAATCGTAACTACTGCAAAGTTAGGGGGCTAAAAGTGCGTTTAAGCCAAAGAAGAAAAAGGTATCGTATCGTTTGAGTGAGGTGAGGAATGAGAGGGTTTGTTTTGTTGTCATTTAGTGTAGTACGAATCATATCATAAGGTGGTGCATTTGCTCTGCGTTTGTGTGCGCGCGCAGCATCCGCAACCAACGCAGAGAAACGTGATGACCAAGCACTGTTTCTTTGTTTCAAATTCGTACTATTCTATTTGTACTGTGCGTGCAATTCTCCAATCAAAATAGGACACATGGAAATTAATTATCACCATTTATTCTCATTGGAATGGAATATATCCTTTTTGGATAAATTCTGTGGTACAACTCAAATTTAATAAATCCTGCTGGGTTTTTTCGGTATACCTTTTAATTGTCGCCCAAATTTAATTCAAGGGTTAATATGTTTTTACCTCCATGTAATTTGAGCGGATTCCAGTTTACCTCTGTACAAAAAAAGTTTAGATTCCAACCTTGTAAAATTAAGATTCTCCAGTTTACACCTCTGATCTCATCTGACGCTGATGTGGCATGCCACTGTGTAATTAATTTAATTTTTTATTTTTTTAAAAGGAGGTCACGTTTCAAAGGATGTCACCTTTTTAAAAGGATGTAATTAATTTTATTTTTTATTTTTTTAGAAGGAAATTAATTATCACCTTTTTTTAAAAGATGTCACGTGTAATAATTAAATTTAAAAAAACAGAAAATAATTAAAATAAATAACCAAAAAACAGAAAAAACATTAAAAAATCAGAAAAAAAAATATTTTTTTTTCAAAAATTAAAAAAATTCGAAAAAAAATTCAGATTTTTTTCAAAATTGAAAAAAATCAGAAAACAATATTTTTTTCATTTTTTTATTTTCGTTTATATTTATTTAAAAATAAAAAACAGTTTAAAATATCTGAAAATTAATTTTCAAAAAATAAAAAAATAGAAAAGAAACTCAGTTTTTTTCAAAAAATTAAAAAAAATAGAAAAAAAATCATATTTATTTTCAAAAATTTTAAAATTCGACAAAAAATTCAGATTTTTTTTCAAAATTGAAAAAATTAGAAAACAATATTTTTGGAATTTAGATTTATTTTGGTCGAAAAATTTTAAAAAAAAATAAGCTGAAAGTAAAAACAAGATGATTATTAAGGTGAATGTTGTTATACTAGTGAATAAGCGATTCTGAAGCAGAGTAGGAATTATTAAGCTGAACTGGAAAAAAGTGATTATGGTTTTACCTTGTGCTAGAAGGTTGAGGTTTGAACGTGTAAGAAGAAGAAGTCTCTAGAAGAAATGAAAAAGAGTGTGAGTGTGTGTGTGTGTGTGATTGGTTTGGTACTACTTATATTATATTATGAGTAGAAAGAAGAAGGCTTAAACACACTTTTGGCCCCCTAACTTTGCACTATTTGCGATTTTGGCCCCCTCTTAAAAAAAAACCACAATCCAGCCCCCTAAGTTTCCCTTCTGTTGCAACTTTCAATTTTGATCATTCAAAATTACCCATTCAAGACATTTAAAACAAGTGGGGTGTTTTGTTGAGCAATTTTCAGATTTATAACGCAAAGAATATGTCTTGGATGTAATATCCCGCTTATATGTGGCGTTTATCTGTGCTAGAAACTTGAGTAGCAAGCAAGAAAACCAAATATTATGTGTGATGGCAATTTTGTAAATAAGCTTAAGTGGGAGATTATTTTGGAGCATGGAACAAGATATTTATCATGTTCCTTTCCATTCCTTCATTTTCATTATCAAATTCAGATTTCCTCTCCTTTCTCACTTCTCTCTCACGCCCTCAATCTCACTCACTATCAATTCATTCAACTTCAACCAAACTTTAGTGAGAAACTTGTAAAGAAAGCTTGGGATAGAAGCTAGTGTAAGAGAAAGAAAAGTAGAACAAGGAAGAACCAAGGAAGGAGTTGTTTTGGAGCAAGCTAGGGCTTTGATTTCAGGACTTAATCAGCACCATTAGAGGTTAAGGTGAGCTCCACAGGGTTTTAGAACCCGTTTAAGTAAGTTTTGAAAGTTACAGCTTAATTACCTAGTTTAGGGTTTTTGGTACCTATTTGCCTTTCCATGTTAATCCTTGATTATTGATGATATGAACTAGCTATATGCCTTAGAAAATGACTCTTAAACATGTTATGATGTCTGGGTATGTTGGATAAGCTGAAATGGTGCAAAATCACGTTTTAAACTTGCCAAATGCTGTCTAACTGCAGGTAAAATCGTGTCACGATTTTCCAATCGTGTCACGATTTCACAGGCAGGGACCAAACGATTTTCTGGGTAGAAAATCGTGTCACGATTTCCAAATCGTGACACGATGTGGGCTTTGGCAGAATGTGTTGTTTTATCATCTTTTCTCGCACCACTCCGGCTTACCAACGCTACCTTGGTCTTCATAACGATTAGTAGTGATTAAATGATTCTTTTAGGCATTGAAAGACCCATCTCATGGGAAATGTATAGATGAATTACAAGACAAGGAAAGTTACTAAGTTAGAAGAGGATTATACTAATCCATAAGCAATCATAGTAAAGCCAAGAACTAGTTTAGGGTTTAGCCCTTATGAAACCACGATATGAACCTAGTCGTTTTGTACGACATCAAGAATGATACGATGATTAAGATTAGAACCTTTATAGGTTAAGTACTTAAGAATGATCACTTAAAGTATGAGATTACGATACGAATATGTAATACGATATGATCACGTGTTCATCAGACTCCGGGTTTCGCCGGATGGGATTTCTCCGAAAGGGCTATCCACACGTAAGTTAAAAGATTTAAGCATGTCCATCAGGCTCCGGGATTCGCCGGATGGGACTTCTCCGAGAGGGTTGTCCACATGTAAAGTAAGATGTGTCCAGCAGGCTCCGGATTATGCCGGATGGGGCTTCACCGAGAGGGTTGCCTACACAAAGATAAGAGGAGTCCGGTGTTAGCCTGATATGATAGGAATTCCACCGGTATGATGGGAGATGTACTTCGGGGTTACTCCACCCGGATGCACTCCGTAAAACGAACCAAGATAATGTTATGTTTGTTCAACCCTAACTGCTAACTTAATGTTATGAAAGACGAATACGTACATATTATATGTAATACGAGAGATGATGTTTAGTTCCTAGTGAACGAGATGTGATCATAGGATGTCCCCAAGATCACTCCGTATAAGTCAAAGTTTAAGAATAGAATATGAAATACATGAGATAAGACAATGAAGCGATCCTAGGTTTCCCCTGATCGCGATAAAAGTAAAGAATGATGGCGATCGTAGGTATTCCCCAGGATTGCCAGAGTAGGCACGGCGACCCTAGGTTACCCCCGTGGTTGCCAACAGTAGGTAGGGTAGGAGCTCACTGAGACGTTATGTCTCATCCCTTTCCTTCTGGTGCAGGTTCCTCGCAGGTAGCACGACGAAAAGGTAAAGAGAAAGCTACGGACTGAACGTGCTGCTTATGTTTTTAGTATTTGGACCTTTGTATTTGGATGATGTATCATGATGTATATTATGGAAATGTTTTGTATCGGATTATGGAATGTATCAAAGACATATGCTTTGTATTAATAATAAACAACTTTCTGTATTGTATTTAATGTATCCGGTACGAAATTTTAATACTCGTAAGAGATCCTAGGCAATCTCTATATGGGTGTTACAATTTGGTATCAGAGCAGGTCGATTCAGACCGTGCCTTGGGTCATTAAAGTACAATCCAAGTTTGTGGACCTCTTGGATCCAGGACATTATTCTAGATGTTATGTTCAGTTAAAACTGATCACTTTGACTTGTATATGACAGCTAGGATAAGATGTCTGGGAGAAGAAGAGGTAGACCTCGTACTAATCAAGCCAGTGACGAGAGTGGAGGACCCAGTCAGAATTCATGGGAACAGATGATGCAACAACAGCAGGCCTGGCAGCAGCAATACCAAGAGCAACAAGCTCAGAATGCATTACAGTATCAGCAAATGATGCTGATGATGCAACAGCAATCTCAGCAACAAGCCCAGGCTCAACAGCAATGGATGGAAATGATGCAACAAGGTCAAGGTTTCCATCCACAACCACCACCCCCTCCTGTAATTGGTAACCCAGTGTTCAGGGAGTATAACAGACATCACCCTCCGGAGTTCAATGGAGAAGGTGAACCACAAGAAGCCAGGAAGTGGATTAAGCAGATGGAGAAGATTTTCAGAATGGCTGAATGTTCAGAAGAGGACAAAGTGGTCTATGCCACGAATCAACTCAGAGGCGCAGCAGAAGACTGGTGGGAATCTGCTCAGCGCAGGATGGAAGCCAGTGGTGTAGAAGTGAATTGGGAGAACTTTAAAGGAGTGATGCTGGAGAAGTATTTACCTGTGTCTTACAAGGTAAAGAAGGAACAAGAATTCTTAGAATTGAAGCAAGGTAGTATGTCGGTTGCTGAGTTTACAAAGAAGTTCGAAGAGTTGTCCTATTACTCCACACACAATGAATATGCTGACAATGAAGTGTGGAAAATGAATCAGTATAAAAGAGGTTTAAGAGGCGAGATTGACACTGCTGTGAGTCTCCAAAGAACGGCAAGTTATGATGAACTAGTACATGACAGCTTGGTGGTCGAAGCAGGACTTGCAAAGACCTCAAAGGAAAGATCAGTGGCTTTTGAAAGAAGGAAGAGCAGGATGCAGGATAAGTATCATGACAAGTTGAAACCGAAGGGATCTCCTCAAAGGGGTAAACAGACGTATTCACCGAAGGCTGGTGCTATGTGCAACAATTGTGGGAAGTCGCATTATGGCGAATGCATGAAGGGTACAGGTATTTGTTACGGATGTAAGAAGCCGGGGCATATTATTGCAAATTGTCCAGAACGGAGAAACAGAAGTGGAATTGAAGGAACTACCACAAGCAAAGGAAGGGTGTACTCCCTTGATGGTGCAAAGGCCTTGGCAAATGAAGACCTGATTGCCGGTATGTGTTATCTTGGCTCATACCCAGTGAAAGTTCTTTTTGATTGTGGCGCTTCATGCTCTTTTATTTCATATAAATGTGTGGAGACGCTTCAATTACCTTTGTCTCCGTTGAATCCTCCCATGTTAGTATCCACCGCTACTGAAGGCGGAATTGAGGCAAGTTATGTTTGTGAAAGCTGTCCTATCACTGTGTCTAGTAAAACTTACTATGTTGACTTAGTATGTCTTCCAATGGAGCAACTTGACGTGATCTTAGGCATGGATTGGCTCTCCGCTAACCATGTGTATATAGGATGTTCAGAGAAGAGTATTTATATGCCTACCAGTGATACGACAGAAGGTGTGGCTTTGTCAGAATTGATTAACCGCACCCATCAGTTAATCCAGTTTATTTGTGCTCAAGAAAAGGGATTCTATGTTATGCTCACTGTGGCCTCAGAATCAGAGTTAAGTCCCAGTGATATTCCTGTGGTGAATGAATATCTAGATGTTTTCCCTTCAGAAGTAACTAGTTTACCTCCAGAGCGTGAGGTGGAGTTTTCAATTGATTTGATTCCAGGAGCGGAGCCAGTGTCTGTGGCACCGTACAGAATGTCACCAACAGAGTTGAAGGAGTTGAAATCTCAACTCGAGGATTTAATCCAGAAGCATTTCATCAGACCCAGTGTATCACCTTGGGGTGCTCCAGTTTTATTGGTCAAGAAAAAGGATGGAAGTATGAGGCTGTGTATAGATTACCGCCAACTTAATAAAGTGACTATCAAGAACAAATATCCTCTTCCAAGGATTGATGATCTCCTGGATCAGCTCAAGGGAGCAACGGTATTTTCCAAGATTGATCTTCGATCAGGTTATCATCAGATCCGTATCAAATCTTCAGATGTGTCTAAGACAGCGTTTCGAACGCGTTACGGGCACTATGAATTTCTGGTCATGCCTTTCGGTGTAACCAATGCTCCAGCTGTGTTTATGGATTACATGAACAGGATATTTCAACCCTATCTTGATCAATTTGTGGTGATTTTTATAGACGACATTTTGATTTATTCTAAAGACCCTCAGGAACATGCTCAGCACTTGAGAATTGTTCTGGATGTCCTGAGAGACAAGCAGCTGTATGCTAAGTTTAGCAAGTGTGAGTTTTGGTTATCTGAAATTAAGTTTTTGGGTCATGTTATTTCTCAAGGAGGAGTAGCTGTTGATCCATCTAAAGTTGAGGCTGTTCTTAATTGGGAAAGACCAAAGAATGTAGCCGAGGTCAGGAGCTTTCTAGGCTTGGCAGGTTATTATCGGAGATTTATCATGAAATTTTCTCAGATTGCCTTGCCTTTGTCACGACTCACCAGGAAAGATGTACCCTTTAATTGGAATGAAGAATGTGAAGAGAGCTTCTGTAACACCCATACTAAACTATCTAGAATATTTAGCATGTGTATTAACCTGATACTGGGTACATTAAAATTTTCAATAATAATAATAGATACATCTGAATGAGTACCAGTTATCTCGTTAATACATTTATCCAAACATCATCTAAAAATACATATACATATCCTGATAACCTTCTGAGCTTCTCCGCAACGAGCAACTGCACTCCATCCAGCGTCTTCCTGGTGAAAATCTTCATGAACACCACTGGCTTACCTGAAAACCTGCACCAGAAGGATAGGGATGAGACATAATGTCTCAGTGAGCTCCTACCCTACCTACTGTTGGCAACCTCGGGGAACCTAGGGTCGCCGTGCCTACCTCGGCGATCTTGGGGATATCTACGATCGCCAAGTCTTATCTTTACTTATTTCGCGATCAAGGGGAAGAACTAGGATCGCTGCATATCTTAATCTTATCTCATCATAGGCTAACTTGACTTATCTCATACTTAGTGATCAGGGGAAAAACTATGATCACTTCTTATTACTAGGAACTAATTGTCCTATTTCTCAATACTTATACAAATAAACGTATTCATCTTTTCATATCTTAAAGTTAGAGGTTAGCGTTGAACAAACAATAATTATCTTGGTTCATTTTACGGAGTGCATCCGGGTGGAGTAACCCCGAAGTACATCTCCCTTCTAACCGGTGAAAATTCCTATCATATCAGGCTAACACCGGACTCCTCTTGTCGTCGTGCGGTCATCCTTGCGGAATAACACGTCCCACTAGCGTGAACCTCCTGTGTCCCACTAGCGTGAACAACAGAAGACACGACTTAATAATCTTAACTTATGCGTATACCTCCCATGTCCCACTAGCGTGAACGATGAGAGACGCAAATTAAAATATCTTTTAACTTATGCATGAACCTTTCGTGTCCCACTAGCGTGAACGACGAAAGTCACGACTTAATATTCATCCTTAATAGTCTTTACTTGTGCGTGAACCATTCGTGTCCCACTAGCGTGAACGACGAAGGCCACGACTTATATCTCTAATAATTCTTGTTCTTATTCTTCTTATACTTATAACTTATGTTTATTGCATATCTAATGCATTCTTGAATGCTTAACCTATTAAAGGTTCTTAACTATGACTATAGTTCCATTCTTGTGCTTAATACATGATAAATCTCATTCTAAATCTCTTTAACCTATAAAGGTTCTAAACTTAACTAATGCTTCATTCTTAAACTTGTATAAACCAAAAGGCGTGTATGAAAATGTTTAATGAGGAATAAACCTCTTACTAACTCCTTTGCTTCTCTTTATGTCTTAGGGGTTTATGTATTCATCTCCCAATGTGTACCCTTTACCCATCTTACCTTAATTCTCGTGCCTATTGTTGAGCCTAAACCTCTATTTAATCTTACAAGATAATTCCTGAAGAAGATGGAGTTATGGGTAGAGATTTGGTGTTGAATTGGAGGAAGTTGGAGAAACCCGTTTTTTTGGGACAAGGCTCTATTGGAATGGTCATAACTCTCTCCATGTAACTCCGATTCCAGTGGTTTTTGATGCTATGGAAAGCTAACATAATTATCTACGTTTTGGTACCAATTTCGTGAAGTTTGGCCAAGTATTGAAGTCTGGGGACGAGTTTGAAGTCAGGGGTCCGAAACTGCAAATCTGCAGAAATTGGGACAAGAAGCTGGGAAAGCAGAAAATCGGAGCACGATTTTACAGGATCGGAGCACGATTTTATGCGAAAGTTTTCATAAAATCAGGGCATAAAATCGTAGCCCGATGCCCAGAAATCGGAGCACGATTTTGGCTTCAGCAGCACTCAAAATTTGGGTTCCTAGGCTAATCCAAACCCCTCCAATCATCAAAACAGCTTATGGGAATGGATTTACAAGACATATAAACAATTTATCACATAATAATTCATGTAATCACAAGCCATCAAGGGTATAAGGCATGAAACTAGCAAATTAGCTTTTAGTACCATAACATCAAAGCTTAACAAGTGGGTTTCTAAAACCCTCTAAGAGCTCACCTCAATTATTAGCTTGCTTCCTAGCCAAGTCCTTTCCATATTCCTAGCTTGATCTCTTCTCAAACTCAAGCTTGATTCTTGATCTTTACTTGCTTTCCTTTGCTCCAATCTTCCCAAAATTGTGGGCTAGCATAAAGCTTGAGAATCATGGATGAAGATTGATAAATCTTGGAGGAGAAGGGAGAAGGTGGCGTGGAGAGTAGAGAAGAGAGAAGGGGGAACCGATTTTTGGGAGAGGGAGAGGGAGAAAGATGAGAGGAAAATGAGAAGAAAATATCTCATTTCCTTTTTATAAATCTTTCCCTCCCAAACCACCAATATTACCAAAATGCCATTGCTTGCTCTATAATCTTTAAACATCGACAACAGTCACTTATAAGCGGGATATTACACTTGTCATATCAATAACCCATTAACTGACAATTTACCAAATTGTCCTTTGCTTAAAACATCTCCGACACATCGTCCAAATATTAATAAATACTCGAGTCTTAGGCGGGATGTTACAATCTACCCCCCTTGAAGAAATTTCGTCCTCGAAATTTAGAATCCACTATCATATATAAATTAATTTTCCATACTACTTCCTTCATTAGTCAAGACTCCAGTTCATCTTACTTATCGGAATCCCTTAGATTCCAGCTCTATAAGTCGAATGTATTCGATACTCTTTTCGTTACCTGAAGCGCTTGATGTGCATCACACAATTCTTGCGTAGCAGAATATGAGGTTATCCGAACCATCGCATCCAACTTGTTGTTTATATCCTTGTTCATACACTTCTTGTAACCCAACTAGAGTTATCCAATCCTAACACTGGTGCTGAATATTATAATCTCATCATAGTCCGCGTAATCTTACTTAGACGACATTGGCCTTTCTTATTATCCTCGACGATTCTATTGATTTCTTATAGTCGATCTTTGCCTTATACGACGACATCCTACATATATGGTTTTTCCATTATTATACCATTCGTTAATGAGAATAAAATTACCGCACTACCTTCATTAGACAAATACAAGAAGGAGGCACCTTGGTGTATTACTTTCCATAATCTTAATCATTGCTTCCATCACGGAATTCCTCAAGGACTCGCGAAATCTTACTGATTACCCGCGTTCTGCTTCGATTGATCTACGACGTTACTTATCTTAATAATTTAAAAAATCATTCTTCAGACTAGGAGTTCGCCAATCTCCCATCGTTCTTGTCACAACTTATTCTCGTTTTCTTGTCGTAGCATAAATGTTTTCTATACCGATAATTCCAAACTCATGGGAGTTTAGTCCAATGGAGAGCGGCTTAAGTCGTCTCACATATCATGATATAACATATTTCATAGCATATAACTTACATACATAAGCGAGCACGTGTACACTTTACATTACTTCATCTTTGTCCGATTAACGGAACATCATTCTTAATCTTAACATATTTGAGACACTATTACATCGATTGGAAATCTTTCCTTACTCTTAACTCATCTCGTAACATCCGGGATTTGCCTTTCAACTGGCTTGCCAGGTTTGCCCCGCCAATGTTACTCATGTTTATTCTTAAGTATGCAACAACCTATTATGTAAATTTATGGTTACCATCACCAGCATCACAAACTTATTTCTCGTTTTGGATGTCAAATTCAAGATTCTTATTTCCAACGTAAAACTCTACTCAATTGCTACCCAAGTAGCACACTCAGTCTCTAATCCTTTAGGCATAACCTGAAATTACGTAGCCCTTTACCATGAACTACGAATAACTTTTAATCTGCGTAAAAGTTCTCCGTCCTTCACTGGTGAACATTAAGTTCGAGACTTCCGAAATCTTCGGTTAATATAGGTTAACATGACATGGTTACAGCATGGAATTAAACTCACTTGCCACGGCATTGTCGTATCTGGTTAAAGCCTCAAATTCAAATATTTCATTCCTCATGGATTTCGAGGTTTAAGGTATTTATCAACTTAACTTCCATAACTTTCCATTAGAACTCATGTTATATCCAATCGCTTATACTTACTACTATCCCGTATAATAGGAATTAAATACTTAACATCTTCTCATACTGTAAGCCTCAGCTTAGCGTTGTTCATTACATCATTCTTGGATTACCACTCCGCTGCGCCACTCTGATTTTTAACACTCGAGTTAGCATCGGAGGAAAACTTCACTATTGTCATATAAATTACATCGACCTATCATTTTACTCTAACACTTGCTTCTGACGGTTCATACCTTTCATTTGAGTCTTGTTACTATTCTCTCTTTCTTTATCCGTAATGATTTCATATCCATAATTTTTCCGGGACAACTTTGGTCTCCTTAGCTCTATCCTGTCCCTTAAGTTACCCCTTGAGTTTCTACAGAACAATCCGTTCTGACAGTTCCAAACCCTTACCGGTTCTCTAGAACGCCCAACATAGGTTGCGTTTCTCCGAGTGCCCGATGAATCGATCTTAAACTTTTGCACATTATCATGATCTATTGGATTCCTCCAGTAACTCGTTATTGTATTTACAATTCAAGTCTATTCCTCATTACTGCCCTCGGAAACTTATCAACACGAGGTGATCTCTTTCTGTTCTATAAAATTTGTGGAAGGAACCTCTTCAATGGGGTGCATACAACTCCTTAGCATTTACCTCAATCCTAAAATTTCATGTTCAAGACGATCCGCCGTATATAAAAATCCCAACATAATTTCTCGTCTGAAATCCCAATCATCTTTCAACACTGATTCACTATAACCTTGTGTTATCCCGAACTTACCTTCTTTAACCAATCAGGGAAATTCAATACTGTTCGTCTAATCAAGAGTGTTCAACTTAATTCGTCCATCAGTATACTAAATTCCAGCAACTTATTATATATTATCCAACCTTCATTAAGTAAAATTCCGGTCTAGCTTATCTTACTTCTAACCTTCTTACCATTAGGATACATCCAAAAATTGGATTCACGCTTTGACATGCACATATCTTATTATCATCACTTTTTATCCATCTTCTCTTCTTAACTCCCAAATCTAGCATCTATGGTTCGGGAGGTGCGGCTGATCTGATGGGGTCAAACTTACTTGTGGTTCATACTCAATAACCACACTTGAGTGGTTAGTTTCATTTTTCCAAATAACTCACGTAATCCATAATTAATTCTCTTAACTGTCCGGTAATTCATCATTTCATTTCTCTAGATTTGGTACTGCTATTCTTCAACTCTGTTCTCGGAATCGTTTCTTAATCCACACTTCACTTTAACTTCTCGAACTACGGTTTCCGTCAAGGTTCCACGTCATTCTCTAGAACATTCCATGATTCCTTAATCCTCATGTCTTCCGCAGACGAGGCATCATCCAACGATGCGTCCAATTGGGTTGAGGCACTTCACCTCATTGTTAATTATCCTTTGTGCCTCTAAGACCTTGCCACTATCAGGCTTCGTCTCTTTACAGTTTGATGGCCACCATTTGGCGTTGATTACTTCTTCGCTAAATCCGTCTTAGAATTCTGTCACCCTAATCTTTGCCCTTCATACACTTCATTCCTCCTTGGTCACATTCAGCTCTCAGACATTTATCCTAACTGTCATATACTAGATTGAGTTGATCAGGCTCAACTAGATGTGACCTTTAGAACAATATCCGGAACCCAATGGTCCCACTACTTTTATTGAAACTTTAATGACCCAAGGCACGGTCTGAATCGACCTGCTCTGATACCAATTGTAACACCCATACTAAACTATCTAGAATATTTAGCATGTGTATTAACCTGATACTGGGTACATTAAAATTTTCAATAATAATAATAGATACATCTGAATGAGTACCAGTTATCTCGTTAATACATTTATCCAAACATCATCTAAAAATACATATACATATCCTGATAACCTTCTGAGCTTCTCCGCAACGAGCAACTGCACTCCATCCAGCGTCTTCCTGGTGAAAATCTTCATGAACACCACTGGCTTACCTGAAAACCTGCACCAGAAGGATAGGGATGAGACATAATGTCTCAGTGAGCTCCTACCCTACCTACTGTTGGCAACCTCGGGGAACCTAGGGTCGCCGTGCCTACCTCGGCGATCTTGGGGATATCTACGATCGCCAAGTCTTATCTTTACTTATTTCGCGATCAAGGGGAAGAACTAGGATCGCTGCATATCTTAATCTTATCTCATCATAGGCTAACTTGACTTATCTCATACTTAGTGATCAGGGGAAAAACTATGATCACTTCTTATTACTAGGAACTAATTGTCCTATTTCTCAATACTTATACAAATAAACGTATTCATCTTTTCATATCTTAAAGTTAGAGGTTAGCGTTGAACAAACAATAATTATCTTGGTTCATTTTACGGAGTGCATCCGGGTGGAGTAACCCCGAAGTACATCTCCCTTCTAACCGGTGAAAATTCCTATCATATCAGGCTAACACCGGACTCCTCTTGTCGTCGTGCGGTCATCCTTGCGGAATAACACGTCCCACTAGCGTGAACCTCCTGTGTCCCACTAGCGTGAACAACAGAAGACACGACTTAATAATCTTAACTTATGCGTATACCTCCCATGTCCCACTAGCGTGAACGATGAGAGACGCAAATTAAAATATCTTTTAACTTATGCATGAACCTTTCGTGTCCCACTAGCGTGAACGACGAAAGTCACGACTTAATATTCATCCTTAATAGTCTTTACTTGTGCGTGAACCATTCGTGTCCCACTAGCGTGAACGACGAAGGCCACGACTTATATCTCTAATAATTCTTGTTCTTATTCTTCTTATACTTATAACTTATGTTTATTGCATATCTAATGCATTCTTGAATGCTTAACCTATTAAAGGTTCTTAACTATGACTATAGTTCCATTCTTGTGCTTAATACATGATAAATCTCATTCTAAATCTCTTTAACCTATAAAGGTTCTAAACTTAACTAATGCTTCATTCTTAAACTTGTATAAACCAAAAGGCGTGTATGAAAATGTTTAATGAGGAATAAACCTCTTACTAACTCCTTTGCTTCTCTTTATGTCTTAGGGGTTTATGTATTCATCTCCCAATGTGTACCCTTTACCCATCTTACCTTAATTCTCGTGCCTATTGTTGAGCCTAAACCTCTATTTAATCTTACAAGATAATTCCTGAAGAAGATGGAGTTATGGGTAGAGATTTGGTGTTGAATTGGAGGAAGTTGGAGAAACCCGTTTTTTTGGGACAAGGCTCTATTGGAATGGTCATAACTCTCTCCATGTAACTCCGATTCCAGTGGTTTTTGATGCTATGGAAAGCTAACATAATTATCTACGTTTTGGTACCAATTTCGTGAAGTTTGGCCAAGTATTGAAGTCTGGGGACGAGTTTGAAGTCAGGGGTCCGAAACTGCAAATCTGCAGAAATTGGGACAAGAAGCTGGGAAAGCAGAAAATCGGAGCACGATTTTACAGGATCGGAGCACGATTTTATGCGAAAGTTTTCATAAAATCAGGGCATAAAATCGTAGCCCGATGCCCAGAAATCGGAGCACGATTTTGGCTTCAGCAGCACTCAAAATTTGGGTTCCTAGGCTAATCCAAACCCCTCCAATCATCAAAACAGCTTATGGGAATGGATTTACAAGACATATAAACAATTTATCACATAATAATTCATGTAATCACAAGCCATCAAGGGTATAAGGCATGAAACTAGCAAATTAGCTTTTAGTACCATAACATCAAAGCTTAACAAGTGGGTTTCTAAAACCCTCTAAGAGCTCACCTCAATTATTAGCTTGCTTCCTAGCCAAGTCCTTTCCATATTCCTAGCTTGATCTCTTCTCAAACTCAAGCTTGATTCTTGATCTTTACTTGCTTTCCTTTGCTCCAATCTTCCCAAAATTGTGGGCTAGCATAAAGCTTGAGAATCATGGATGAAGATTGATAAATCTTGGAGGAGAAGGGAGAAGGTGGCGTGGAGAGTAGAGAAGAGAGAAGGGGGAACCGATTTTTGGGAGAGGGAGAGGGAGAAAGATGAGAGGAAAATGAGAAGAAAATATCTCATTTCCTTTTTATAAATCTTTCCCTCCCAAACCACCAATATTACCAAAATGCCATTGCTTGCTCTATAATCTTTAAACATCGACAACAGTCACTTATAAGCGGGATACTACACTTGTCATATCAATAACCCATTAACTGACAATTTACCAAATTGTCCTTTGCTTAAAACATCTCCGACACATCGTCCAAATATTAATAAATACTCGAGTCTTAGGCGGGATGTTACAGCTTCAGAGTTCTGAAAAGAAAATTGACTAAAGCCCCAGTGTTGGCAATACCAGATCCTGAAAGGAGATACACCGTTTTCTGCGACGCATCTTCCAAGGGACTGGGATGTGTTCTGATGCAAGGAGAGAATGTGATAGCATACGCCTCTAGACAGCTCAAGACTCATGAGGAGAATTACCCCACTCATGATCTAGAGTTAGCAGCAATAGTTTTTGCATTGAAGATATGGAGACATCATTTATATGGTGCACAGTTTGATTTATTCAGTGACCATAAAAGTTTGAAGTATTTGTTTGATCAACGAGATTTGAATATGAGACAAAGACGATGGATGGAGTATTTGAAGGATTTTGATTTTGATCTGAAATACCATCCAGGAAAAGCAAATGTGGTAGCGGATGCCTTGAGTCGAAAGGCTTTAGTTAAAGCTGAAGTAATGATGAGTGCATGTGGGTTGTATGAGAAATTCAGAGATCTTAATCTACATGTTACGGAGTTAGAAGGTGGCGTCTTGTTGAACAAGATAGATATTTCGTGCGACCTACGGTTCAGGATTGCACAAGCTCAATCTGTGGATATGGACCTTCAGAGGAAAGTTGGCCAAGCAGGGTTTTCATGGGCACCAGATGGTGTGGTATTATTTGAAGGAAGGATTTACGTTCCGAATGATGTGGAATTAAAAAGGTTGATATTAGAAGAAGCACACAAAAGCAGTTTTAGTATACATCCAGGTACCACCAAAATGTATCAAGACTTGAAAAGAGATTATTGGTGGCCTAGTATGAAAAGAGATGTTGCGGAATTTGTATCGCGATGTATCGTATGTCAGCAGGTGAAGATTGAACATCAAAGGCCTGCAGGAATGTTAGTACCATTGGAGATTCCACAATGGAAATGGGAAGATATAACCATGGATTTTGTGACTGGATTACCTCGAACACAGCGAGGACATGATTCCATTTGGGTGATAGTGGACCGGTTAACTAAGTCAGCTCATTTCTTACCGGTTAAGACTACTTACCGAGCTTCTCAGTATGCCGAGTTGTTTATTTCGGAGATTGTGAAACTCCATGGTGTGCCAGCTAGCATTGTGTCTGATAGAGATCCCATTTTCACATCCCACTTTTGGAAGGCTTTTCAAAAGGCTTTGGGAACTAGATTAAAGATGAGCACGTCCCATCATCCTCAGACAGATGGACAATCCGAGAGGACTATTCAGACGTTAGAGGATATGTTACGTGCATGTGTCCTAGAAGATGGAGGAAGTTGGAATGATCACCTACCATTGATTGAATTTTCTTATAACAACAGTTACCATTCTAGCATCGGAATGGCACCTTATGAAGCTCTATATGGTAGGAAATGTAGAACCCCGCTTTGTTGGGCAGAAGTCGGAGACAAAAATATATTGGGACCTGAGATAATTCAGGAGACGACCTTGAAGATTAAATCCATTCAGGATAAAATGAGAATAGCTCAAAGTCGACAGAAAAGTTATGCGGATAAGCGACGTAGACCCTTAGAATTTGAGGAAGGGGATCATGTATTCCTTAAAGTTACACCCAAGTTGGGGTTAAGAGGAGCATTCCGGACTAAGAAACTTTGTCCGAGATATGTTGGACCGTTTCAGATACTTCGACGGGTCGGACCAGCAGCTTATCAGTTGGCGCTGCCACCGGCTATGTCAGGTTTACATGATGTATTCCACGTCTCTCAGCTGAGGAAGTTCATTCCCGATCCTTTCCAACCAGTGGAAATGGACAGTATAGACTTAAGATCGGACTTGACTTTCCAACCGGAACCAGAGCAGATAATTGATCGTGATGTCAAGTCTTTGCGGAACAAAGAAATTCCTATTGTTAAGGTTGTATGGAAAGGTTCTCCCGACGGCGAAGCGACGTGGGAGCTAGAGTCAGAAATGCAAGAGCACTATCCACATTTATTTCCAGGTAAATTCTAAATTTCGAGGACGAAATTTCTTTAAGGGGGGTAGATTGTAATATCCCGCTTATATGTGGCGTTTATCTGTGCTAGAAACTTGAGTAGCAAGCAAGAAAACCAAATATTATGTGTGATGGCAATTTTGTAAATAAGCTTAAGTGGGAGATTATTTTGGAGCATGGAACAAGATATTTATCATGTTCCTTTCCATTCCTTCATTTTCATTATCAAATTCAGATTTCCTCTCCTTTCTCACTTCTCTCTCACGCCTTCAATCTCACTCACTATCAATTCATTCAACTTCAACCAAACTTTAGTGAGAAACTTGTAAAGAAAGCTTGGGATAGAAGCTAGTGTAAGAGAAAGAAAAGTAGAACAAGGAAGAACCAAGGAAGGAGTTGTTTTGGAGCAAGCTAGGGCTTTGATTTCAGGACTTAATCAGCACCATTAGAGGTTAAGGTGAGCTCCACAGGGTTTTAGAACCCGTTTAAGTAAGTTTTGAAAGTTACAGCTTAATTACCTAGTTTAGGGTTTTTGGTACCTATTTGCCTTTCCATGTTAATCCTTGATTATTGATGATATGAACTAGCTATATGCCTTAGAAAATGACTCTTAAACATGTTATGATGTCTGGGTATGTTGGATAAGCTGAAATGGTGCAAAATCACGTTTTAAACTTGCCAAATGCTGTCTAACTGCAGGTAAAATCGTGTCACGATTTTCCAATCGTGTCACGATTTCACAGGCAGGGACCAAACGATTTTCTGGGTAGAAAATCGTGTCACGATTTCCAAATCGTGACACGATGTGGGCTTTGGCAGAATGTGTTGTTTTATCATCTTTTCTCGCACCACTCCGGCTTACCAACGCTACCTTGGTCTTCATAACGATTAGTAGTGATTAAATGATTCTTTTAGGCATTGAAAGACCCATCTCATGGGAAACGTATAGATGAATTACAAGACAAGGAAAGTTACTAAGTTAGAAGAGGATTATACTAATCCATAAGCAATCATAGTAAAGCCAAGAACTAGTTTAGGGTTTAGCCCTTATGAAACCACGATATGAACCTAGTCGTTTTGTACGACATCAAGAATGATACGATGATTAAGATTAGAACCTTTATAGGTTAAGTACTTAAGAATGATCACTTAAAGTATGAGATTACGATACGAATATGTAATACGATATGATCACGTGTTCATCAGACTCCGGGTTTCGCCGGATGGGATTTCTCCGAAAGGGCTATCCACACGTAAGTTAAAAGATTTAAGCATGTCCATCAGGCTCCGGGATTCGCCGGATGGGACTTCTCCGAGAGGGTTGTCCACATGTAAAGTAAGATGTGTCCAGCAGGCTCCGGATTATGCCGGATGGGGCTTCACCGAGAGGGTTGCCTACACAAAGATAAGAGGAGTCCGGTGTTAGCCTGATATGATAGGAATTCCACCGGTATGATGGGAGATGTACTTCGGGGTTACTCCACCCGGATGCACTCCGTAAAACGAACCAAGATAATGTTATGTTTGTTCAACCCTAACTGCTAACTTAATGTTATGAAAGACGAATACGTACATATTATATGTAATACGAGAGATGATGTTTAGTTCCTAGTGAACGAGATGTGATCATAGGATGTCCCCAAGATCACTCCGTATAAGTCAAAGTTTAAGAATAGAATATGAAATACATGAGATAAGACAATGAAGCGATCCTAGGTTTCCCCTGATCGCGATAAAAGTAAAGAATGATGGCGATCGTAGGTATTCCCCAGGATTGCCAGAGTAGGCACGGCGACCCTAGGTTACCCCCGTGGTTGCCAACAGTAGGTAGGGTAGGAGCTCACTGAGACGTTATGTCTCATCCCTTTCCTTCTGGTGCAGGTTCCTCGCAGGTAGCACGACGAAAAGGTAAAGAGAAAGCTACGGACTGAACGTGCTGCTTATGTTTTTAGTATTTGGACCTTTGTATTTGGATGATGTATCATGATGTATATTATGGAAATGTTTTGTATCGGATTATGGAATGTATCAAAGACATATGCTTTGTATTAATAATAAACAACTTTCTGTATTGTATTTAATGTATCCGGTACGAAATTTTAATACTCGTAAGAGATCCTAGGCAATCTCTATATGGGTGTTACATTGGAACTGGTTTCTTGATCTTCTACTGTCTTGAATGGTTGATTTTGAATGAACAAAATTGAAAGTTGCAACAGAAGGGAAACTTAAGGGGCTGGAATATGATTTTTTGTAATAGGAGGTCAAAATCGTAACTACTGCAAAGTTAGGGGGCTAAAAGTGCGTTTAAGCCAAAGAAGAAAAATGTATCGTATCGTTTGAGTGAGGTGAGGAATGAGAGGGTTTGTTTTGTTGTCATTTAGTGTAGTACGAATCATATCATAAGGTGGTGCATTTGCTCTGCGTTTGTGTGCGCGCGCAGCATCCGCAACCAACGCAGAGAAACGTGATGACCAAGCACTGTTTCTTTGTTTCAAATTCGTACTATTCTATTTGTACTGTGCGTGCAATTCTCCAATCAAAATAGGACACATGGAAATTAATTATCACCATTTATTCTCATTGGAATGGAATATATCCTTTTTGGATAAATTCTGTGGTACAACTCAAATTTAATAAATCCTGCTGGGTTTTTTCGGTATACCTTTTAATTGTCGCCCAAATTTAATTCAAGGATTAATATGTTTTTACCTCCATGTAATTTGAGCGGATTCCAGTTTACCTCTGTACAAAAAAAGTTTAGATTCCAACCTTGTAAAATTAAGATTCTCCAGTTTACACCTCTGATCTCATCTGACGCTGATGTGGCATGCCACTGTGTAATTAATTTAATTTTTTATTTTTTTAAAAGGAGGTCACGTTTCAAAGGATGTCACCTTTTTAAAAGGATGTCAAAGGATATAATTAATTTTATTTTTTATTTTTTTAGAAGGAAATTAATTATCACCTTTTTTTAAAAGATGTCACGTGTAATAATTAAATTTAAAAAAACAGAAAATAATTAAAATAAATAACCAAAAAACAGAAAAAACATTAAAAAATCAGAAAAAAAAATATTTTTTTTTCAAAAATTAAAAAAATTCGAAAAAAAATTCAGATTTTTTTCAAAATTGAAAAAAATCAGAAAACAATATTTTTTTCATTTTTTTATTTTCGTTTATATTTATTTAAAAATAAAAAACAGTTTAAAATATCTGAAAATTAATTTTCAAAAAATAAAAAAATAGAAAAGAAACTCAGTTTTTTTCAAAAAATTAAAAAAAATAGAAAAAAAATCATATTTATTTTCAAAAATTTAAAAATTCGACAAAAAATTCAGATTTTTTTTCAAAATTGAAAAAATTAGAAAACAATATTTTTGGAATTTAGATTTATTTTGGTAGAAAAAATTTAAAAAAAAATAAGCTGAAAGTAAAAACAAGATGATTATTAAGGTGAATGTTGTTATACTAGTGAATAAGCGATTCTGAAGCTGAGTAGGAATTATTAAGCTGAACTGGAAAAAAGTGATTATGGTTTTACCTTGTGCTAGAAGGTCGAGGTTTGAACGTGTAAGAAGAAGAAGTCTCTAGAAGAAATGAAAAAGAGTGTGAGTGTGTGATTGGTTTGGTACTACTTATATTATATTATGAGTAGAAAGAAGAAGGCTTAAACACACTTTTGGCCCCCTAACTTTGCACTAGTTGCGATTTTGGCCCCCTCTTAAAAAAAAACCACAATCCAGCCCCCTAAGTTTCCCTTCTGTTGCAACTTTCAATTTTGATCATTCAAAATTAACCATTCAAGACATTAAAAACAAGTGGGGTGTTTTGTTGAGCAATTTTCAGATTTATAACGCAAAGAATATGTCTTGGAACTGGTTTCTTGATCTTCTACTGTCTTGAATGGTTGATTTTGAATGAACAAAATTGAAAGTTGCAACAGAAGGGAAACTTAAGGGGCTGGAATATGATTTTTTGTAATAGGAGGTCAAAATCGTAACTACTGCAAAGTTAGGGGGCTAAAAGTGCGTTTAAGCCAAAGAAGAAAAACGTATCGTATCGTTTGAGTGAGGTGAGGAATGAGAGGGTTTGTTTTGTTGTCATTTAGTGTAGTACGAATCATATCATAAGGTGGTGCATTTGCTCTGCGTTTGTGTGCGCGCGCAGCATCCGCAACCAACGCAGAGAAACGTGATGACCAAGCACTGTTTCTTTGTTTCAAATTCGTACTATTCTATTTGTACTGTGCGTGCAATTCTCCAATCAAAATAGGACACATGGAAATTAATTATCACCATTTATTCTCATTGGAATGGAATATATCCTTTTTGGATAAATTCTGTGGTACAACTCAAATTTAATAAATCCTGCTGGGTTTTTTCGGTATACCTTTTAATTGTCGCCCAAATTTAATTCAAGGGTTAATATGTTTTTACCTCCATGTAATTTGAGCGGATTCCAGTTTACCTCTGTACAAAAAAAGTTTAGATTCCAACCTTGTAAAATTAAGATTCTCCAGTTTACACCTCTGATCTCATCTGACGCTGATGTGGCATGCCACTGTGTAATTAATTTAATTTTTTATTTTTTTAAAAGGAGGTCACGTTTCAAAGGATGTCACCTTTTTAAAAGGATGTCAAAGGATATAATTAATTTTATTTTTTATTTTTTTAGAAGGAAATTAATTATCACCTTTTTTTAAAAGATGTCACGTGTAATAATTAAATTTAAAAAAACAGAAAATAATTAAAATAAATAACCAAAAAACAGAAAAAACATTAAAAAATCAGAAAAAAAAATATTTTTTTTTCAAAAATTAAAAAAATTCGAAAAAAAATTCAGATTTTTTTCAAAATTGAAAAAAATCAGAAAACAATATTTTTTTCATTTTTTTATTTTCGTTTATATTTATTTAAAAATAAAAAACAGTTTAAAATATCTGAAAATTAATTTTCAAAAAATAAAAAAATAGAAAAGAAACTCAGTTTTTTTCAAAAAATTAAAAAAAATAGAAAAAAAATCATATTTATTTTCAAAAATTTAAAAATTCGACAAAAAATTCAGATTTTTTTTCAAAATTGAAAAAATTAGAAAACAATATTTTTGGAATTTAGATTTATTTTGGTCGAAAAATTTTAAAAAAAAATAAGCTGAAAGTAAAAACAAGATGATTATTAAGGTGAATGTTGTTATACTAGTGAATAAGCGATTCTGAAGCAGAGTAGGAATTATTAAGCTGAACTGGAAAAAAGTGATTATGGTTTTACCTTGTGCTAGAAGGTTGAGGTTTGAACGTGTAAGAAGAAGAAGTCTCTAGAAGAAATGAAAAAGAGTGTGAGTGTGTGTGTGTGTGTGATTGGTTTGGTACTACTTATATTATATTATGAGTAGAAAGAAGAAGGCTTAAACACACTTTTGGCCCCCTAACTTTGCACTATTTGCGATTTTGGCCCCCTCTTAAAAAAAAACCACAATCCAGCCCCCTAAGTTTCCCTTCTGTTGCAACTTTCAATTTTGATCATTCAAAATTACCCATTCAAGACATTAAAAACAAGTGGGGTGTTTTGTTGAGCAATTTTCAGATTTATAACGCAAAGAATATGTCTTGGAACTGGTTTCTTGATCTTCTACTGTCTTGAATGGTTGATTTTGAATGAACAAAATTGAAAGTTGCAACAGAAGGGAAACTTAAGGGGCTGGAATATGATTTTTTGTAATAGGAGGTCAAAATCGTAACTACTGCAAAGTTAGGGGGCTAAAAGTGCGTTTAAGCCAAAGAAGAAAAAGGTATCGTATCGTTTGAGTGAGGTGAGGAATGAGAGGGTTTGTTTTGTTGTCATTTAGTGTAGTACGAATCATATCATAAGGTGGTGCATTTGCTCTGCGTTTGTGTGCGCGCGCAGCATCCGCAACCAACGCAGAGAAACGTGATGACCAAGCACTGTTTCTTTGTTTCAAATTCGTACTATTCTATTTGTACTGTGCGTGCAATTCTCCAATCAAAATAGGACACATGGAAATTAATTATCACCATTTATTCTCATTGGAATGGAATATATCCTTTTTGGATAAATTCTGTGGTACAACTCAAATTTAATAAATCCTGCTGGGTTTTTTCGGTATACCTTTTAATTGTCGCCCAAATTTAATTCAAGGATTAATATGTTTTTACCTCCATGTAATTTGAGCGGATTCCAGTTTACCTCTGTACAAAAAAAGTTTAGATTCCAACCTTGTAAAATTAAGATTCTCCAGTTTACACCTCTGATCTCATCTGACGCTGATGTGGCATGCCACTGTGTAATTAATTTAATTTTTTATTTTTTTAAAAGGATGTCAAAGGATGTAATTAATTTTATTTTTTATTTTTTTAAAAGGAAATTAATTATCACCTTTTTTTAAAAGATGTCACGTGTAATAATTAAATTTAAAAAAACAGAAAATAATTAAAATAAATAACCAAAAAACATTAAAAAATCAGAAAAAAAAATATTTTTTTTTTCAAAAATTAAAAAAATTCGAAAAAAAATTCAGATTTTTTTCAAAATTGAAAAAATCAGAAAACAATATTTTTTTCATTTTTTTATTTTCGTTTATATTGATTTAAAAATAAAAAACAATTTAAAATATCTGAAAATTAATTTACAAAAAATAAAAAAATAGAAAAGAAACTCAGTTTTTTTCAAAAAATAAAAAAAAATAGAAAAAAAATCATATTTATTTTCAAAAATTTAAAAATTCGACAAAAAATTCAGATTTTTTTTCAAAATTGAAAAAATTAGAAAACAATATTTTTGGAATTTAGATTTATTTTGGTAGAAAAAATTTAAAAAAAAATAAGCTGAAAGTAAAAACAAGATGATTATTAAGGTGAATGTTGTTATACTAGTGAATAAGCGATTCTGAAGCTGAGTAGGAATTATTAAGCTGAACTGGAAAAAAGTGATTATGGTTTTACCTTGTGCTAGAAGGTCGAGGTTTGAACGTGTAAGAAGAAGAAGTCTCTAGAAGAAATGAAAAAGAGTGTGAGTGTGTGATTGGTTTGGTACTACTTATATTATATTATGAGTAGAAAGAAGAAGGCTTAAACACACTTTTGGCCCCCTAACTTTGCACTAGTTGCGATTTTGGCCCCCTCTTAAAAAAAAACCACAATCCAGCCCCCTAAGTTTCCCTTCTGTTGCAACTTTCAATTTTGATCATTCAAAATTAACCATTCAAGACATTAAAAACAAGTGGGGTGTTTTGTTGAGCAATTTTCAGATTTATAACGCAAAGAATATGTCTTGGAACTGGTTTCTTGATCTTCTACTGTCTTGAATGGTTGATTTTGAATGAACAAAATTGAAAGTTGCAACAGAAGGGAAACTTAAGGGGCTGGAATATGATTTTTTGTAATAGGAGGTCAAAATCGTAACTACTGCAAAGTTAGGGGGCTAAAAGTGCGTTTAAGCCAAAGAAGAAAAAGGTATCGTATCGTTTGAGTGAGGTGAGGAATGAGAGGGTTTGTTTTGTTGTCATTTAGTGTAGTACGAATCATATCATAAGGTGGTGCATTTGCTCTGCGTTTGTGTGCGCGCGCAGCATCCGCAACCAACGCAGAGAAACGTGATGACCAAGCACTGTTTCTTTGTTTCAAATTCGTACTATTCTATTTGTACTGTGCGTGCAATTCTCCAATCAAAATAGGACACATGGAAATTAATTATCACCATTTATTCTCATTGGAATGGAATATATCCTTTTTGGATAAATTCTGTGGTACAACTCAAATTTAATAAATCCTGCTGGGTTTTTTCGGTATACCTTTTAATTGTCGCCCAAATTTAATTCAAGGGTTAATATGTTTTTACCTCCATGTAATTTGAGCGGATTCCAGTTTACCTCTGTACAAAAAAAGTTTAGATTCCAACCTTGTAAAATTAAGATTCTCCAGTTTACACCTCTGATCTCATCTGACGCTGATGTGGCATGCCACTGTGTAATTAATTTAATTTTTTATTTTTTTAAAAGGAGGTCACGTTTCAAAGGATGTCACCTTTTTAAAAGGATGTCAAAGGATATAATTAATTTTATTTTTTATTTTTTTAGAAGGAAATTAATTATCACCTTTTTTTAAAAGATGTCACGTGTAATAATTAAATTTAAAAAAACAGAAAATAATTAAAATAAATAACCAAAAAACAGAAAAAACATTAAAAAATCAGAAAAAAAAATATTTTTTTTTCAAAAATTAAAAAATTCGAAAAAAAATTCAGATTTTTTTCAAAATTGAAAAAAAATCAGAAAACAATATTTTTTTCATTTTTTTATTTTCGTTTATATTTATTTAAAAATAAAAAACAATTTAAAATATCTGAAAATTAATTTTCAAAAAATAAAAAAATAGAAAAGAAACTCAGTTTTTTTCAAAAAATTAAAAAAAATAGAAAAAAAATCATATTTATTTTCAAAAATTTAAAAATTCGACAAAAAATTCAGATTTTTTTTCAAAATTGAAAAAATTAGAAAACAATATTTTTGGAATTTAGATTTATTTTGGTCGAAAAATTTTAAAAAAAAATAAGCTGAAAGTAAAAACAAGATGATTATTAAGGTGAATGTTGTTATACTAGTGAATAAGCGATACTGAAGCAGAGTAGGAATTATTAAGCTGAACTGGAAAAAAGTGATTATGGTTTTACCTTGTGCTAGAAGGTTGAGGTTTGAACGTGTAAGAAGAAGAAGTCTCTAGAAGAAATGAAAAAGAGTGTGAGTGTGTGTGTGTGTGTGTGATTGGTTTGGTACTACTTATATTATATTATGAGTAGAAAGAAGAAGGCTTAAACACACTTTTGGCCCCCTAACTTTGCACTATTTGCGATTTTGGCCCCCTCTTAAAAAAAAACCACAATCCAGCCCCCTAAGTTTCCCTTCTGTTGCAACTTTCAATTTTGATCATTCAAAATTACCCATTCAAGACATTAAAAACAAGTGGGGTGTTTTGTTGAGCAATTTTCAGATTTATAACGCAAAGAATATGTCTTGGAACTGGTTTCTTGATCTTCTACTGTCTTGAATGGTTGATTTTGAATGAACAAAATTGAAAGTTGCAACAGAAGGGAAACTTAAGGGGCTGGAATATGATTTTTTGTAATAGGAGGTCAAAATCGTAACTACTGCAAAGTTAGGGGGCTAAAAGTGCGTTTAAGCCAAAGAAGAAAAAGGTATCGTATCGTTTGAGTGAGGTGAGGAATGAGAGGGTTTGTTTTGTTGTCATTTAGTGTAGTACGAATCATATCATAAGGTGGTGCATTTGCTCTGCGTTTGTGTGCGCGCGCAGCATCCGCAACCAACGCAGAGAAACGTGATGACCAAGCACTGTTTCTTTGTTTCAAATTCGTACTATTCTATTTGTACTGTGCGTGCAATTCTCCAATCAAAATAGGACACATGGAAATTAATTATCACCATTTATTCTCATTGGAATGGAATATATCCTTTTTGGATAAATTCTGTGGTACAACTCAAATTTAATAAATCCTGCTGGGTTTTTTCGGTATACCTTTTAATTGTCGCCCAAATTTAATTCAAGGGTTAATATGTTTTTACCTCCATGTAATTTGAGCGGATTCCAGTTTACCTCTGTACAAAAAAAGTTTAGATTCCAACCTTGTAAAATTAAGATTCTCCAGTTTACACCTCTGATCTCATCTGACGCTGATGTGGCATGCCACTGTGTAATTAATTTAATTTTTTATTTTTTTAAAAGGATGTCAAAGGATGTAATTAATTTTATTTTTTATTTTTTTAAAAGGAAATTAATTATCACCTTTTTTTAAAAGATGTCACGTGTAATAATTAAATTTAAAAAAACAGAAAATAATTAAAATAAATAACCAAAAAACATTAAAAAATCAGAAAAAAAAATATTTTTTTTTTCAAAAATTAAAAAAATTCGAAAAAAAATTCAGATTTTTTTCAAAATTGAAAAAATCAGAAAACAATATTTTTTTCATTTTTTTATTTTCGTTTATATTGATTTAAAAATAAAAAACAATTTAAAATATCTGAAAATTAATTTACAAAAAATAAAAAAATAGAAAAGAAACTCAGTTTTTTTCAAAAAATAAAAAAAAATAGAAAAAAAATCATATTTATTTTCAAAAATTTAAAAATTCGACAAAAAATTCAGATTTTTTTTCAAAATTGAAAAAATTAGAAAACAATATTTTTGGAATTTAGATTTATTTTGGTAGAAAAAATTTAAAAAAAAATAAGCTGAAAGTAAAAACAAGATGATTATTAAGGTGAATGTTGTTATACTAGTGAATAAGCGATTCTGAAGCTGAGTAGGAATTATTAAGCTGAACTGGAAAAAAGTGATTATGGTTTTACCTTGTGCTAGAAGGTCGAGGTTTGAACGTGTAAGAAGAAGAAGTCTCTAGAAGAAATGAAAAAGAGTGTGAGTGTGTGATTGGTTTGGTACTACTTATATTATATTATGAGTAGAAAGAAGAAGGCTTAAACACACTTTTGGCCCCCTAACTTTGCACTAGTTGCGATTTTGGCCCCCTCTTAAAAAAAAACCACAATCCAGCCCCCTAAGTTTCCCTTCTGTTGCAACTTTCAATTTTGATCATTCAAAATTAACCATTCAAGACATTAAAAACAAGTGGGGTGTTTTGTTGAGCAATTTTCAGATTTATAACGCAAAGAATATGTCTTGGAACTGGTTTCTTGATCTTCTACTGTCTTGAATGGTTGATTTTGAATGAACAAAATTGAAAGTTGCAACAGAAGGGAAACTTAAGGGGCTGGAATATGATTTTTTGTAATAGGAGGTCAAAATCGTAACTACTGCAAAGTTAGGGGGCTAAAAGTGCGTTTAAGCCAAAGAAGAAAAACGTATCGTATCGTTTGAGTGAGGTGAGGAATGAGAGGGTTTGTTTTGTTGTCATTTAGTGTAGTACGAATCATATCATAAGGTGGTGCATTTGCTCTGCGTTTGTGTGCGCGCGCAGCATCCGCAAC
Source organism: Medicago ruthenica (assembly GCA_018208015.1). Lineage (NCBI taxonomy): Eukaryota > Viridiplantae > Streptophyta > Magnoliopsida > Fabales > Fabaceae > Medicago > Medicago ruthenica. Next base: position 97,333,399 of record CM031372.1, on the reverse strand, counting down.
CAACGCAGAGAAACGTGATGACCAAGCACTGTTTCTTTGTTTTAAATTCGTACTATTCTATTTGTACTGTGCGTGCAATTCTCCAATCAAAATAGGACACATGGAAATTAATTATCACCATTTATTCTCATTGGAATGGAATATATCCTTTTTGGATAAATTCTGTGGTACAACTCAAATTTAATAAATCCTGCTGGGTTTTTTCGGTATACCTTTTAATTGTCGCCCAAATTTAATTCAAGGGTTAATATGTTTTTACCTCCATGTAATTTGAGCGGATTCCAGTTTACCTCTGTACAAAAAAAGTTTAGATTCCAACCTTGTAAAATTAAGATTCTCCAGTTTACACCTCTGATCTCATCTGACGCTGATGTGGCATGCCACTGTGTAATTAATTTAATTTTTTATTTTTTTAAAAGGAGGTCACGTTTCAAAGGATGTCACCTTTTTAAAAGGATGTCAAAGGATGTAATTAATTTTATTTTTTATTTTTTTAGAAGGAAATTAATTATCACCTTTTTTTAAAAGATGTCACGTGTAATAATTAAATTTAAAAAAACAGAAAATAATTAAAATAAATAACCAAAAAACAGAAAAAACATTAAAAAATCAGAAAAAAAAATATTTTTTTTTCAAAAATTAAAAAAATTCGAAAAAAAATTCAGATTTTTTTCAAAATTGAAAAAAATCAGAAAACAATATTTTTTTCATTTTTTTATTTTCGTTTATATTTATTTAAAAATAAAAAACAATTTAAAATATCTGAAAATTAATTTTCAAAAAATAAAAAAATAGAAAAGAAACTCAGTTTTTTTCAAAAAATTAAAAAAAATAGAAAAAAAATCATATTTATTTTCAAAAATTTAAAAATTCGACAAAAAATTCAGATTTTTTTTCAAAATTGAAAAAATTAGAAAACAATATTTTTGGAATTTAGATTTATTTTGGTCGAAAAATTTTAAAAAAAAATAAGCTGAAAGTAAAAACAAGATGATTATTAAGGTGAATGTTGTTATACTAGTGAATAAGCGATTCTGAAGCAGAGTAGGAATTATTAAGCTGAACTGGAAAAAAGTGATTATGGTTTTACCTTGTGCTAGAAGGTTGAGGTTTGAACGTGTAAGAAGAAGAAGTCTCTAGAAGAAATGAAAAAGAGTGTGAGTGTGTGATTGGTTTGGTACTACTTATATTATATTATGAGTAGAAAGAAGAAGGCTTAAACACACTTTTGGCCCCCTAACTTTGCACTAGTTGCGATTTTGGCCCCCTCTTAAAAAAAAACCACAATCCAGCCCCCTAAGTTTCCCTTCTGTTGCAACTTTCAATTTTGATCATTCAAAATTAACCATTCAAGACATTAAAACAAGTGGGGTGTTTTGTTGAGCAATTTTCAGATTTATAACGCAAAGAATATGTCTTGGAACTGGTTTCTTGATCTTCTACTGTCTTGAATGGTTGATTTTGAATGAACAAAATTGAAAGTTGCAACAGAAGGGAAACTTAAGGGGCTGGAATATGATTTTTTGTAATAGGAGGTCAAAATCGTAACTACTGCAAAGTTAGGGGGCTAAAAGTGCGTTTAAGCCAAAGAAGAAAAAGGTATCGTATCGTTTGAGTGAGGTGAGGAATGAGAGGGTTTGTTTTGTTGTCATTTAGTGTAGTACGAATCATATCATAAGGTGGTGCATTTGCTCTGCGTTTGTGTGCGCGCGCAGCATCCGCAACCAACGCAGAGAAACGTGATGACCAAGCACTGTTTCTTTGTTTCAAATTCGTACTATTCTATTTGTACTGTGCGTGCAATTCTCCAATCAAAATAGGACACATGGAAATTAATTATCACCATTTATTCTCATTGGAATGGAATATATCCTTTTTGGATAAATTCTGTGGTACAACTCAAATTTAATAAATCCTGTTGGGTTTTTTCGGTATACCTTTTAATTGTCGCCCAAATTTAATTCAAGGGTTAATATGTTTTTACCTCCATGTAATTTGAGCGGATTCCAGTTTACCTCTGTACAAAAAAAGTTTAGATTCCAACCTTGTAAAATTAAGATTCTCCAGTTTACACCTCTGATCTCATCTGACGCTGATGTGGCATGCCACTGTGTAATTAATTTAATTTTTTATTTTTTTAAAAGGATGTCAAAGGATGTAATTAATTTTATTTTTTATTTTTTTAAAAGGAAATTAATTATCACCTTTTTTTAAAAGATGTCACGTGTAATAATTAAATTTAAAAAAACAGAAAATAATTAAAATAAATAACCAAAAAACATTAAAAAATCAGAAAAAAAAATATTTTTTTTTTCAAAAATTAAAAAAATTCGAAAAAAAATTCAAATTTTTTCAAAATTGAAAAAATCAGAAAACAATATTTTTTTCATTTTTTTATTTTCGTTTATATTGATTTAAAAATAAAAAACAATTTAAAATATCTGAAAATTAATTTACAAAAAATAAAAAAAATAGAAAAGAAACTCAGTTTTTTTCAAAAAATAAAAAAAAATAGAAAAAAAAATCATATTTATTTTCAAAAATTTAAAATTCGACAAAAAATTCAGATTTTTTTTCAAAATTGAAAAAATTAGAAAACAATATTTTTGGAATTTAGATTTATTTTGGTAGAAAAAATTTAAAAAAAAATAAGCTGAAAGTAAAAACAAGATGATTATTAAGGTGAATGTTGTTATACTAGTGAATAAGCGATTCTGAAGCTGAGTAGGAATTATTAAGCTGAACTGGAAAAAAGTGATTATGGTTTTACCTTGTGCTAGAAGGTCGAGGTTTGAACGTGTAAGAAGAAGAAGTCTCTAGAAGAAATGAAAAAGAGTGTGAGTGTGTGATTGGTTTGGTACTACTTATATTATATTATGAGTAGAAAGAAGAAGGCTTAAACACACTTTTGGCCCCCTAACTTTGCACTAGTTGCGATTTTGGCCCCCTCTTAAAAAAAAACCACAATCCAGCCCCCTAAGTTTCCCTTCTGTTGCAACTTTCAATTTTGATCATTCAAAATTAACCATTCAAGACATTAAAAACAAGTGGGGTGTTTTGTTGAGCAATTTTCAGATTTATAACGCAAAGAATATGTCTTGGAACTGGTTTCTTGATCTTCTACTGTCTTGAATGGTTGATTTTGAATGAACAAAATTGAAAGTTGCAACAGAAGGGAAACTTAAGGGGCTGGAATATGATTTTTTGTAATAGGAGGTCAAAATCGTAACTACTGCAAAGTTAGGGGGCTAAAAGTGCGTTTAAGCCAAAGAAGAAAAACGTATCGTATCGTTTGAGTGAGGTGAGGAATGAGAGGGTTTGTTTTGTTGTCATTTAGTGTAGTACGAATCATATCATAAGGTGGTGCATTTGCTCTGCGTTTGTGTGCGCGCGCAGCATCCGCAACCAACGCAGAGAAACGTGATGACCAAGCACTGTTTCTTTGTTTTAAATTCGTACTATTCTATTTGTACTGTGCGTGCAATTCTCCAATCAAAATAGGACACATGGAAATTAATTATCACCATTTATTCTCATTGGAATGGAATATATCCTTTTTGGATAAATTCTGTGGTACAACTCAAATTTAATAAATCCTGCTGGGTTTTTTCGGTATACCTTTTAATTGTCGCCCAAATTTAATTCAAGGGTTAATATGTTTTTACCTCCATGTAATTTGAGCGGATTCCAGTTTACCTCTGTACAAAAAAAGTTTAGATTCCAACCTTGTAAAATTAAGATTCTCCAGTTTACACCTCTGATCCCATCTGACGCTGATGTGGCATGCCACTGTGTAATTAATTTAATTTTTTATTTTTTTAAAAGGATGTCACGTTTCAAAGGATGTCACCTTTTTAAAAGGATGTCAGAGGATGTAATTAATTTTATTTTTTATTTTTTTAAAAGGAAATTAATTATCACCTTTTTTTTAAAAGATGTCACGTGTAATAATTAAATTTAAAAAAACAGAAAATAATTAAAATAAATAACCAAAAAACAGAAAAACATTAAAAAATCAAAAAATAAAAAATATTTTTTTTTCAAAAATTAAAAAAATTCGAAAAAAAAATCAGATTTTTTTCAAATTTGAAAAAAATCAGAAACAATATTTTTTTCATTTTTTTATTTTCGTTTATATTGATTTGTGAATAAAAAACATTTTAAAATATCTGAAAATTAATTTTCAAAAAATAAACAATTAGAAAAGAAACTCAGTTTTTTCAAAAAAAAAAAATAGAAAAAAAAATCATATTTATTTTCAAAAATTAAAAAATTCGAAAAAAAATTCAGATTTTTTTTCAAAATTGAAAAAATTAGAAAACAATATTTTTGGAATTTAGATTTATTTTGGTAGAAAAATTTTTAAAAAAAATTATTATTTGAAAAAAATCTGAACTTTTTTTAATTTCGAATTTGTTTTTCTAATTTTTTTTCTATTTTTAAATTTTTGAAAATTAATTTTCAGATTTTATAAATTGTTTTTTATTTTTAAATCTATATAAACGAAAATAAAAAAATGAAAAATTATATTGTTTTCTGATTTTTTAAGTTTTGAAAAAAATCTGAATTTTTTTTCGAATTTTTTAATTTTTGAAAAAAAAGTAAGATTTTTTTCTATATTTTGAAAAAAACTGAGTTTCTTTTCTATTTTTTAAAATTAATTTTCAGATTTTATAAATTGTTTTTTATTTTAAATCATATAAACGAAAATAGAAAAATGAAAAATTGTTTTCAGATTTTTTCAATTTTGAAAAAAAACTGAATTTTTTTTCGAATTTTTGAAAAAAGAAAATAAGATTTTTTTCTATTTTATTTATTTTTTGAAAAAAACTGAGTTTCTTTTCTATTTTTTAAATTTTTTAAAATTAATTTTCAGATTTTTAAATTGTTTTTTATTTTTAAATCAATATAAACGAAAATCAAAAAAATGAAAAAAAAATATTGTTTTCTGATTTTTTCAATTTTGAAAAAAAATCTGATTTTTTTTCGAATTTTTTTAATTTTCGAAAAAAAAAATATATTTTTCTGATTTTTTAATGTTTTTCTGTTTTTTTGTTATTTATTTTAATTATTTTCTGTTTTTTTAAATTTAATTATTAATGACGTGTCAAAATTTGACACGTGGCATCCTTTTTTAAAAAATTAAATTAATTACACAGTGGCATGCCACATCAGCGTTAGATGAGACCAGAGGTGTAAACTGTAGAATCTTAATTTTACAAGGTTGAAATCTAAACTTTTTTTTACAGGGGGTAAACTGGAATTCGCTCAAATTACAGGGGGTAAAGACATATTAACCCTTAATTTAATTTAGTGACTAACAACAATCACATAAGCCAACAAAATGTAGAATACATCGAAAAAATTCTAACGAGTAAAATATAGAGGGACAAATATTCTTCAGCATTGAATGCGTTGATTTTGTTTCTAGTAGCAGAAGCCGTGATTTAGTTCACCTTCAAATTGTTCACATAACCAATCTTTATTAATCTCATCTTGGAAACAAGAAAAAAAATTAACCAATAACTCAAACTTTCGTAGGAACGGCCATAAAATACTTATCTAAATATTGAGCACAGAACGCCTCCCTTTTTTCTTTGAGAAAATATATTTTTTTTATTTGAGAAAATATCTATATAAACAAAAAAACTACACATGAGTCGAAGGTAAACGGAGAACAATTTACACCACTAAACCTTTTTGTATGGCTATTAGCTTTCATGTAACTTTCTGGTTGTTAGCTTTCAATATTTGTTGAGCTCGTTATCTGTCGCCAAAATCCAACATTTCCAAGTGGAGAGTAAGATACATATGTTACCTTTACTCCATCTAGACACTTCAATACATTAAAAAAAAAAGTACTGAAGTCATAAGTCAACTTTATTTTGATATGTCTCTCCATGAAATTGTGGAGGATTGTGATGTCTAAAGTCCACCAATTCTTTGGACTCAACAACATGTTCTTCCCTCTGTTGTTTTCGAATATCTATTTGATTCTTAACAACAATTTGTTATGCAATGGATGACTCATTGTCCTCCATTACTTGGATAGCCTTATCCTTGTTATTATTAGCATTGTTGTTGCCACCTTCACCATCTCAACTGTTTAAACGCAAATTTCTACGAGCAAAGACAACACGAATCAAAACCTAATAGAGAAACAATCCAACCAATTCATAAAGTTCACACACAACGTAAACACAATGGACCCAAAGTAAAAGTTGTTCCAAAAATACACTCAAGCTCTGATATCATTAATGTAGCACCATATTACCCTTAAACTTGGAAATTGATGTTACATCTTCACAATTACACATCTAAGGCGAATTAAAACCTGAAATTTTACTTTAACTGTTAAATTAATTAAGCTGTTCAAATTTGTTTTAAATATAAGTATTTATTTTATTTCGTTAAATTTAAAGTCTTGGTTCTCTAAGTATAGAATATAAAAACATAAGTGCATAAAATTTACATCATATATATTCTGGATGTCAGTGGGCTTACATATTCATGTTTGTTATAAAAGTTAAATATTTTGAGTCTCTTAAGTGATTCAACGACTCTTCCGACATCATCTGTATTGTAAGGGTGACATACTCGTACACAAGTTTATACAATGATGATGTCTAGAGATTACATATAATATTGTACAATCACGTGTAATGTTTTATAGAATAATTTACATACATTCAGTCATAAAATTTCACACACATATTGTTCATATAGAGTCAAATAATTGAATATGTTGGAACTCAGCGTCAAAATTTCTTTTAAAAAATTGAATATGTTGAAAAACACATGAAATGAGGGGTTAAATTGTGTTGACTATTTTAATTTTTTTTCCTAGAGACATATATTTAGTTAAAGTGTAGTCTCCCTTAAAATATATTTTAACAAACAACTTAAGGGCTGTTTGTTTTGCCCATTTCCTATTTTCATTTCCAACAAAAATAGAAAACAAGACTGAAAATATGTTTGTTTCAATTTTAGGAAATGCTTCCTTTGAAAATATTTCCAAAAACAATGGAAAAATGGAAACGAAAATATTCCGTTTTCAATTGAAAACGCAGTGGCATAACCGTAAATATAATGAAAATCTGTTATATTTTCTTCCATCACGCGTTACACGCGCTCACTTTCATTCCACTGGTCTTTTCATTTCACGTTTACCTTTGTTTTGGTGCTCAGGCATTGGCTTTTGTGAAAGATTGATAATGATAATAAAATAAGAGTTGGTACTTGGTACTAATTGTATTTGTAGCCAGATAGTGTTGATGTTTTATCCAAAAGACAATTGATACCACATGCCTTGATAATTTTTCTAGGGTCGGGTACGATTTCAAATGAATTGAACTTAAATATTTAAACCAAACTACAAAGAGAGACAATTGATAATTTTTCAACATATGTTTAACCAATAGACAATTTCAAACTTCAACTCGTTTCTAAGTTTGAACCCAAAAGTACTCCTACATGATATTAGTAATTATTTAAAACAACCATACGAAGTATTACCACCAACCATTGGCATTGTGATTGAATTGTACCGAAGTCAGTTACAGCTAGAATTAAAAATTAAAATTCCTGCATGTAAGTCTAATTCTATGTTCTTACCGCCCAAATGAAGCCTCAATAAGTTTTCTTTCCCTTATTTAATTTCCATTGCCTAATTAAATGGGAAACACCCTCCTTCAACGAGGCCTTCCTTCCTTCCCTAAAATTCCAGAGTTCCGGTACTGAGTACCTACCACTAGGGTTGTACTCGTTTAACTCCTTCAGAGCTGTAGCTACTGCATCATGCACCTCATCCCCGAACTCATCCTTTAAACTTTTTAGCTTTTCATCTTCTCCGTCTAAAATTTCCTGCGTGATATATCTAACATATATTAGATCATGGTCCATGCAGTTCATATCAGGGAAACAAACATGCCAAATAAGTGCTAACAGCGGCAAGTTTCAGGCAAATAGATCACTACACAATACCAACAGCATACCATGCTTTGTAATTATTATGAAATATGTTTAGGAGTGTCTTAATAGAACTGTTGAGAAAAATATTAACTTTAACAATTTTAATTCTGGAGTCATTGTACCTTGGATTTCCCTTCTTTATCAGTCACAACTTTGAACGGATGCCAGCTGGGATCTTTAAGACAGTCATCCCACTTTGAGCACCACTCGATTGCTTTCAATTGCCATTTTTCGCGAAGTTGTGTCTTAGTTGCTTTTTTCTCATTCACTTCATCAGAAAACTTTCTCTTAGCTGCTTCCAAAAATGGCTTAATATCAAGTTCGCCCATCCTTTTCACAGAAATTATGGCTCGAGGAGCCTTCTTTGGGCATCCAATCCACTGCGAACAAGGAAAAAGAATTACTGGAACAAACCAAACAATGATATCATGGCAGCAAAGCAACAGCAACAAACTACCAGAACTTATTTTGCTTGAAGTTTGGGCATCAAATACACTACGATTGAACCAGTATGAAACAATATGACAAATTAATTAATAATGTAAAAAGAAAATCTTTTGTTTTCATAGACCTGACCTGATTCTACAAAATTTTCAACTAAAATGTGAAACATTATGAATTAAAATCATCACCTTTGGACACAAACAACTGGATAGCAAATAGACAGTTGAAAACATAATGAATAAAATCATCACCTTTGGACACAGACAACGGGATAGCAAACAGACAGTTGAAACAAGCAACCACATGATTCACATAATAGGATGATAGGTTGAAAAATTGTAATTCCTTGGATATAGAAACTAGGGTTAAAACACCGTATATTTTGAATTGGCCGTTGTAAATACACGTGAACAAAACACTGTCTTCCAAGCAACTTAAATAAGATTTCAACAACATGATTTGAATGTTTGCAAAACAGGACACTTTTCTATTAGTATTATATAAACAGATGTATGTCAAATAAAAAATATAAATTAACTTACATTTCTGCTTAAGTTTTACAAGGTATACACATTTAACAACCTATCCTGACTTTGTAAAAGATTAGTTATGGAAGACATTTTAAAGTTCATTTTCAGACAATTAGATGAGTTGATAGCCAAAAGACATTAATATTAACATCAGAATATTAACATTTATATGCTGAGAAAGATACATACACTTATCAATTTTTTGCGAGCATCTTGCAACTCGTCATTAGTTTTGCGCTCTTGAACAACCAGTGTTTGTTGAAGATCTTCCACGCCTTCCAATTCCTCTTCTTTTTCCTGCAGCTCCATTTTGATTTCCTCCAGTTTTTTCTTTTCTTCTTGATCAGTCTCTCCAATGTGATTCATTACCTGGAAAGCTCCTTTCAGCCGTTCTATCTCCAATTCCAATGCTTGTTTTGCATCAAGTCCTCTCTCCAGGTCATGAATTTTCTTGTGAAGTTTCTCCTTTTCTTTCTGCAACATCCAACCAAAAGAGTCCTCAAAACTGAAGTATATACATGTTACTGAATTAAAAACTGTAGATAAAAGGAAAATGAAATACGTGCCTTATGTTCTTCAGCCAAAGACATCATTTTTTCATCAGCCTTTCGTTGCTCTTCTATTGCCATCTCATTCTGTAAACAACAAGATGAAGAACAGATATAATCCGTCATAAGTTATTAAAAAATAAGAGGGATTGGTGTACGTAATTTGACACAAAAGACCAAATGGTCCATAGAGTAAGGAATGCTAACGACACTTTTTGTGATTGGTCCATTTTTAAAGAAGCAAATTTAGTTCTCCTGTAAATTGATCACTTTCAAAGAAATGTGTTACATTTTTAAGAAATAGACCTATCAGAAAAAGTGTGTTCAAGAGAGGGTTAAAAGGAGAGAATTATTCATTTAGCATTGCTACCATAAATTCACAGAGCCAAAATACATTACATTTTTCTTCTCAAGATATAGCTTGTTTCGCTCATTGTGATTATCTGCTTGGCGCTTCTGCAGATCCTTTTCACGAGACATAAGTTCATTCCTCCGAGCTTCCAGTTCCAGCCTGGCTCTTTCATGATCCTTAGATACTTTCTCCTGATACTCGCGTTCAACCTGCCGCATCTTGCTGATTTCTAATGGAACAATGTGAAACAGACTCAGCTACCATGAAATATAAAAAATTAAAAAATCACATCGACTACAACAAATCATTCCAAAATACAACAGAATGTTAAGCTATACCGAGAGGATAGATATATTAATAACAACCAGAATGTTTCAGCTCTAAACCCATGAAACAGAATACCAATATTAATTGGAACAGTTCACTTTAACTATCAACATACCCTCGTTAAAAGCTTCAAGCATCTTCTCTTTTTGATCCATCACTTTCCTTAAGAACACATTAGCCTCATCATATTTGCTTGCTGTCTGTTCCAATTCATCGTTCTTCTGCTTTAAGGTATTGGTCAAACCAAAGACAAGCTTCTTCGCTTTCCTATCGTCCTCGGCTTCTTTTCCAGAAACTGTTTTCAAATCCCCATTTCCCTGCAGGTGTTTGCCAACTACATCCTTTAAATTATAGTCATCACGGCGTGCCATCCAGCCAAATAGTCTATCTCCTCGCTCCTGTTCCCTTAAACCCAAGTAATCCCTCTTACCACAGTGCTCTGCTTGAAAGCTCCTCTCTAACTTCATAGCATTGTGGAAACCACCCCACTCTTTTCCAAATTCAACAATTGCAAAGGGTGTTTGTCCTCTAAGGTTCCACAGTGCAGTAACTTTCATCGGCTGAAACCCTTTCATGATCAGCTCCTCCTTAATTTTCTTATGATTCTTCCCAACATACTTTCCGCTTTTCGGGTCAAAATTTGTAACATTGTTAGCCAATATGACCATCCATGGCCAGACAAACAACTCGTCATCAATGACATTCACGTTAGCTAACTGACCCTTAGCGACATTCATAAGACGTGACTTCTTGTTAGCGATACTCAAATTAACAGTCTTATCACTAGCAATACTAACACCAGGTACCTTATCACTAGCTATTCTAACACCAGGTAACCTAATTCTATCAACTTTAACATCTAGATACCTTTCAATATACATTTTCAGGGCAGAGTGTTTAGCAATTTCTTTATCCGTCTCACGCAAGTCACCCAACATTCTGGAAGCATGTCTCAATAACTCACTCAAAGAGTAGTAATCCTTGTTGTAGCAAAACGGACAGCGATACGTGGAATCAGAGATTTTGAGCTTGTCCTTGTAGTAATCATCCTTCAAGTCTTCGTAATATCTACTCTCGTAGTATTCATAATCAGAATCATGAGTATGTTTTGATTTTTTGGACATCTGAAAATAAGAATCATATAATCAACTCCAAAGAAAGAGCAAAACAAACAAAGCGATACAAACAGTAATTGAAAATAAGCTATGGAAAATAAAGTAAAAACTCTATGATTATTAAGCTTGAAGTTATACTAAGAAATAAGCGATTATGAAACAGATAAGAGCATAAATACACAATAAACAGTAGACATCATTAAACAAAGTGCTAAATTCAGTGATTTAATTGAGGCAATGAAAAAGTATAGAAAAAACTAGATGATTTGATTATTAAGCTCAAGGATAACATTGTCATTGTTCTTATGCTAAAAAGGAAAAAAAAAGATTATGGAGCAGATTAGAGTATAAATACACAATAAAACAGAAGAAATTTAGTTTAAGGATCATAAAATCAAATCCAAAGAAGTAGCTACATGCAGTGATTAAAACGAAAACATAGAAAATTAAAGTAAAAACTAGATGATTTGATTATTAAGCTCAGCGTTAACATTTTCATTCAATAGAAGTTATGGTAAAAAGGGAAAAAAGCGATTATGAACGAATCAGAATATAAAAGCGATTAAACAGTAGAAATTATGGTGTTACCTTGTGCGGGAAGATTACTCAATGAAACGAAGATGAAGAGATTTGAATGTGATTCAACGGCGAAAATCAGAGGAGAAAAAAACGACAGAATGTGTGAGAAGATGAAGAACACGAAACCCTAGGAAAATTTTCCGGAAATGGAAATGAAAATGAATTATGAATGTGTGAAATGAAAATATTCTGCTATTGGTAATAAATAAAAACTCTGACACTAGAAAAGGATGAAACGGTGTCGTTTGAGTGATAATTAGAAAAAGAGAGAGATATAGGGTTTTTGAATTTGGCGAAGGATTTGTTGTTGAGTTTACAGGTGAACGAGAAATTCTGCGCAAACGCAGAGCAAATAAACTTGACCTTGGTCCTTGGGTACTTCTTCACTGAGAATACATACACAAATATTCATATTCTATATGCAGTTCGTATAGTATTATACATACTATTCACTAATTATCATATGACACGTGGAAATACAAATTCATTTCTCTTTGTTCTAATTGGACAACTGTAAAAGTTGAAAAGTATTAATTAAGAATGGAATATGGGCCGTTTGGATTAGCTTATTTTAAAGTTTATATAAAACAGCTTATACAAATAAATAAGTTTTTATGTATTATTTATAAGTTTTTAAAGTAGTTTATGAAAAAAACAGATTATGAAGATACAATTTTCGTTAGTGAGAGCTTGTAAATTAAAATAAAAGTTAATTTATTTACGTAAGCTATTTTTCATAAGATCAAAATAAACTCAAACCATAGCGAGGGGGCTATATCCTCTTCTAGTCTTTAGTTTTCTTTTTCCTTATTTTGGAAAAAAAATCCTAGAAATAGATATTGGTGTGCAAAGCACGCAATATTTAAGTCTATTTTCATTTTACATACGTACGCGTAGTGTGATGACTATTGAACTTTTGATGACTTTACAGTGTTAGTACAATGTTACCTCAAATTTGTAATACTCTAATTATTACAATTTAAAAATTGAACAATTGCTCTTTAGGCATCTAACAAAATTTGACCTTTGTCAAAAAACAAAAATTGGACCTAAAAAAATTCCACGATTATTACACTTTAATAAAATGATATATTTCACATACTTCGTATCAACATTAGGGTAACAAAAAGTAAAAATAAAAAATCATGGTAGTTTTTGGAGAGGGAAAATTCATATTAGTTTTTTAAGAGGGATAATTCACAATTATAAAAGTTAAGTATGCACTGTCACTCTAAAGTTATTTTACATATGCATCAAATAATAGGTTGACATATCAATTAATAAAAATAACAACTCATATATGTTTTTAAACAAACTAAATGATATGGCAACATATAATTGGATACATACTCACAATGCATATTAATTAAACTCTTAAAAATATACTGAAACCTTTATGTAACATATGAAACCTATCAATTCCATCTTAAGCCATGTTCATCTTTGTAAATTGAAACCTTATGGGGTGTTTGTTTTGGAGTTACAAAATTTATTCCAAGGAATCTAAGACCGAAAATAAGTATTCCCATGTTTGTTATAAGGGAATAAAATTTTGTTCTCATGAAATACCTATTGCTAGGAAATAATTTTGTTCATAAAAACCAGCTTTGTAATCCCCTCTGATACTAGGGGAAAACTTTTATGGCTATTATTTTTCTCACCCTATGTGTCTCTCACGTGCCCTATTTTTTTTCCAAAAATACATTTTGTCCGGATTTTTAAATCCGAACTAGTTTGTTAGGGTATTTCGAGTTTTATATTCCGAAATAAGCTTTTCCTAGAATTTCAAAGATTGTGTTTATATTATTTCAATGACATAAATATAAATGACAAAAATATAAAATAAATGCAAATATAAACAAAATTAAAAGGACAAAATGATGCAAATAAAATCTCATCCCTTATTCTTAAAAGTTATTAGGTCTAGCAACACCTAAACCTAATTTTTTTCCCTCTAATTGTCATGCATTAAATGCTAAAGATTGCAACCCTAAAAATCTTCCCTCCACTCTAATTTCAAATTTGAATTTTGTTGCACATTTATTGTTATTTATTTAGTCAACCATATAATGTTAACATTTGAAAGTTACATAACCTTTGTATTTTCCTATGTGTATTAATGGCATTCAAACCGTTTTTGGAAGTTACATAACAAAATAATTAATTAGCATTGGAAATAGACATGCACATTAAGTATCATTATTAGTGATGAATGCCTATGAGGAACACGAAAGGAATGTGCTTAATGGACAATTGACTTATTTCAAGTACTATGTATATACAGACACTGAGAATTGTTTTGTCATAACAACAAAGATATCGCCTTTCACATAAGAGGTAGTCATGATGGACAGCCAATCTGCCATAAATGTCACAAATTCTCCATTCACTGTCAAAGAGGTTTTTTTCCTCAAACAATGTTATCTTTATCTGCATTTCCGTTTTCATGAGTTAAGATTTTGTTATATGTATTTGATGTCTTTCTTATGATTTTGGCTTTTACAGATGTGGCTTTATGAGAATATGAACCAATCGATCCAGCTTATATTCATCTCTTGAGGCTTAAATGGCGTACCTATCACGTAGAGTACCATCCAAAAGAGATATGTTTGATAACATGACCTGATTTTGTAAAGCCAATATTTGTTATATTTGTTGTCCTTTGTTCAAATTGATGTTATGTAGCATTTGTAAAAGAAAAAAGTGTTATAAATCAATCATTCATATTAAGATTGTAAGTCATGCACGTTTTGATATGTATTATTAACTTTGTACTCTATATAATTAGTTTTTATTCAGTTTTTTAAGCTGCAATTTGACCATATTTTTTAGTTCGAACTTTTATAATTGTGATACAATTTGTCCACATTTACTATTTTCATTATTTATATTGCTATAAATTGGGTTTACTCTAAATTAGGTAATAGTTCTACTTATTTTTCTTTTTTGTTATCAAATGCAAGCAAAATATTTTAATAAATTATGTTTTCAAGTACGTGACAAATTTGATACGATTCATATGTCGTTGAAGACATATTAAGACACATTTTATCGCGATATTGTATATCTAATAAGGGTTTGTCTAACATCTGCAACATTGCACATGTTAAAACAACTAAAAGTAACAAAAAAAATTAAAAAAATATATTTTTTATTAAAAAATTATATATTTAATATAAAACGTACAAGTTTAAATACAAACTTACTATTTTAAACTTCTTAATATGTGTAAATTTACACATGATAGAAAAAATCATATAATAATCACGTTTGTGTTTATCGATAGACACGTACATGACACATGTCAAAGATAACGTATTGATCATTATAACAATCGATATGACCCATACGTCGCACAGGTCGAAAGTATAGGCCAATTTCCTTTGGTTGTATCATTTGCAATGACTATTAACATGAGTCAAGGCCAGTCACTTAAAAATGCGGGCATATACCTTCCAACGTCTGTATTTTCACATGGGCAATTGTATGTTGCTGTATTGAGGGTGACTTCAAGAGAAGGGTTGAAGATATTAATCACAGACGAAGATGGTGAAGATACTGATTTTACCTCTAACGTCGTCTATGAGGAAGTGTTTCGTAATGTTTAATGTAAAACATATCATGTAGGTGATGATCAAACCACACTTACTATCTGTGTCATTTTAGTATTTCATACAATATTATCTTCTCGTGTTGTACTTTAAAAAAAACTATTGCATTCGATTTTTAGCGATTATATTCCAGCTCATAAGACCCGTGCAGCGCACTGTTGATCAGACAAAAGTAAGTATTTTTATATCGTATCCACAGAGACTAGTGCGATATTGTAAGCCGTTCAACAATTGTTATCATTTTAAGTCATGGTTTATAAATTGTTTTTCTATAAAACTATTGGACTTTTAAAGAGGTAATAAAAACAGAGAGTAATAGGGCGTAAAAGCGTTGGAATTGGAGTTCGTCAATCGAGCATATAATATATTCTAATGACCATGCATATGGATTCTAGCTTTTTAGCGAAATTATCACGTATCATTCGACAACATCATTCATGTCTAAATGACGTCGTGAGATCGATCGTATCGTTTAATCAATGATTTCCCAATCTATTAAACGATCCAAAAGCTTTACGTTTCGACACTTTGTGTGATTATCAAAACCAAATTCCATGTCTAGAATTTCTTATTTTGATAGAAGATTATTTTAAACCTAGATTCAAAAGTATTTTTCAATAACATTTAAATCAAGCATAAGAATGAACAGCAAGAATAAAATCAATATCACATAAGGTGCTAGAATCATATAATTGAAAGATCAAAAGATTACATCTAAGCTTGATAAAGTACCTCCAATCCCAACAAAGGGGAGTTAGTTGATCATTGTCATGACAACTATACAAAAGTGTAAAGAAAGATGAAGATCCAAAGCTAAGTCTTGATTTCCCAAAGAATCTTAGTTAATCCACACTTCAATCACTCTTGCTCCTGGAAGAACAGAACTTCTATCCCTATTTTCTATCTAAAAATATAACTACTTAATTATTACCACATACGTAAACATTCAGCTTTTGAACCTATTTATAGGTGTTCTGTTTTTAATGAATTCTTCACCATGAGGTTTCTGCCACCTCAGCATTGAACAGTCAAACTGCCCTACTTGGTTTCTGCCACCGTAGCTTCTGAACAGACCAAACCGCCCTACTTTCTCTCAGACTTCCCATAATAAAGTCCTGATGTTCTTCAGAAGCTGATCTTCAGACACTGTTCATCAGAAGCTGATCTTCAGACACTGTTCATCAGAAGTTGATCTTCAGACATTGTTCATCAGAAGCTGACCTTCAGACGCTGAACTTCAGATGCTGACCTTCAGACTCTGACCTTCAGACGTTGACCTTCAGACGCTGAACTTCAGAGTCTGATCTTCAGACTCTGATCTTTAAGTCCAAGGAAATAGCATACCTACAAAAATGGTTGGGATTAGGTCTAAAAAGCATGAAATAATATTTATCCTTTATTTTGGAGCTTTTACCTAGATAACTTGCAAAACTAGTAAGAAAAGTGCCTAAAATAAATATGCTTTATAACTAGTTCTGGCACTTATCACACTCTCCAACTTAAATCTTTGTTTGTCCTCAAACAAAGGACTTTATAAATATAAACATCAGGTAAGGTGCAAACAACAACAGATTGCAAAAACAAATTTTAAATATAAACAGCAACAGATTGCATAAACAGATTTTATATTGCATGATTTGCACGGGCAATTCTGATCTTCCCCAACTTAAATCTTTGTTTGTCCTCAAACAAAGGACTTTATAAATAAAGATACAAGCTTTAAACAACAGGTCAGACGCAAAACAGCAAAGGCAGATCAGATTGCATGATTCATTTGAGTTTGCACGGGCAATTCTGATGTTCCCATTAATCTAAGATCACACTATGAATTAGAATTAATCCTAAACACAAAATTTATATCATACAGTTTAAGTCATGAACACAGTTTATCAATGGACCGCACCTAATACACTTCTTTGCAAAAAAGTAAACAATGCAATATCATGGAGAATGGTGTTGGAACAAAATGTATGAACAACTCTCTTTTGGGTTTTGATGATAACAAAGTGTTAAAAAGAAAATTGGAATTGCTAATGCTTGATTCTAAGTGTGCAGAACCATGTACTTAAAGTTTGGTATCTAACATTGGTTATGAAAGAACAAGCTAAGAGCAAGAAGGAAAGCAAAGAAGCTTGTGTTGCAAGGCTGAAGCAAATCAGTGTCTGAAGCAGCTTCTGAAGAAGTGGTTCTGAAGACAGCGTTTGAAGAAGAGCTTCTGAAGGGTGCGTCTAAAGACCAGCTTCTGAAGGCAGCGTCTGAAGGTCAACAAAAGTCAACGTCTGAAGGAAGCGTCTGAAGGTCAACAAAAGTCAACATCTAAGCAGTGCGTCTGAAGGTCAACAAAAGTCAACGTCTGAACAGTGCGTCTGAAGACCAGCTTCTGAACAGTGCGTCTGAAGTCTGGTTCTGAAGGAGTGCTTCTGATGAACAGTGTCTGATGCCAGCTTCTGAAGCCAGTTCTGAAGAGAAGCTTCTGAAGTCTGAGTTTTAAGGAAAAGCAACTGTCACTGTCAACTGTAAAGCACTGTACAAGTCAGAACAGCTCTTTGCAATGTTGTCCCTTTGGAAGAAACACGCAGCCAGGTTTTAAGGAAACTTTCAAAACCGTTATGCTCTGTTTTCTGTGCACACTCCAGAACATGTATGCTGGACAAAGCTTCATTTGCAACGGCTCTATTTGATGACATGGCATCTTCTCAACAGCTCTTTAAGTCTTCTATAAAGGATTGAAGATTTGAAGAAGAAAGCTAAGACTCTGTTCCAGAAAAAGCAGAACTGCAATACTCTGTTTTGCGTATCAGTCATCAAATAAACTTAGGAATTCTTACAAACTTGTTTACCTTAGAATTCCTTAAGTGTAGAGTCTTAAACCTGAGTTGTATTTTGTGAACACCACTGATTGTATATCAAGTGTTCAACTCAAACTGTTTTTGTTATAAAATCTGTTTGAACCCAAGTCTCTAGCCTGCGTGCTGAGCAACCAGAAGTCTCATAACTTTGTGTATTGAGCATAGAAAGTCTTAGACTGTGTGTCTAAGCAGGGAAGTCTCTTACTAAGTGTTTGAGCAACTAGAAGTCTCTTGACTTTGTGTCTTGAGCATTGGAAGTCTCTTGACTGTGTGTCTTGAGCATTAGAAGTCTCTTACTAGGTGTTTGAGCAACTGGAAGTCTCATCCTTTGTGGTTGAGCAATTGTAATCAGTTTGATTATAGTGAAAAATCTCTTGTTAGTAATAAGGGGACTGGACTACTTCTGGATTGTGGAAGGAACCAGGATAAACCATTGTGTCTTTCTTTCCCTCTCTCATTTACTTTATATCCGCTGCATAAACAACTCTGAAAATAGTTCAGAATCTGATTCTGAACTTAACCAAAGTTTTTGAGAAGAAAAGAATTAGCCCACACAATTCAACCCCCCCTTCTTGTGTGTTTTTCTCACCTTTAAATGGGACATGAACACTCATCCTTCAATCTTGCTAACATACTGATCAGGTTAAGTGTCCATCCAATAAACTGTAAAAAGTTTCACGAAAGCATAGATCACTAAGGTCTTTCAAGGGTTATAACTTGGCCTGGCTTCAAAAGAATGGTCATATGTAAAGGAATTTGAATTCAAAGTGGCCAAAGTTTAGAGGAACATTCTTCTCACTAACAGAATATTTGTTATAAACCAGAGAACAGAATTTATTTAACTGCATTTCCTCTCTCAATCTATTTGTACAATCCCCTTTTTGATGATAAACAATTAACACACACTAATCTTGACAACTTCTTCTGTATACATACGCACATACGTGCGCTATGCATCCAAAGACCCGAAAGTGATCAACTGAGGGTTTCAATCCACTCCACGCCTCCTGTGGTCTTAGTGATCTATGCTTTCGTGAAACTTAGTGATCTATGCTTTCGTGAAACTTTTTTTTCTTTTCTTTTCTCTTTTTTTTCTTTCTTTTCTTCATTGTTGTCAAGATAGTAATTTACAATATTCACCACTTTACTTAACTCTTTAAACAACCTCCCTTTTCTCCCCAACTTGTTCAAAACATTACCCTAATTGAATGTTCCCTTATCCTAAGGCAAGGGATAAGATTAAATTGGAAGTTTCAGGGTTCAAAAGAAAAATCATCAGAATCCATCAGTGAATCAATTATGACATTTTTCAGGGCAAACTCATTTGAGTTTTACTTGTGAATCTGACAGTAAAAAATTGTGGATTTTGATACGTTTGGCTCAACTGGGGATTATCAAATACTCACTCACTCACTGGGTAGGCTTTCTGTGGTTAAGTGTTTCTTCTCAGTTTCAAAAATGGCCTTGATCCTTTCTATGCTTTCATAAAATTCAAACAATCATCAGATTTAACATAAAACGACCGAGTTAAACAAACATTGTTGGTCTCCTGCATAAAGTACAGTGCAATTGAAGTTTCCTCACATTTAGGTTTGTTCTAAACGGTTCACAGAATAAACATATTAATGAAGAAAACTGTATGGTATAACCTTCGTACCAAGTACACATTCACGATTCATGGTTTAATCCTAGAAAACCAGGAAACATGTACCTTGGCTTTGAGCAAATCAATCAATTTCTATCATTACCGTACATCTGTTGCTGAATCATTTAGCTTTGGATCAATCATCATTTGAGAATCTTTTGTTTTTACTAATGATCCATAGCCAAAACAGAATATTTGAACATTAAAGCATATTCATATAAATAACAGTCACCATAATTATAATTCAAAAGCCAAATAATAACAGAGTCTGAAGATCAGACTCTGATCATCAGTAAAAACAGAGTACTAATACAAATAAAGCATAAATACTTATAAAATTGGGTTGCCTCCCAACAAACGCTTGTTTTACGTCGTTAGCTCGACACCTTTTTCGTTAGGGTGGCCAAAATGAGACGGACAACACATCCCCCTTTGTATTCCTTTGCTTTGGGAGGAATTCCATAAACTTGAAATAGAGCTGATGTGGAGTTCATATCCTCCCTAACTTTTGTTTGCTGAACAAGGAACAAATGTTATCTATTACACAATCTATTTCTGCCTTGCTCACTTTCACCCAATTTTTTTCATAAATTTCTTCCTTGTTAAGTAACCGTTCCTTTTTCTCAGAAGCCATCACTTCTTTATTATCAACAGTTTCAACCTCTTCAGTATATGACTTTCCTTGAGGAAATTCTACTTCGTGTGGTATCTCTATTTCTTCCACTATTTTCATTATACCACATCCTTCAAACATTATTTCTTCCTCAATTTCATCAACATCTTCTTCAACAACCTCTCCGAATTCAAGAGTGGATTGATTGTTGGTTTGAACATCCATGATTCTTGGTGTAAAATCTAATTGAACTTGCAAAATCTCCAAAAGGCTTGATAAATTCTTCAATCTTTGGTTGGTATTTTGCATGTTGATCATGGATTGTTGTATGAACATATTCAAAATATTTTCCATTGTTAACATTTGTTCATCTTCAGAAGGATATTGTTGATATTGTTGATAGGATTCATACTCGAATGGAGTATAGAAGTTGATATAATCATGATCAGCCATGATTTCGTTTATGTGGAGAATCTGAAACGAGTGTAACTAACAAGAAACTTTTCTTTGTATAACAAAGAGGGTTAATGCAAACAAAATTTAACAGTACAAAAGAGAAGAAGAATATTCACAAGATATATACAGATGCTTAAAATAATACAAATTGTTGCGATGCTTAAAATATCTAAACACCAGCCCCCGGCAGCGGCGCCATTTTGTTGATCTTCAGACGCTGTCTGACCTTCAGACGTTGACCTTCAGACTCTGACCTTCAGACGCTGACCTTCAGACGCTGAACTTCAGAGTCTGATCTTCAGACTCTGATCTTTAAGTCCAAGGAAATAGCATGTACCTACAAAAATGGTTGGGATTAGGTCTAAAAATCATGAAATGATATTTATCCTTTATTTTGGAGCTTTTACCTAGATAACTTGCAAAACTAGTAAGAAAAGTGCCTAAAATAAATATGTTTTATAACTAGTTCTGGCACTTATCACGCACGGGTCATCAATCTAGTTTTATTAATATATTAATACATTTACAATAAAATAAAGCTTAAGTGTAAAGCTTATTAATTACATAAAATATTCAAACCTAATGCTAAATTATTAAACCTAAAGTTAAACCAGTGCTTCTTTGCAGCGCGTCACCATCCTTATTGACCGTTCGTACAATCCCTCCATTTTCAAAGTAGCCTCTTTTTATGAAAGGCCAACGATGGAAACACATTGTTGTAGAAGGAAGAGGAGGAGAGTGTGAGAAATGGTGAAGGTTTAAAGGGTATTTATAGGGGGAATTTGTGAAGAATGGGTGCATAGAGTGTAACGACTCATAATGGTGAGTCAAAAAACGTGTTCAAAGGGTTTTACCAGCCATTAAAGCTGGTAAAAACCTTTGAAAAATGTGTTTCATGAGTTATTCAACACCGTCAAGAACCCTGACTTTGTCCGGATTATATAATCCGGAATATATTAAAGTTTTCCGGGTTATATAATCCGAAATGCTTCAATACTGGGTGAAAAATGAGAGAAACTTCATACTTTGTAGGGTGAGGGATGGTTCTGGTTATATAATTCAAAAAATTTATGTACAAGATTTTTTTGAGTGGTCAACATTGCACCGACAGTTTCTGTGGTCCACGGCGTCCAGAAAATTGTATAAATAGGTGTCCCTGTTTTCCAAACCAGTAAACCACACATAAAAAAAAACCATGGAAATTTCTGTCATTGATCCGAACACCAAGCTAGCTGCAGTTTACTACAATGGGGGAAAACCACCCCATCTGTTCCGGATTCGCACTGATGTCACACTCTCCGGGTTGAAGGATCAGCTGGTTCAAATCAACCGTCAACTCAACCACAGAGACACAAGGAGGGTGGACGGTGTTGAGTATCGACGTCCATCGATCGACTCAGCCGAAACTGTGCGGTTCAGCCGGATGAAGCTCATGAACAACGACGACGTGAGAACCATGTTCCCGATCTTTGGTCAGTACAGTACTAAAGAACCGATCGAGTTTGATGCTTCGTTGTTCAGATATGTTGAAGTGATCAGGGCTCTGCTGGATGAACCATACAAAGACATTAGTTTAGCTAATCTGTGATCTGTTATGTTTTATTTTATTACGTGATTTATGTTGTTGAATTATGTTGTTAAAATAAATATATCTATGATGTGTTTTACGTTGTTGAATTATGTTGTTAAAATAAATATATTTAGATATATTTTGAGGATCCTCATCTTGTTGAGGATCTTCATCACGCAATAAACAAAGATAGATAGATAGATGCTGAAAATCTTCAACATGCTGTCAAATATAGATAGATAGATAGATTCTGAAGATCTTCATCATGCTGTCAAATCTTTGTACCTTTTTTTTAAAAAAATTCATATGTCATTGGCCACGAAAACCTATAAAAAATGAAACTTAAACACAGTCAGGTTCTATTCGGATTATAAAATACGGAACTATTTATACAGGTTTCAATTTTATAATCTGAACCCCCTCAGAGTAGTTGGACTGTGGCGTTTCACCCAAGGTTTGGACGGTTTGTGGTGTGTTTAATGCATTTTGTCGGTTGGACCATGGAAAACGTTTCATTTGACTGTAGTTACGGTCTAGGACTGGTTTAAGACTATAAATAACCTTGCATGGTTCAACAATTTCATTCATTCTTCACTTCCCATCTTTTCTTACTTTTTCTAAAACATTTTTTAGTTTTTTAGAAGTGTTTATGGTGTCATGACCGTTCATAGAATCCCTGCAATTGTTTTGCAGTTTATGCTGGGATTCTACGACGGTCAACAAAGACCTTTGACATCAAATACAACACAAAAAATGCAGTTCAGATTTTCTTGAAAAATATAACCCGAAATACCCTAACAATCTAGTTCGGATTTTAAAATCCGGACAAAAGGTATTTTTGGAATAAAAAAAAATAGGGCGCGCGAGTATAGTATAGAGTTGGAAAAGTAAAAGCCAACTTTTATTCCCGTCAGTTATTGAGTAGATATAGTGTGTTAGCCCATTACTACACAAAATTCCCACTTAATAACCGTTCCATTTTTTTTCTTTTGTAATTATTATTTTTTTATGGTGAATTGCTATATCATGTATCCTGGGAAATTCAAAATATTTTCCAAACACGTTTTGAAAAAATTTATTCCTGGGAACGTAGTGCCTGGAAAAGTTAATTCTAGGATTAATTTTTTATACCATGAAACAAACGCCCCCTTAGTGATAGAAAATTCGTTTTTGTGTCTTAAGCCATGTAAAATTTTGTTATACCGGGTTGAGTCAATTTGGGAGCAGAAGTATTGTTTTCTAGACAGTTACTATTACAATGTATTTTATAGTAAAATAAGTTCTCTATTTTTGTTTTTGACATTGTAGGTTTTATTACATGTGAAATGTTTATTTCGACTCTAGATTTTTGTTATGATACTTTTATGCCTCAAGTGTTTGAAAGAATTGTCATGTGTATTAAAAGCTGCTAGTATACATAACGTTATAAGGACAACAATGAACATTGGCATTTGCTGCAAAACAATCTTATCATGTTTTTCACCTCAATTAGTATGTATAATTGTCTATCTAATTGCCTGTTTCTATTAACTACTGTTCAAAAAAATAACTATTGAGTTTAAAGATCTTTCCATCTTTGCTCTTTAACTGATTTCTAAGACAAATATGGCGAATATGTCCAAACCATGATACTTTATGCTTTAGAACTTCAGATATTGAGAATGACTCTGTTTTAGAGGTTTAGATATTGAGAATGTGTTTGCATTGCATTTATATTAATCAATTGATTATGATGTCTTTCTAAATATAGCAAGGTTCAAATGCCTACAAGTTGTGTCAGTTTAGTGGCAAGAGCTCAACGTCGTAGAATTATCTAGACATGATGTATGTAATGCATTCTCTCCAATAATAGTTTGAATGATGATTAAACTATTTGATCCGCTTGTTTTTCCTCTGAAACTGATAAATATTCTTTATGTATCCTTTTACCCTGCCATTATTTTAAAGTTAATGGTGATAAAGAATTGCTTTTCTTTATGGCAGAAATACCTGCTTTCTTGATATTTATTTTTCTTGATGTTGAGATAATTGAATTGCCTTCATGTTTAAGAACTTTGGTCACATTGTCTTTTATGAAAGATTACGGATAATGGCAAGGTGAAAGATGTTACAGAGTGGACAGCGGAATACATGAAAGAAAAAGCGCCTGAAATGCTGAATTTAATTGCCTGCAGTGAAGTGTTTGATAGTCGAAAGCTACAAAATTGTATGCATTCATATTAACTGCAAAATAAATTCTCCAATTTGTTTTTGACATTGTTAGAGTCAAAATATAAACATCTTATTAGATGTATTTGTGCATTTTGTACACCTTTTGCCACACTTGTTTAGTCTGCGGCAGATCATACACATTCTCTACGACAGACGAAAGCTACAAAATTGTATGCAGATTCTAAATAAGATATTTCGTAGTTATTTAAAAAATCAAATTGGGTATCCAAAGAAAACTTCTAGCATATATTTTTAGCCAAATGAAGCATTCAGATTATAGTGGGTTGTTTGTTTGTCATTTTCTTGTCTTTAGAGAAAACATAAGTGTGAAAAGAATATAAAATTATATTCTATAACAGTCACGAGCACACAGACAAACAAATCATAAACACACTAACAATCACACACAAGTACACATGCAGAGTGCAACAGACAATCACACGTACAATAGCCGAGGTAAAATACACACGGAAGAACAAAAACTGAAACTACAAGAGTCTAAGGGGAAGAGGCGGAGACAGAAGATAAAAAGGCATGAGAAGGAGATGTCAACTTAGAAAACTAATACCAATCTAAAAGAAAGGATTCCAGAAATTAACTTTTCATTACTTCTCAACAGGTTTCATTACATTTACATAAGAGAATAGATGACATAAGATTACAACTTCAAGAACTAGAACTAGCATAAGTTGACTTAAAGTCATCTTAATGCTTCTCTGAAGAGTCCAGTAAGTAAATCAACTACTGAATTTTTTTTATCTTAAGTAGTTCACTACCAATTTCTTCTATAATGTGACAAAGGTCTGGTCAATTTCCTTCTCAAAGAGAATGGAAGTCATACATGTTATATGCTAGTAATTATATATAACAATCATACGAAGTATCACCACCAACCATTGGCAATATGATTGAGTTGTACCAAAGTCTGTTAGAGCTAGAATTTAAATTAAATTTCCTGCATATATATAAGCCTGATTCTATGTTCTTACCGCCAATATAAAGCCTCAATAAGTTTTCTTTCCCTTAATTGCTTTCCATTGCTTAATTAAATGCAAAACACCTTCCTTCAACGAAGCCTCCCTTCCTTCCCGAAAATTCCAGAGTTCCGGTATTGGATACCTACCACTAGGATTGTACTCATTTAACTCCTTCAGAGCCGTAGCTACTGCATCATGCGCCTCATCCCCAACCTCATCCTTCAAACTTTTCAGCTTTTTATCTTCTCCGTCTAAAATTTCCTGCGTGATAGATGTAACATATATTAGATCATGGTCCACGCAGTTTACATAAGGGAAGGAACATGACAAATAATTTCTAACAATGCAATTTTTCTGTATATTGATGTCTCTAAACGATACCAATATCATACCATGCTTTGTAATTTATTAAGAAATGATGCATTATATTTTTAGGGGATAAATATTTTCAAAGGAGTGCCACAATACAACAGTTGAAGTTACGGTCACACTTTCAAGTAGTGGAATAATCCTCTAAATTAAGAAAAATGCATAATTATTCTATCCAAAAAAACATAATTCTAGGAAGTCATTGTACCTTGGAGTTCCCTTCATTATCAGTTACAACTTTGAACGGATGCCAGCTTGGATCTCTAAGACATTCATCCCACTTTGAGTGCCACTCAATTGCTTTCGATTGCACTTTATCGGAAAGTTTTTTTTTAGTTATTGCTTTCTCATTCACTTTATCAGAAAACTTTCTCTTAGCTGCTTCCACAAATGGCTTAATATTAA
This sequence comes from Medicago ruthenica, assembly GCA_018208015.1. Classification (NCBI taxonomy): domain Eukaryota; kingdom Viridiplantae; phylum Streptophyta; class Magnoliopsida; order Fabales; family Fabaceae; genus Medicago; species Medicago ruthenica. The sequence goes on along the minus strand of CM031372.1, from coordinate 97,306,827 downwards.
GTTTACCCATCATTTTCTCAGCAATTATGACTCGAGTAGTGTTCTTTGGACAGCCAAACCACTGTGAACAAGGAAAGAGAATTACTTGAACAAAACAAACAATGAAATCATGGCAGCAAAGCAACAGCAACAAATTACATGATAAAGATACATACACTTATTAATTTTTTGCGGGCATCTTGCAACTCGTCATTAGTTTTGCGCTCTTGAACAACCAGTGTTTGTTGAAGATCCTCCACGCCCTCCAATTCCTCTTCCTTTTCCTGCAGCTCCATTCTGATTGCTTCCAATTTTTTCTTCTCATCTAGATCAGTCTCTCCAATATGATTCATTACCTGGAAAGCTCCTCTCAGCCGTTCAATTTCCAACTCCAATGCCTGTTTTGCATCAAGTCCTCTCTCCAGGTCATGAGTTTTCTTGTGAAGTTTCTCTTTTTCTTTCTGCAACATACAACAAAAAGAGTCCTCAAAACTTAAGTGGATACATGTAACTGAATTAAAAACTCTAGATAAAAGAAAAATGAAATCTGTGCCTTATGGTCTTCAGCCAAATGCATCATTTTTTCATCAGCCTTTTGTTGCTCTGCTATTGCCATCTCATTCTGTAAACAACAAGATGAAAAACAGATTCAATCCATCATAAGTTGTTAAAATAAGAGGGATTTTTGTACGTAATTTGACACAAAAGACCAAATGGTCTGTATATCAAGGAATGCTCCCAACACTTTCTGTAATTATTTCATATTTAAAAGAAATGTGTTAAATTTTAAAAAATACACCTATCAGAAAAAGTGTGTTCAAGAGAGAGTTAAAAAGAGAATTATTAATTGACCTTTGCTACAATAAATACATAGAACCAAAATAAATTACATGTTTCTTCTCAAAGTATAGCTTATTTCTCTCATTGTGATTATCTGTTTGGCGCTTCTGCAGATCCTTTTCACGGGACGGGACATAAGCTCATTTTTCCAAGCTTCTAGTTCCAGCCTGGCTTTTTCATGATCCTTGGATATTTTCTCCTGATACTCAGGTTCAACCTGCCGCATCTTGCTGATTTCTAATGGAACAATATGAAACAGACTCAGTTACCATGAAATATTAAAAAATCACATCGACGACAACAAATCATTCCAAAATGCAACAGAATGTAAGCTACACCCAAAAGGATACATATAACAATAAAAACAAGAATGTTTCATCTCTAAATTCAGCGAAACAGAATACAAATATTAATAAGAACAATTCACCAAGTATCAACATACCCTTGTTAAAATGTTCAAGCATCTGTTCTTTTTGACCCATCACTTTCCTTAGGGACACCTTAGCCTTATCATATTTGCTTGATGTCTGTTTCAATTCCTTGGTCTTCAGCTTTAAGGTATTTGCCAAACTAAAGACAAGCTTCTTTGTTTTTCTTTTGTCCTCAGCTTCTTTTCCAGAACAGTTTTCAAATCCCCATTTCCCCGGAGGTGTTTGCCAGCTATATCCATGAAATTATAGTCATCACGACGTGCCATCCACCCAAAGAGTCTATCTCCCCGCTCCTGCTCTCGTAAAGCCAAGTAATCCCTCTTACCACAGTGCTCTGCTTGAAAGCTCCTTTCTAACTTCATAGCATTGTGGAAACCGTCCCACTCTCTTCCAAATTCAACAACTGCAAAGGGTGTTTGTCCTTTAACGTTCCACAGTGCAGTAACTTTCATCGGCTGAAACCCTTTCATGATCAGCTCCTCTTCAATTTTCTTATGATTCTTCCCAACATACTTTTCGCTTTTCAGGTCAAAATTAGTAATATTGTTAGCCAATATGACCATCCATGGCCAGACAAACAACTCATTATCAGCAACATTCACGTTAGGTAACTGACCCTTAGCTACATTCATACTAAGCGACTTCTGATTAGCGACACTCAAATTAACTGACTTACCACTAGCAATACCGACACCAGGTGGCTTATCACTAGCAATACTAACATCAGGTGGCTTATTTTTATCAACTTTAACATTAAGATACCTTTTAATATACATTTTCAAAGCAGAATGTTTAGCAATATCTTTAACCGTCTCACGCGAGTCACCCGCCATTCTGGAAGCATGTCTCAAAAGTTCGGTCAAAGAGTAATCCTTATTGTAACAAAACGGACAACGATATATCGAATATGAGATTTTGAACTTGTAGTAATCATCCTTCAAGTCTTTGTAATTTCTACGCTCGTAGTATTCCAAATCAGATTCACGAGTATGTTCTGATTTTCGGTACATATGAAAACAAGAATCATAAAATCAACTCCAAAGAAATTGCTACACAAATAGCTAGCTACATACAGTGACTAAAATGAAGCAAAGAAAAAGTAAAATACAAAGTAGATGATGTAATTATTATGAGTGTATGAATTAAAACGATAACATTATCATTGTCCTTAAGCTTTTTATTCAGTCATTAGAAGACTCGAAGTTATACCAAAAAGGAATAAAGCTACTATGAAGAAAATTAGAATATAAAGAGTTATATACACAAAAAACAGTAGAAATTATGAAACAATATGAGATATTAACTAAAAATGTAAAAGAAAATCTGTTCTTTTCATAGACATGGCCTGATTATACCAATTTTCACCTAAAATGTGAAACATTATGAATTAAAATATGATAGTATTGGACCTTTATTTATTATCTACTATAAAAAAATGTTGTAATCAAATTGAATGTCTTCAACCCTTCATTGATCGGCACTGTTGAGATGTGTTCAAGGAGTTGCCACAAGTTTCATGTGTGTGTCGGACACTGATCAAAAGAGTGTCGAAACAAAGGAAAAAACAAATCTGTTTCGGTCACTTGTCTGAGTTAATCTAACATGTGTTGTACTAGTATCAGACACCACCAACGCATGTACATCACACACCTAGTCCTAGAGGTGTCCGTGTTTCGTAGATTAAAATAGCTACATAAGTGACTAAAATGAAGCAATAAAAAAAGCAAAAACTAAATGATTATTAAGCTGACTTGAAGTTATGCTAAAACTGAAAGAAAAAAAAAATTATGAAGCATAATACTATTAGAGTATAAAGACACAATAAAAAATATAGTAGAAATTACAGTGTTACCTTGTGCTAGAAGAATGCGCTTTCACAGCAATGTTGACAAGGTTTTGACGCAGTTGAACCTGAGGTGAGAATGGATTGAATGTGGAAGATGAAGAGGAAAAGGAAGAGTGAGTAAGAGAAGAAATGCTCAGAAAACAAAGCGTGACTATGTTGTTTCAAAAGTTCTGAAAACAAAGCGTCCTTTAATCTTCTTCCCTATGAAATGAATTAACAAAAATTATCATTATCTGCGGTTGTTAAAGTAATGTATGTGCTATTCACTACTTACAATAGGACACGTGGAAATTAACACTAAAACTATAGTTTTTTCTAAGTGTTTGTCTAACCCGTGCAATATTGCACAAGTTAGAGCAACTAAATTATTTATTACTCCCTCCGTTCCTTTTTAATTGTCACTTTTGAAGAAATTTTTTGTTCCTTTTTAACTGTCACTTTCAAAGTTCAATGCAACTTTAAATATTGTTTTACCAATATTATCCTTAGTTATTTATTACGGAGAGAGAAATATATGAGATTATATATTAAATGAATAAGGTTATTATAGTAAAAATATAAATTATTGTATCAAAAGTAGTGACATTTATAGTTTGTCTTGGTTTGTGTAAAATGTCAAAATGTGACAATTAAAAAGGAACGGAGGTAGTAAAAAACAACATATTTAATATAAAATGCACAAGTTTCAGGTCAAATTACTACTTTAAACTTCTTAACTTGAGCAAATTTGCACATGATAGAAAAATCATTCTTTTAATACTCCCTCGTCTCAAAATAATAGTCGTTTAATGTTTGTGTGTTGATTTCAATTATAAAATTACTATCATTTATTAAAATACTCTTATTAATTGTAGTTAGTGAGAGTAGTTAAGTTTGATGAAATTCAATAAATAAGGGTATAATAATGGAGAAAAAAAATAATAAATGATATATTGGTATTCTAAAGAGACAATTGTTTTGAGACAAAAAAAAATACTAAAAAAATAATTATTCTGAGACGGATGGAGTAATAGTCTTTATTCTAAATGGAAAACTTCATAAGTTGAACAATATTTTATATTGAAAGAAGTTGAACGGTATTATAAAAATGGAGTATATCCTTTTTGGTCTATAATTTTCTTTTTCCTTATTTTGGAAAAAACATATAGAAATATGTAGTTGTGCTAAGCACGCAATATGTAATTTAAGTATATTTTTTAGTTTTCACTATATAACTTGAAATGTATACGATAATAATAAAAAAAGTCAATTACATTTTCCTCCTCTAATAAATACTTGAATTACATTTATCTTTTCTCTTATGTTAAAATATATATACATTCTCCTCCCTTAAAAAATAAAAACTTAGAGTAAATTATATTCTTCTCCTTTAGCGCAACCCCTAATACACCCAAGGAAACCAAAAACCCAACAGGCACCCAAAAAGAAAAAAGAAAACCACCACAAAAAAAAAAAGCAAGACCGCCTCGGATCAACCACCGAGGAGGAAGGATACCCAACAAAAGACTCCATAAACCCTTTAGTACCAAAGTCAACACCCTAGGAGAGATGGACCGAGTCTACTACCTCGAGAGCAGAGACAAAAGAACAACACATACCCCAGACCCCGCTCCTCCACAATAAACTACTTATCCCAACAAATGGTTGGTTCTACCACCCAATCATAATAGGAGCAAGGATGACCAGAGTGCCTCCCGAAAAAACAGTATTAAGAGATGAACTAAATTTTATCGAGCAATTGCTCCACATCTACCGTCCTACTAGAGAACACCAAATCATTGTTAGTAGACTAGATGGACCATACAACTGAATATCATATCAACATAAAATAACTTCTAAGACTCTCTCTCTCTCTCTCTCTCTCTCTCTCTCTCTCTCTCTCTCTCTCTCTCTCTCTCTCTCTCTCTCTCTCTCTCTCTCTCTCTCTCTCTCTCTCTCTCTCTCTCTCTCTCTCTCTCTCTCTCTCTCTCTCTCTCTCTCAGGGAAAAAACAACATCCCTGAAAAGACATAACACATCTCACGGAAGGACAAACTCCCAAAGTAGCCACCTAAAAATTCTATATCACACCCTCGAAGCTACCCCACACATCACGAAAAGGTGATCTCATGATTCCAGCTCCTTACCACTTAAGCCACAAAGAGTAGTCGCCTAATCTCTCAACCACTACAAGAAATTTGACAGTTTGTCAGAGGCGGAATCCCTAGCAAAAAGGCTAAAAGCCATGTGAAACTGCAATTTGATAGGGATTTTGCCAGGGACTAGATCCCTGGCAAAACAAGTCGTCGCAAACCTTTTACGAGGGGATAAACCCCTGGGAAACTTGTGAGGGGCAAGGCCCTGACAAAAGCCCTCGCATAGCTCCTGTCAAAAGCCATGTGTCAACCCCTGTCATCAGTTCTGACGCAACTACTCTGACGCACTGCTTTTTCTGACGCAAGTGTCACATTTGTCAGATAAAATTTTCGAGGAGCTCTAAGAGGGGTTCCCCTTGTGAAATTTTAATATAAAATTTTTTTAAAATTTTTTTTTTCAAAATGATTTTTTAAATAAAAATATTTTAAAATTCTATTTAAATTACTCATTAAACTTATTAAAAATTAATTGAAAAAATGTTTTTATTATATACTCTACTTCAAAAAATTGAAAAAAAATTAAATTTGAATAGTTTTATTATAATTCGTTTTAAATTATAGTATCTAACTATTCACTTTTTAATGACAAAAAAATTGAGTTAATTAAGTACTAAATTAGAGTTTTGAAAGGAAGGAAAAGTTAAGGTCTCTATGACAACTTTAAGGTTTAAGTTCTTGCTCATATTATGTTTCCGTAACAAAATATAGCAGTAAATTTTATTTGACAAACATCAACCAATCTATCTCAAGAATTTAGTGGAATTCAACTTTGAGAAAAAGAAAAGTCAGAATTTTCAACCAAAATTTTTGTTATAAGCTTATACTACAATTCTGTCCTAATTTTCAAAATAGAGCCAAGATGAAATAAGGAGAGTTAAACCAAGCTAGTGACTAAGAGAATGGATTTCGACAATCAAAATGAGCAACTGTCATTAACTTCCGGATTTGGAATAGAATGAAAAATTAGGGTTCAATAAAAATTGAGTCTTTTTGCTTTAGGTGTACAAACTGAACATGATGATGAAATTAAACAACAAGGTAGCTCAATCTATCACAAAATAACAGATTTTTCAATTTAAAAAAGGAACATAAGGTTTGGTCTTCAACAACAAAATAGAAAAATGAAAGATCTAAGTGAGTAAGCTAAAAAATAGATGGCTTAACATTAACAAAGAGAACATAACAATGGAGTTGCAAACTTTGGCGTGGTGGCTATGGATGACTGCACGCCGACAGGAGAAAAATGGGTAACACGAAAATTTCCTCCTTTGGTGAAACTAAAGGGACCAATAGAAAGCTCTTGTCGAGGGGATGAAGAAAATGGTCTTACTTTTTTTGATCGGTGAAAACGGCGATCATAATGACACCGAAAAACGGTGGTCGGTGGTGGTTATGTGAAGGAAGAAGGAAGGATGGTTCTGAGTTTTGGTTATGTTCTTTGGAGAGATAACAAGTGATAAAAGATAAGGTTGTGATGTGTATGTATTTATTTTGATATGCGTTTGTTTAAAAAGAAAGTAAAAATCAAGTAACTAAATAAGAGAGTGAATAAGTAAAAAAAATGTCCTGCATACCCTGCCACTCCCATGTGTTGTTGTCTCTCCATTTGAATTTTAATTTTTCCGCTTTCACTTTGCCAGGGGTTGTTTCATTTTGTGAGGGGCAGACCCCTGTTTCACGTGAACTATTTCCCGCCTTTCTTAAAGTTGTTTTCCCAGAGGTTTCCCTGGCTTTACCCCTCAGAAATTTTCCAGTGGTTCATAGCCCTATCAAATATCCCTGTGAAATAGCATGATTTCTTGTGGTGAACACTCTGTGTCCTAGGAGATTCAACCTAGTCGAAATCCTATCAAGGAGAATCTGGCAGGAGAAAACTTGAATCTTGGACGGAGCCCAACTCTTCTAAACCAAGGCTAGGACGGAAGACAACTCGGTCACTCTACTACATGTTCCTGGGTGGATCACCTTAAAGAGGCAGCCATGGGCCGACCTAACTGAAAACACCCCGTCTGAACTACGCCTCCAAGACCACGAGTCCGAGCCCTCGGAGTGCGGATGCACCGCCAACACCCCAAACACCTCCACAACCAAGTTTTGCTCCTAAACAAAAAGGATCTGCCTCCAAGTCAAGTCCCAAACCCACATATCACATACCCAAGAGCCTAAGCCTACCGAGGCAGATTGCTGGTTTGAAATCTAGAAAAGCTGAGGAGAATTCTCCCTCGGCGGAGCAGACCCATCCAAACATCACCTCAGGAGGAGGTTTGAGTGTAACAACCCGATTTTTAGGATTTATTTATTTAATTGGTTATGTGTGTTTAATTGTTTATTTTGGTGATTTATTGAATTTTGGGTGATTGAGGGTATTTTGGTAATTTGAGAGGTAGTGGCATATTTGTAATATATTAGAAGTTTAGAATATGAATTTTTTAAAATAGTGGTGTATGAGTAATAAGGGGTTTAAGTGAAGTAAAAGTGTAGAGAAAATAATTGTGAGACAATTGTGACTAAGCCCATTAGTGGGAGTAACCCTATAAACCTATTATAAATACACTAGTTAGTGGTGGTGAGTGAATTAGGTTATTCATTGTTAACAAAACTTTTGAGAGGCAGGAGAGAGAGAGAGAGAGAGAGTGAGTGAGACAGGGAGAAGAGACTTGGAGAAGAGGAAAGCTAGAACATCAAGAGGAGAGGGGAAAATTTCATTAGAAGTAGCAAGAGAAGTGAATAAACTAAGGTAAGATGGGAGATTATGATTAACATATGGGTTTAAGAAGCAATTGGGTGTTTGGGAGCTTTTAGCTTATAGCTTAATTTCATGAATTATGATTAATTGTGTTGACTTGTAGGTTGAGGAGTAGCTTACTCGTGAGTATGTCGAGGATGGCGTTTGCCTACTCGAGTTTATCCGCTTTGGAGTCTAGCTTAGGCGCTCTGATTAGGATTTGGGGTTTTGTTTATGTTATGCCATGTGATCTTAGGATCAAACTTTGTTGAGATATTATATTGATTTGTATTTTATGACCGAGACATGACATTTGTATGATGTGATTATTATTTTTATTCCGCTGCAATATGAATATGTTGATGAAATTTTTATAATGAGTATGTGATATGAGATTTATGTTGAAGTAGTAAGGTTCCAATGTATGATAAATGCGTGATTTATCTTTATAATTATGTTCTCGGGGATTGAGGCTTTACAATTTGGTATTAGAGTAGGTCGGTCTTGTCCGGGCCAACACTTGGTGATTATCATATTGTATGCGACATGTATATGGAATACTGTCAATACTTGTTCATTCTGTTAGGTGGTTCTAGTGTGTTAAGTTTGAGAGTGGTCTTGTCCTGTGAATTTTGGTGATGTGGACTTTAAGCTGAATTTGGTTTATTTGCATTTGGAGCAGATGGATGTGATTTTTGGAATGGATTGGTTGCTAACTTCTGGTGTTAACATTAATTGTTTAACCAAGAGTGTGACTTTTCTTAAGCCAAAGGAGCATGATGTAGGGAAGCTTTTGTCTGCAAGGCAAGTAGAAGCGTCGTTGGGTGGAGCAGCTCAAGTGTTTGTTATGTTTGCTTCGTTGAAGGTTGAAAGTGATGTTCAAGTTGGTGATTTGCCAGTAGTGAATGAGTTTGCAGATGTTTTTCCAGATGACATTACCGACTTACCGCTGAAGAGAGAAGTAGAGTTTTTGATTGACGTTGTACCTGGAACTAGTCCTATATCGGCGCCGCGATATCGGATGTCTGCTTCTGAGTTGGGTGAGTTGAAGAAATAGTTGGAGGAGTTGTTAGATAAGAAGTTCATCAGGTCGAGTGTTTGGCCGTGGGGAGCGCCAGTGTTGTTAGTAAAGAAGAAGGATGGTAGCATGAGGTTGTGTGTGGATTATTTACAGTTGAACAAGGTGACCATTAAGAACAAATATCCTCTTCTAAGGATAGATGATCTGATGGATCAGTTGGTTGGCGCTCGGGTGTTTAGTACAATTGATTTGAGATCCGGATATCACCAGATACGAGTGAAGTCGGAGGATGTGCCTAAGATTGCGTTTTGAACGAGGTATGGACACTATGAGTATTATGTGATGCCCTTTGGTGTGACTAATGCACCCGGTGTATTCATTGATTACATGAATAGAATTTTTCATCCTTATTTGGATCAGTTTGTGGTGGTGTTTATAGACAATATCTTGGTATATTCGAAGTATGAAGATGAGCATACAGAGGATTTGAGGATCGTGTTGCATACTTTGAGAGAGAGGAAGTTGTATGCCAAGTTAACGAAGTGTAAGTTCTGGCTGCGAGAAGTGATTTTTCTTGATCATGTTTTTTCTAGAGGTGGAATAGCAGTTGATCCGTCGAAAGTTGATGCGGTGTTGCAGTGGGAGACTCCGGAGTCTGTTTTTGATATTAGAAGTTTTTTGGGTTTGACCGGTTATTATCAGAGGTTTATTAAAGGTTTCTCTAAGTTGGCTTTGCCGTTGACGCAGTTAACTCGTAATGGTCAAGCTTTTGTGTGGGATTCCAAGTGTGAAGAGAGTTTCCAAGAGTTAAAGAAGAGGTTGACGACTGCGCCTGTTTTGATTTTGCCGAACGCGAAGGATTCTTTTGTTATGTATTATGACGCATCGAAGATGGGTTTAGGTGGTGTGCTTATGCAAGGTTATCAAGTGGTGGCGTATGCATCAAGGCAGTTGAAAGTTCATGAGAGGAATTATCCGACCCATGATTTGGAATTAGCGGCAGTGGTGTTTGCGCTTAAGATCAGAAGGCATTACCTCTTTGGCTCGAAGTTTGAGGTGTTCAGTGATCATAAGAGTTTGAAGTACCTGTTTGATCAGAAGGAGTTGAATATGAGGCAGAGGCATTGGATGGAATTTCTTGAAGGATTTTGATTTTGATTTGAGTTATCATCCCGATAAGGTGAATGTGGTAGCAGATGCTTTGAGTAGGAAGTCGATGCACATGTTGGCGCTTATGGTGAAAGAGTTGGAGTTGATTGAGCAGTTTCGGGATCTAAGTTTGGTGAGTGAGCTAACTCTGAATGGTGTGAAGTTAGGGATGTTGAAGCTGACGAGTAACATTCTTGAAGAGATCAAAGAGGGGCAGAAAGTGGATTTGCAGCTTGTGGATTGTTTGGTGTTAGTTAACCAAGACAAGGAGGTAGACTTTAGATTGGATGTGAGTGGAGTTTTAAGATTTCGTCGTCGAGTTTGTGTGCCGGAAGTACCCGAGCTGAAGAGTAAGATTTGGAAGAAGGTCATCGGAGTAGTTTGAGTATTCATCCTGGAGCGACGAAGATGTATCAAGATTTAAAGAAGTTGTTTTGGTGGCCAGGAATGAAGAAGGATATCGCTGAGTTTGTTTATGCTTATTTGGTTTGTCAGAAGTCAAAGGTTGAACATCAGAAGCCGTTTGGAGTGATGCAACCGTTGTTTGTGCCGGAGTGGAAGTGGAGTAACATTTCTATGGATTTTGTGAATGGTTTGCCGAAGACTGCGAAGGGTTGCGATTCGATGTGGGTGATCGTTGATCGGTTGATGAAATCAGCGTATTTTATTCCTATCAAGATTAGTATGTCTTTGGAGAAGTTGGCCGAGATCTACATTGAGCAGATTGTGAAGTTGCATGGTATTCCGTCTAGTATTGTGTGGGATATGGATTCGAGGTTCACATCTAAGTTTTGGGGGAGTTTGCAAGAAGCTTTGGGGACTAAGTTAAGATTGAGTTCTGCTTATCATCCTCAAACTAATGGTCAGTCGGAGAGGACTATTCAGTCTTTGGAAGATTTGTTGAGAGCTTGTGTTTTGGAGTAACATGTAAGTTGGAGTGAATGTTTACCGTTGATTGAGTTTACCTACAACAACAGTTTTCATTCGAGTATTGTATGACACCTTTTGAAGCGTTGTATGGTCGGAGGTGTAGAACACCGTTGTGTTGGTTTGAGTCAGGTGAGAGTGCTTTGATTGGACATGAGGTAGTTCAACAGACTACGGAGAAGGTTAAAATGATTCAGGAGAAGATGAAGGCATCTCAGAGTAGGCAGAAGATTTATCATGATAAGAGGAAGAAGGATGTTGAATTTCAAGCCGGAGATCATGTGTTTTTGAGAGTGAATCCAGTTACGGGTGTTGGGAGAGCTTTGAAGTCAAAGAAGTTGACGCCGCGTTTCGTTGGACCTTATCAGATTGTGGAGAGAGTTAGAGCTGTAGCGTATCGGATCACGTTACCGCCGTCATTGTCGAATCTTCATGATGTATTTCATGTGTCTCAGTTGCGGAAGTATGTGTATGATCTGTCACATGTGATCCAAGTGGATGATTTGGAATAAGAGAGAATTTGACCGTTGAGACTATGCCGTTGAATATTGAAGGAAGAGAGGTTAAGCAGTTGCGTGGGAAAGAGATCGTTTTGGTGAAGGTGATTTGGGGAGGTCCTACGGGAGAGCATAACTTGGGAGTTGGAGAGTAAGATGAAGGAGTCGTATCCGGAGTTGTTTCCTTCAGGTAATTTTCGAGGGTGAAAATTCTTTAAGGGGGTAGAGTTGTAACAGCCCGATTTTTAGGATTTATTTATTTAATTGGTTATGTGTGTTTAATTGTTTATTTTTGTGATTTATTGAATTTTGGGTGATTAAGGGTATTTTGGTAATTTGAGAGGTAGTGGCATATTTGTAATATGTTAGAAGTTTAGAATTTGAATTTTTTAAAATAGTGGTGTATGAGTAATATGAGGTTTAAGTGAAGTAAAAGTGTAGAGAAAATAATTGTGAGACAATTGTGACTAAGCCCATTAGCGGAGTAACTCTAGAAACCTATTATAAATACACTAGTCAGTGGTGGTGAGTGAATTAGGTTATTCATTGTTAACAAAACTTTTGAGAGGCAAGAAAGAGAGAGAGAGAGAAAGGGAAAAGAGGCTTGGAGAAGAGGAAAGCTAAAGCATCAAGAGGAGAGGGGAAATTTCATTAGAAGTAGCAAGCGAATTGAAGAAACTAAGGTAAGAGGATAGATTATGATTAACATATGAGTTTAAGAAGCAATTGGGTGTTTGGGAGCTTTTAGCTTATAACTTAATTTCATGAATTATGATTAATTGTGTTAATTTTCGTGCTCTTTGTTGATGACTGAAGTAAGTACATGTTAAGTTGTTGATTTCATGCTTTTACTTCATCAAAATTCATGGTTGATTATGTTATTTGTGAACTGTAACATCCGGGATTCGCCTTTCAACTGGCTTGTCCAGGTTTGCCCCACAATGTTACTCGTGGTCTTCTCCAAGCCCCTATTGGAGTTTCATGCCTTCCGTGGGAATCGAACCGTGTACCTGGGACCTATAAGTACACGCTCAATGCATTCTCACTACCAATTGAGCTAGTAGCTCAATTGGTAGTGAGAATGCATTGAGCGTGTACTTATAGGTCCCAGGTACACGGTTCGATTCCCACGGAAGGCATGAAACTCCAATAGGGGCTTGGAGAAGACCATGAGTAACATTGCGGGGCAAACCTGGGCAAGCCAGTTGAAAGGCGAATCCCGGATGTTACAAAAAAGGCGCCTTTTTTGTAACACCCGGGATTCGGATCCGGGATTCGGCATCTGGGCCCCCGCGATCCCCCGCGATGTACTCATGGACTTCTCCACCCCCCATGTGGAGTTTCATGCCTTCCGTGGGAATCGAACTGTGTACCTGGGGCTTAAGTACAAGTTCCATGCATTCCCACTACCAATTGAGCTAGTAGTGGGAATGCATGGAACTTGTACTTAAGCCCCAGGTACACGGTTCGATTCCCACGGAAGGCATGAAACTCCACATGGGGGGTGGAGAAGTCCATGAGTACATCGCGGGGGATCGCGGGGGCCCAGATGCCGAATCCCGGATCCGAATCCCGGGTGTTACATGAACTTTGTGAAATTTGGTGAATTTGATGAGAAACATGATAATTGGTGTTGTTTATGTTTAATTGAGTTGATTATGAGTATGATTATGTGTTTGGGTTAAGTTGGAATTGTGGTTGTTGTTTATGTGAAAATTGCTTAAGTTGGTGAGTTTGGGTGAATTGTTGATATAATTGATTTTAAGTTGATTCATGTTGTTAATTAAGTGATTATGAACATGTTGATATGATTAGAAAGTTGGAATTGTTGTTGTAAAGTTTTGTTTGGGATTTTAAGTTGTTTTGGGAGAAAACGGGTTTTTGAGATGAACTTTAATTTAATCCAATTAAGTTAAGTTTAAGTGCTTAAGATTAAGTTGTTTTAAGCCATGTTAAGTGGTAGATGATAAGGTGTATCTTGTTTAAGGTGTTAGGACGAATTTGGTACGAATTGGATCGAAAACGATTTTGAAAAACGGTATTTTCGCCAAAACGGAATGAAAAATCTGTCACCCCTGACCTGCATAGGTGACACGACCGTGCGCCTATATGGCACGGTCGTGTGTGTCTCTGCTGCCTGAGAGGGCACGACCGTGCTCTTTTTGGCACGACCGTGCCATCATGTCTGAGTTCTGAAACCCTATTTTTATGACTTTTTGAGGTATCCAATGACCCTAAATGGTTCCCAAACCTTTAAACTTGATTAGTAAGAGTGTAATGAAGATGTTTATGATTGATTAACTTGGACATACGTATAGCAAGACTTATAGGTTAATTAATTGGAGACAAACTTTGATAATGGAGTAAGATGATGATGTTTTGCATAATACTTGTGTAAGTGAATGAATGATGGAATATGAATAAGTTATATGAAGTAAGATGAGCTAATAGGTCTATGTAACCTTATTGTTGGTATGTGTTGTGATGGTGTGAAAGAAGTTAAATGAATATGATGATGATGCGATGTTTGATTGTTTGACTTGATGTGTGGCCTTAGTGATTTGATAATGCGTTTGGTGATAAATTGGTGATGATACTTTATATGACGGTGTGAATCGTATAACAAATGATGAGTATGTTTAGTGAGCATTGTCGAGTCTCTATGTGAGTCCATGCATTCATAAGTCAGTCCAGAGATGGTATGGTGATTTCATTGTGGGGTTTTAGATCTCGGGGATTTCATCGGTGATTGTATGATGAATTCATTGCGGGGTTTTAAATCTCAAGGAGTTCATCGGTGGCGGTACCGTAAAACATATAGAGTCGTGTTAGGTGCATTACATTCACAGGAGTCGTGTTTGGTAATGTTTTGGCGTGAACTTGTGCATTAAGGTCGTAAATGCTAATTGGTGATTGTATATGATTGTAATCGAATTATGAATGAATTGATGATACCTGATGAATCTCGAGTGTTTGATATATGATTGAAGATTGTGATTGAGATTATAATTGAATATGAAGGTGATATGTATGTTGAGTTATGTAACCATGCTTGTTTGTTTAGATGTATAAGTGATGATTGTTGATGTTGCTTGCCTGACATACATGTGTTTATTATTCTCTTATGTTGAACATATATCTTACCCTCTAGTGATTTCATTGTCGCCTCATCCGTGGGTTCAACCCTTGTGGATGTAGACTTGCAGGATGAGGAGTAGCTTACTCGTGAGTATGTCGAGGATGGCATTTGCCTACTCGAGTTTATCCGCTTTGGAGTCTAGCTTATGAGCTTTGATTAGGATTTGGGGTTTTGTTTATGTTATGCCATGTGATCTTAGCATCAAACTTTGTTGAGATATTATGTTGATGTGTATGTTATGACCGAGACATGACATTTGTATGATGTGATTATTATTTTATTCTACTGCAATATGAATATGTTGATGAAATTTTTATAATGAGTATGTGATATGAGATTTATGTTGAAGTAGTAAGGTTCCAATGTATGATAAATGCGTGATTTATCTTTATAATTATGTTATCGGGGATTGAGGCTTTACATTGAGCACCACCCTTCATGACCCGAACAACACGATCTAAGAGTCAATCACTACTAGCTGCAACATCCTCACTAAGCAAGGAAACCCCCTCCCACCAAGCAGAGGTTGTACTTAACCACCCACTCCTCCATCCTTGGGCGGACCTCGCGATATTTGCACCATAGTGCACACAAAGAATATCCTTCCACAGACCCGAACCCTCAGATAAAAGCATCCATCGCCACTTACCTAACATGGCCTGAACGAGTCAAATCTAGTGGCAATTCTTTCAACGATACCTCACAAGGAGTACAAGGGAATCAAAGTTTGGCAGGCATTGTAGATCAAAGTTAACCGACTACTACATCGGTAGGACGTCAATATGTTCATCCAATTCCTGTACAACATCTACCTTCTAATTCTTATTTTCAACGTAGTCTTTTTGCTACAGTTAACCCTAGGGGACACCCAGTGCCAAATGATACTTTAACATGCTAATTTTCAAGTTGGGCAGGTACATATGGTAAGGATACCACCTGAGTTAGTATGACAAATTAGCATGTCACAAGTTTGACGTTATGGCAATATTACGCCGACAAACAACATATCTTAAGCATCAAGATACGTCTTAGATGCAACAACATGAACACAATACCCACTTGTGATAGCTTAATAGACACATATTAACATTTCCCTGAATTTTAAGATGAAAACAATCTTATACATTATGCAAAGCGTATCTTACTTATTC
Organism: Medicago ruthenica; assembly: GCA_018208015.1. Taxonomy (NCBI): domain Eukaryota; kingdom Viridiplantae; phylum Streptophyta; class Magnoliopsida; order Fabales; family Fabaceae; genus Medicago; species Medicago ruthenica. The sequence goes on along the minus strand of CM031372.1, from coordinate 97,290,988 downwards.
GACGCAAATTTGACCAGTTTGACCAATTTTTAAGTAGTTGCATGAAAAAGCTCTCTCTTTCTCTTTCATCAAGTATTCAATTTTCTTAACTCAACACATACATATAAGTGATAGATACACTAGAGATAGTGAAAACAGTAAAACAAAGGAAAGCAAGCAATGTCAGGTGTATGGGTATTTGACAAGAAAGGTGTGGTGAGGCTAATAACCAGCCCAACAAGAGAATCCTTCGAGCACAAGACAGAACCAACTACTCATCCAGGAACAGCCACAGCACCAGGTGCAAGACCAAGAGTTCTTGTATACCTTCCAACAAACCAAGTCATTCATTCCTTCTCTCAACTTGAGCAACGACTCAATGAACTTGGTTGGACTCGTTACTCTCACTCACATCTTCCTGACCACATCCAGTTTCATCGTTCAGACACATCTCCACATCTTCTCTCACTTCCAAAAAACTTCTCTAGTTTTAAGCACTTTCATATGTACGATATTGTTATTCAAAATCGTTCTTTTTTTCAAGTTCGTGACCCTACTTCTTAGTTCTTACTACTAAGCCTATACATAGCTTCATTTTGTCTTTTATCATCATCTTGATCGTGCATTGTTAGTTAGCTAGGAAAAAAAATTCCACTTGCCCTATGTTCCTACCCTAGCTGTAAACATAGACATATATAACATGCATTGTATCATTTTGATCATGAACAAAAGTAGTACATAAATTAGCAATCTCCCTGTTAATTAATCTCAATATGTCTGCTTGTTTTTCTGCCTTTGATTGAATTGAAAACTTAATGATATCACGATCATTGAGTAATTTCTTTGTTGGCAGTGGTAATTAGCTTTTTAATTAGTATTTTCAGTTTAGGTTTAAATATTTTATCCTCATAGTTATGTTGGAGCTTTGTTCTCCTGATTAGTTTTTATGATTAACCAAGTTTAAATGTAAATCCTTGTTATTCAATCATTTCCTCCCCTTTCATAAGCGTATTTCTATACAGATGTATGTTTTTGAAGACTGTAAAATTTATCGATTTTTTGCACTAAAAAAAAAGTAAAAATATAAAGTGAGTTTTTATGGAATTAAAGAGTATCTACTCTTGTTGGATATGATTGTAAAACTGTTTTACATCGAATTTATATAGAATTTCCAAAATTTTAAGAACTATAACAATAATTTTTTTGAAGAAATATTAAATTTATTAATAATTTTACTAAAATGAAAAGTATTATTTATCATGTATCATGCAATATTTCTTTTTTTTTTTTAGGGGAGTATGTATCATGCAATATTAATTACTTGAAAATAATTGCAATATTCAGAATTTGCTCTTCCCTCAAAAAAAGAAAAGAAAAGAATTTGCCCTGAACACATTTTTTTATGTGATAAACTCTAATAACGGGTCTATTAATGAAGCGAACGGATTGATGTACCTTCATTTTTTATGTTTTGATGTACCTTCAGTTTTATTCATATGACTATGATCAAGAACCAACCAACAATGCAACTAGTCAGTTACATACTATTATTCACAACTAGCTATGATTAAGTTAGAAACGAACTCCTTTAAAAAAAAGTTAGAAACGAACTAGTGGCGTGGCTGTAAATAAGTAAAATACTGATCTTAATCGTTGAAATATGTGAACAAGGATTCTCAAGTCATGCGTTTCCTTTCCCTCTTAATTGTGAAACTTGCCATCTTCTGTGAAAAGCTGAATTAGATGATGCAACACAAGTAGTAGATTATATAAATAAGCCGGTAGCTGTCAACCTCTCAAACTGCAGTGTTAGTGTGCACTTTTGTACTATCTTGTATATTTTTGCATCAGAAATATCATCATTTTGGGTCTATAAAGGCTACTCAAGTTATAGCTAGACTAGACTCTACTGTATGGTCATAGAGGTATAGCTAAAATTTCTTGGACTAGCTATAGGGAGGTGGGATGATAAACATTTTTTAATAGGACTAGATTTATTTTTTATTTATTATATGATTGGTTATAGTTTTGGAAGAGCAAAAATTGATTTTATAAGTACAATTAATTTTAACATGTTTGAAGTTAGGTATTATTATAGTTTTTTATTCTCAAATTAACTCTTACATTCAATTTTTTGTTTATTTAAAAAAAAAAACAAAACAAAACGATATCCTTCCATTTAAATTAATAGAGTACAACATTCAACATGGTTAAAATGGTAAAATATGAATTTGCGAATAAACACACAACATCCAAATTAATAGCGTATAACGACAAAATATAACAAATAATATGATAAAATTAAAATGATATAAATACTTATCTTTTTGAATCTGCAACGTTGACGCATAAATCATTGATTAAATAATCGATATTTTAATATGTACCAAATGAACATCGGAACAGATACGGAAAATCAAACAACACTGCACAGAACGATGAACAATGCAACACTGAAACGGCGAAATCAAAAATAAAAAACCTAGATCTATGTGAGAAATCATTTATTTAGATTGAAATAGAAAGAGAAAAAAATGAAGATGTGTGACTTCTAGTCAAAAATTGATCTAAAATCACTCCCTTGATGAACAAAATGGAAGAGAAAACTAGAGTTGATTTGTCGAAGAAGGAAGAGCTAGTTTACACTTAAATATATTATTCAACTTATTTTAACATAAACGCATGTAAACATATATCATTTTATCGTCAAATCAATTTAACAAGAATCAATTTTAAAGAATCAATTCTATCAAAAATGATTTTCTCACCGCACAACCAACCATACACCTTTTTTTTCCAACCATACACTTAAAAATATACTCTTTCCGATTTCTATATAAAAGACAAAGTTGTTGAATCGACAAAAATTGTTGTATTCAATCCAAATTTTAAATTTAATAAATCAACTTTTGTTCCAATATCTTTCTGCTATATGTAGAATCGAATAGAGTAATAATCATACAAATATACTACACTCTTCTTATGTCTCATGTGATAAAATTTGACTTTTAATATATTTAAGTATTTCTTTGTTAAAATGTTTACCATCCCCTCCCCATAACCAGTCCAAGATTTTTTTAGCTAAAAAAATTTAATATTTTGAAATTATTTATCGAAACCAATGAAATTTTTATTATACTAATGTTTATCCTTATACACTAACATTTATCAATATATAATTTTTCACTTTAAGTCTGTCATTTTTTTGTTGTGTTTAATTTTTACAGACATAATAGTTTTTGCTTTTGATTTTTGATATTCTATTTTAGTTCTAACAAATTTATTGGTATTAAAATTGGTCAATAATATTAATTTTAGTTCTTATTTTAAGAGAATGAAATTCAATATTCTCTATATTACGAAGACTGATCTAAATATGAATTAAATTTTGTATGATTAAACAAAATAAACAACAAAAAGTGACATATTTGAAGAATTAAAAGAAAAAATGATTTTGATAAACTAAAAACAACAAATTATATGCCTATAATTTAACTAGAAAAAAAAACAGTCATTATTAAAATGTATAGTTTTTTAATACCGTGAACTTAGCTCAATTTACACTTTACATAGACATTATATTATATATGTATGAATTGAGGTTCGAACCACGAATTTTCTACTATTCAACTTAAACATGTGGAATTATAGTCACCATGCTACTTTACTATTTTCATGGTGTTTCCCCTCTAAGAATGATCAGTCATATATTCTAAAGAAGCCTATTCTAAAAATAAATTTAATAAAGTTGAAATAAACACCTTGACAAAATATAATACATTTGTTTTCCAAAAAGAAAAATATAATACGTTTTTCAAACCGAGTAAAAAAGTGTTTATACGGACGTTTAATGTTAAATTATTATGTCCAAATTCACCGCTCTCAAAACTAGAGTTCAGAGATGTATTATTCAATGTTGATTTGAAACAAAAATATTAATTACTTGATTTATAATATTGTTAATAAAATATTTATCTGTAAAATTAAGCTTGAATTCAAAAACAAAACAAAAAATATGCGTAAGTAATCATGTTTGATGACATAATTTTTTTTGAAGTTCTCTTATTCTTTCACTCATCGAGATGGGGTGGTTTTATGTCATTTTTTTTACCTAAAATCACCCCTCTACATCTTTTTTCTCCTTTCTTTCAATCTAAATAAGTGATTTTCATATACATCAAGTTTTCCTTTTGTGTTTTTTCGTGATTTGGTTGTCTAAGTGCGGCGTTGTTTGATTTCGCGTCTTGTTGCGGTGTTCGTTTGATTCCTATTGAAAAATCAACTTTAGTCAATCACAGATTCAATCAATGATTTGAGCGTCAACGTTGCAAACCCGGAAACATGAATATTCTAGTAGTCTAGATTTTATCATATTATTTGTAGGCATTTTTTTGTTGTGTGGTATTAACTTGGATGTTGTGAGTTTGTTCGCAGATTCACCCTTTACATTTTTAACGATGTTGATGATGTTATTGTATCTGATGTATTCAATCAATTTGAATGAATTGATGAATATCGTTTTGCTTTTGTAACAAAAATTTTTTTTGATAGCATAAACACTTTTAGGCTTATCACATCAATGTTAAATGGTCAATATCTATTTTTTAACGAACTTGGTTGAAAAATGAGTATCAATATATACATTATATGACTTAAATGATTGGTTTGTAACAATTTTTTTAAAAGACCAGTTTATAATAAAAAACGTAAAGGATTACTTTATTATAAATATTTAACTTAAAGATCGCGGAAAGTATTTGACCATTTTTAAAACACGAAAGTCATTTATATACTACTTATTTTAAAACACGAAAGTCATTTATATACCACTTATTTTTATTAGGAGAATGCTAAAAAGTTTCTAAGAAATGATAGTTAAGTAACCAAAATAATTAACTTTTTTTTTTAAAAAATAACGTAATTATTATTTGATTATAAGCAACAACTACTTTTTCTAAGACAAAATTGATATGGGTGATACTAACCTGTGTAATAGAGCATAAGTTAAGGAGGTAAAAATAGAATTAAAAAATAAATTTTATAGTAAAAAGATAACCTTGTCAAAAAAAAATAGTAAAAAGATAACTTTTGAAACTTTTAAGACTATTTTTAAAAAAAAAAATTTAAGACTTTGAATACACAATTTCTAACAATATTTCTTTTTATATTTAATTTTTTAACTTATACAGGAAGAATACATTTTCCAACTTATATTATGGATTAATTAGCCAATGCATGAAGCACCGGTTAAATCCAATTTGTTCTATGACGTATAGTCAAAGAGAAAGGGATACTTTGTTGACTCTTATTCAGCCGTGGTCCCCACTTTAAAACAAACATAATAACAAAGTTATATCACTTTTTGAATGGCCCACTATGATGGGGTCTTTTGGGGAATGAGAGAGATTTGCAACGATATGAGTACGAAAACATAGACTCAGTGAAGTGAATCACACCTTCTGATTTGACACCTCATCTGGCACAGCCTTCCAAGTCGTACCAATAATTCTACTAAGCCCCCGGATACTCCAAAATGAAGACGTTCCCGTATTAGATACATATCAGATACCGATAATCTACGGATACTCGCGGATACGTACACACGAAGTATCGAAATTAATTATTTTAATTTAAAAAAATATTTGATCAGATACTTATAGGATACTCCACAGATACACAAGGATACTTATAAGATACTTCAAAGATATGTATCATATAAAAGATGAAGAGTAAAAAAATGAGACAATGTTGTGAAAATTCAGTGGAAATGTATATGATTCAATTTTATAAGAAAGTTTAACATTTTTTATTTTGATCACATGTATTATTTTTAAAAAATTGTGACTTTTATAATAATATAATAATAAAGAGCAATTGTTGTTGGTTTTCTTCAAACATTTTTCATGTATATAAGTTTTAGTATAAATTTTTTGTTAACATAGCCGTATCGTATCCTAAATTTTAAAAATTGCATGTATCCGCGTACCAGTATCGTACCCTCACTCGTATCACGTATCCGGCTTCACAGCAATAATTCCATTCTCATTCAAACTCTCCTCCTCTATCTTCTACAATATCTACGTTGTTATTTGAAAGCGATCTTTGCTAAGAAGTGTTCTAAAATCATTTTTTTATGGTTTTTTAATTAAAAAATTATTCATTAAAAAAATCGATACTTTAATTTTTAATACATTAAATACATAAATTTACATAAAAATTCACTATTTAAAGTTTTTAAAGAGCTCCATTATGACACTAGTTAGTACTTCTCCTTTGATAAGAGAGTCTCTAGCTATAACAATTGAGTTTACATATGAGTTGTATTATTTGAATAACCGTTTATAAGACAATTTTTTAGACAACCAAGTTTTTATAAAGAAAATGAGGTATTGACACAAAAACCAAAATAATAGAGAGAAAATAAAAATATAATGTAAATATAAAAGAGAAAATTATCATAAAAATTGTCAAAAAATGATTGTACAAATATCATTTTTCTTTCTATATTTAACAAAATCGATGAAGATAAAGTTTTTAGCAAGTCCCATTTATCTAAATACAACAATGTAATGTTTTAGGCAAACTAGTATTATTAAAAGTTTTATCGTATTTTAAATTCTAAGTCACAACTAATTAATTGATATCTTGTCAAAAAAAAAACTAATTAATTAATATGTCTAACACAAAATCTAGCGTTAATAGTGAATTACCTCTTAAAATCAATTTAAATTTGATCATGCAATACAAGACATCAAACACAAATATACAGAATAAGTATAAGCGTCAAATTGCATTAACCAGGACTCATACATTATATAGTTCAAATAATGCATAGAGGTTTAACATTCAATCATAATCAAATGAGTTAAGTTACACACGATAATACTTAACATAATGGTTTCAAGAACAAATCGTTTAATGGAGATGGTAAAGGTCTTCAATGTTATTGCAATCAGTAGCATGGCATTGAATGTGTATAAATCTCTTATATAAGATTCAAGACTCATTGCAATTTTAAGTTGTCACTTGAAAACTGTCATGCTACGGGAACAGACATAAGTAGTGGATTTGGGTTCCTTTGATTGAAGCATGAAGATTGTTTTTAACCGTAGCTTCCATAAAGAGCATGTTTTTTTAATTGAAACATATGAAGATTGTTTTTGGATTGTTCTTTAATTTTAATTTAATTTTCTGGATTTTTAAGAACAACATGAAGATGATATGAGAAAATATATAGTATGGACAAATCATCATAAAATCTCTGCTCCTTTTAATTTAATGGTTAAAAAAAACTTTTTTATGGTGGAAAACAACTCTTCTTTCTCACGCTAAACTCCGTTGTCTGACAACACAGAAATTTAGTTATACGGTTTGTTTGAATCATTGATTGACTGCTGTATTATCTTGCCCATTGTAGATCTTCAAAATTGATGGATTCAAAATTTTACTCCTTCCGACTCAAAATAATTGTCTCTTAACATTTTTTTCTATTTTAAAATAATTGTCACTTTAAAATACTAATGCAATATTTATTATATTTTTATTTATTGAGTTTCAACTAATTTAACTACTCTCTCGGGTCATATTTATAAACAAAAAACTACTTTAAATATCTAATGTATTTGGTATATATTATATATCAAATACATTAGATATTTAATGAACCTAAAAAGTATAGTTTTTTGTTTATAAATGTGACCGGACTCCACTAAATACAATTAATAAGAATATTTACCATTGAAATCAACACAACTGATGATTTTCTTAAAAAATATGCACAATATCTTTACTGAGTCGAGGATGCGTAAGAACACGTGTGTCATATTCTGATAACATGATGCAGAATACTCCTAACCCTGAAGGTTATCCAAGGAAGAAATGGGTTCATTTAATTTATTTCTTAAAATTGAAAATAAAATTGAATACATCCGCTTAAATATGGTTTAATTTGTGCGATAATGACACAGTAATAGTGGTCTCGTGCATCGGCAACGGTTACACACTAATCTGAAGTCAAACACACCACTCCAAGGCAGCCACATGTTCATGGAAAAATGAAAATTGCGAAAAATATAGAATGTCACTCGTGGAAATCGAACCAAGCGCATCTTACCCGCACCCCTATCGGTTATACCACTAAGATATCAAAAACTTGATGAATATTTCACAATTGAATAAATATTAGTAGGCTAAAATATGCATTTGGTCCTTGTAAATATGATCAGTTTGGGTTTTGGTCCTTACAAAAAAAAATTGAAATATGGCCTTGCAAATTTTTGTCTTTTAAAATAGTCTATGAGCCCATCTAAGTAATGATTTGGCACATTCTCGCATATGTGACAGTTGATGACTGTTCAATTCATTAACACGTGGCAATTATAATATTTTGAAAATTTTAAAATCATTTTAAAAAATCAGAATATATATTTTCAAAAATATAAAAAATAATAAATTTTAATTTCAAAATTTTAATCATAATATTTCAAATTTAATAAAAAAAATTTAATAAAAAAATTTATTTTAATGAAATTTTAATAAAAAAAATTATGAATTTTAATTAGAATACTTATTTTAGATTTCAAACCTAAATTTTGATTTCGAAAATTTAATCAGAATATTTAAAATTTAATCAAAAAAATTTAAATTTAAATATAATGTTTATGTTAAATTTTAATGTCAAAAATTTAATTAGAATATTTAAAATTTAATCAATTTTTTTTTAATTTTAAACAGAATATTTATTTTAATGAAAATTTAATCTATTTTTTAATTTTGAAAATAAATATTCTATTTTTTAAAATTGTTTTTTAATATTTAAAATATACAATTGTCATGTCAGTGAGACATGTACATAATTGCATAGTCAGTAACTGTCACGTAAGATAGAATGTGTCAAATCATCACTTAAACGGGTCGAGGGACTATTTTAGAAAACCGATTTTTTTGCAAACTCAAACTATCCATATTTGTAGGGACTAAAAACATATTTTGGTCATATTAGTATTAACATTGCGTACAATTTCACATACCATATTTTTTGTTAAGAAATGCTATTATCAAACTCTCTGTCAAACTCCTTTGAACACACCCTCTACACAATGCCACATCACCCCTCTTTTATTAGGGTTTTACTGATTACCGTTTCTCTAAGTTAAAAGGGTTATTATTATTTTTTTAATTTAATATTTTTACTCTTAATTGAGTTTAACTGCTCACACACACACGTAACCCGCAATTCCCTAAAAAATAGTCTATCAGGAAATAAAAATAATAATTTGTTTTGATACTTTTTTTTATGATTCCACTTTATCATAAGCTTTGATTTGCGTCAGTTTCCCCAATTACTAGGGTTCCAATTCTGTTTCGATTTCTTGTTCGAGTTAGTTAGAAGGTCTAGGTTTTACAATTCAATCTCTATTCATTGATTTTGATTCTTGATGGTGAAAGAGTCACAAATTTGAGATATGAATATGAAGTTTATCTGTTTGGCATTGTTGTTTGCACTTGGTTTGGGATTACCTGATGAAATTTTTTGGTAATTACAATCTTCATCAGTTCACGAAAATGTACTGAAGCAAGGATGTTCTGCTCAACCAACTCTTCATGTGCCAAGTTGCGGTTTGTCATGAGTAAGGCAACACGTTTTTTGGAATTCCTTCTATCTCATTTCTTTTTCTGCTGCTACATTTTTTTTAAAATGTAGTAGGTTTTGGTTATACATCTATAGGGAGAATTGTGTCGGAATTGATACTCTGTGAATATGTTGTCATGAATTCTTGGTGATTAGCATTTTACATGAAGCACATATAAATGAGTTTGATGGTGAATTTTATTGTTCAAGCTTTATCTGAGATTCATATTGGGATTCTGTGAGTGTTTGTGTGGGGAGCAGCAAAAGCAATAATGACAGCAGAGAATGAAATGAAAAATAACGACAGCTACACTAAATTCCTTCTTAATTCATCATAATCTTATTCAATGCAAAGAATACAGTATGCTAGCTGTAACCGAATTCCCTGAACTCAAGGTTAACAGCTCACTAGTAGTACTGTTTATTCCTATCCTTCTATTACAAAGCTGACTCACTAACAAATAGCAAGTTCTAGATACAATGACGAAGGCTTAATAGAAGGATCTAGATCCTATGATGATGTGTTGTTCTTCAATACTGAATGTTGTCCCTTAACCATTTGGGCTTGACCCGGTTTCGTTTACTGGACCTCATTCTCACATTTGGGCTTCTTAGAACTTCCTCTCTTCGAAAATTGCTTCTTCCACTTCAAAGAAAGTTAAAACACACCAGTAATTTACGTTTTTATCCCGGCGGCAGTTTGTTGCCAATGGGAAGGATCCGGCGGCAGTTTATTGCCGATGGGAAGGATCCGATTAGTTGCCACCATCCCCATCGGCAGCTAAATGCCGCTGCGATCAGTACTTATGAAGCTCAACACCCAGAACCTCCAACTTCATCTCTTCAAACTCTAAAAACTCTCTCAAATCTTCCAAAAATCTCAAAATTTTCAACCTCAAATCAACCAACACTCCAATAACAAGTAAGTTTTCATAATCAATTTCATTGTCATTTTATGCTTATATGTTATATTTATTATCTTAATTTAATTTTTTTTTAGTTTTAGACTTTGTTTAATTTTTGATTTTTTTTGGCAAGAAATGATAGATTGTTTACATGGAAATGACTTATGTTGCTTAAATGTTTAAATATTTGCATGTTTATGTTGTAATTTTTAGCTTTAGGGTTTATGTATAATTTGCACTACAAGTGTTTGATGAAATGTTTGAATGAGTTTTTAATTGGATTGTTTTTAATTTCTTATGGTGTAGATCTGAAAAAATGGCTCAAGTATACTTTCATGTATCCTTCAACGGTGGTAACCAACATTTTTTCAAGGTTCGCGACGATGTGACGTTAAAAGAATTGAAGGATCTACTTCATGAAATCAACCAACGAATCAACCACGGAGACGCGAAGAGGGTGGAATACGTTTGGTATCACCGTCTATCGTTCGACTCAGACGGGAATTTGTCGTTCACTCGGTCGGAGTTAACGAACGACGACAACGTGAGGAGCATGTTCTCGATATTTGCTGAGCCGAACATGATCCCCCTCGAGATGGATGTTACGTTGCTGAGGTCACCTGAAGATATTCTCAAGAGTTTGATTCGGCCAGATGAAGATGTTTAGGCAGTATTATTATGTTGTGTCATTATTTTGTTGGATTTTAGTTTAATTCTTGTTAGTTTGCTGAAGATGTTGGCATTGAAGTGTCTTATACTTAGTGTAAATGTTTGCAAGTCTTTTTGGAAACTCAAAAGAATGAAGAGAACACAACATGTATTCTGCGGAATCAGCTATATAGGTTCTCACATCGAATTCCTTCGTATAGGATGAGTGTGACAAAAGGGAATGCAGTTCTAAGATGTTGTTTTGTACTTGATCATGCTCCTCTGTCAATTGAAACTTTGTCAGTTGGCAGAGCAGTAGGATTAAGTTCAAAAGAATATATTGGAATGCATTCATTTTTGTCATGACTCATCTTTTATGTGAGAATTCGATGTGAAAACATATATAGCTGATTTCGTAGAATACATGTGTTATGCTCTCTTCATTCTTTTGAGTTTTCAAAAAGACTTGCAAATTTTTACACTAAGTATAAGACACGAGAGCATATATATGTTTTCCGCAAACTTTCAAGAATTAAATTAAAATCCAACATCATTCATGATGATACAACATATTTAGGGATAATGTAATGTAATGTAACACTTATTTTGTGAATTTTTAGTTATGATTTAGTTCGGATCATTCATGAATTGTTGTTATTGTTGTTTCGAAGTAATCAAAATAATCCAAATAAAGCAAAATAAACCCGAAAAAACTACGATAATGTGAATGTGCCATAAATTTACAAAAAAATCTAACAAATGTCAACAAAAAAAACTAACAAAAGTTCTAAAAAAAATGTCCAAATCCTGATCCTAGTCATCATGCTGCTACTGCCGCCTCCTCGACCTCCTGGACAGTATCGGTGCCATCATGTCCCTGATATGGCACATCGCCTGATATAGCTGCTCACTGCTCATCGCCTCCTGACCCAAGTAGTCATCAGCCTGGCTCACAACGCCACCAACCATGTCAATGGTATCAGGCGAGCCTCTCTCCTGGTGCCACTATTGATGGTGTGCAATGATCTGCTCCTCATTTGCTGGCCTCGGAGGAGATCCATCAATAGGTGGCAGAATCTTTGGGTGAGACACATGTCTGTACCACCTCATATCCCTCCTCCTACTGTCATGGCTGATCAACCTCCCTACCCCACGCAGCCTGAGGAATGATGTGCACACGGAAGTCTAGGAAAGCCTGTGCAAAGGCCTGAAAAGGGAGAGGAAGCACAGACGTCGGATCTCGGGGGATGTCCTGCACGTACCCGTATTGCCTTTTAACCCGCTCAGGCAAGTGATAGTAGATGATGTCACGACCACACATGATCCAGCCTGAATACCAACATATCTCCACAAACTCATGGATCTCCCTATGATCCTCTTATGGCATCCAGGTAACATCATCCATCTCCAAACGATCCAGCGCCAGACGGTATGGCTTCGGATTCGCATGACCCCTGTGTGGAATCCATATGGCCGCGCAAGGATAATTTTGCTTGTATTTATCATTATGGTCATGTGGGTAGACTTTTGGAAAATGTGCCAAGAACCATCCCTGCACAAACCAAACACATTTATAAGTTATTAGCAAACATAGTAAATTAAAAGGCATAGTAATTAAAAAGCATAGTAAATTATTAAAAGACATAGTAAATTAAAATTATTACCATCAAAAGTGTCGTGCTTCCCCCGATCCTCTTTCCTGCAAGCGAAGAGGCCTCGGATAGAGTGTGGTAAAGGTATGCCAATGCCATTCCTCCCCACGAGTAGTCCCTCATCCCAGTAAAGGTCTCCATCGTCTGCAGGTATGTCAGGTCGATGTGTTTGTTGCTCAAGTCACTGAACAACGTACATCCAAGCAGGTATAGGAGGAAACACCTCACACAGGCATCCCTACGCCTGGCTAGCTCCTGGAGCTGCTCCTGTGTCTCAGCAAGCGCTAATCTGGTGGCCACACTCAAGTGATCCTCATAAAGCTCCTTCAGCGCCTTATAGCTAATGTAGCCACCATACTCAGTCTTGCAGTTTTTCACCGCATACTCCTGGGTGACACCTAAATACCTCACCATCAATTCCACCCCATCAACCTGAGACACCTTCTTCCTATGGCTCAACATCCGTCCTTCAACAGGAACATGCAGCAGACACGCCACATCATCTAAAGTGATGGTCATTTCCCCAGTAGGCATGTGAAAGCTGCTGGTCTCGGAATGCCACCTCTCGCTTAGCGCCTAGAGCAGAGCATGATTAACAGTAGAATACCCTGTGTACAACAAATCATGCAACCCACTTGCCCTTATAGTATCCCAAAACCATATTTGATTCTTATGTGGACGCTGGAGATCTGCCACCTTCGCCCCGTGATTTATGCATCTCATCCTACGAGTGTTACGAATCTAAAATAATAATAAAAACACCACATAAATCAAAAACATACAAAAAAAGCATATACTTCATATATAAAAAATTACGCGCGAACAATAATCGAAGACAAAAAAATAATCAGACATCGGCATGTGTTCATGTCATTTTTTTAAACGTTATCATACAAAAAAATATATATCGACTTCATATATAAAAAATTACGCGCGAACAATAATCGAAGACAAAAAAATAATCAGACAACGACATGTGTTCATGTCATTTTTTTAAACATTATCATACAAAAAAAACATATACTTCATATATAAAAAATTACGCGCAAACAATAATCGAAGACAAAAAAATAATCAGACAACGGCATGTGTTCATGTCATTTATTTTAAAAGATATCATACAAAAAAAAAATATATCGACTTCATATATAAAAGTTAAAAAATAAAAAAGAAAACTTACATTATTTGCATTATACCACAACGGTAATGCAACGTGTGAAGCGTATGATGACAACAATGAGTCATCATAAGGCCCTCCAGGAAATGGAGCCACATCAGGTAACTCCTCGGGGGCTGTCGCAGCCGCAATCTCATCCTCATCTAGTGCAGCCACATCGTCGTCCCCACCCTCATCAGCAACATGCTGGACGTCATAGCCACCATCTGTGGCATCATGTAGATGCTCCTGATAATGCAGGTATTGTGTGGGGTCCTCCACCTGCGACACCTGCTGTGTCGGCTGAGAACTACCCTCGCCCCCAACAGGCCTCCGGCCTCTTCCCCTCTTAGGCACATGAGGGTTTGCAGTCTGTCTCTCCCATCGGTAGCTGCTAGTCATGGGCTGCTTACCAGCTCTAGTCGTCCTATCTTGGTTCTGATCAGACATATCTACACAAAAACAAAACTAAAAAAATTAGGCATAATAAAAACATCATTCTATCACAATTCCACCATTCTCACAATTCCAACATTCTCACAATTCTATCACAATCTAAACAACATTCATCAACATACTCATTTAGGCATTTTAACAAACACTTTGAGTGCAACATTCACATTGTGTTAATTGGACAACATTCACAACCACATTATACTTAAACATAATCTAAACAACATTCACAACAACTACACATTCAATCTACCAAAATTTCAATTTAATCATAAACCCTAACCACATGCAATCTACCAAAATTAACAAAAATAAACTTATCTAAACTAACATTAACATTAAAAATGATTAATACTACTTACTTGTTGCTGATGGGTATGAAATTGCTTGAATTTAGTGGAATGGAATTGGAGAGGATTGGAGAGAAATTGAGAGGATTGGAAATTTTTAGAATTTGAAAACCTGTACAACACAGGTTCTGTTCTGATTCTATTTATGTACAGATCGCAACGGCAGTTAACTGCCGATGGGGACGGTGGGAGTTAACTGCCGATGCACCATCCCAGCGGCAATTAACTGCCGCCGGGGTAAAACCGTCATTTACTGGTGTGTTTTAGCCTTGTTTAATGTGGGGAAAGCAATTATCCTCTTCTTCTTCCAATTCTGAGCTGTCTGGGCCCGTGTTATGGGCCATTACATCCCTTGGTGGATCACAAGACACCTTGTCCTCAAGGTGGAAACTAGGATAAGTGTTTGTTATGTCATTGTAATCCTCTCATGTAGCGTCTTCTGGGTACAAACCCTGCCATTGAATAAGGACCTGGTTACCATCATCAGCCTTTTTCCAATTCAGAACTGCTAGGGGCTGAACTTGCGGTTGATTGCCGACAATTTAAGGAGGTAATTCCAGTGTAGGACTTTCATTTCCATGGGCTGGTTTGAGCTTAGATGCATGAAAAACTGGATGTATTTGACTCTGACTTGGAAGTTCCAATTTGAAAGCCACTTCCCCAATTTGCTCTATAATTTTGTAAGGTCCATAAAACCTCTTGGACAGCTTGTGCACTTGTTTCCCTGCAACCGAAGTTTGACGATACGGCCGCCTTAGTTTGACAAGCACCCAATCACCAACTTTGAAGGGGTGTGGTTGACGACGTAGATCATCATAGTGTTCCATTGTGGCCTGGGCCTTGCTGAGTTTCTATTTTAAGAGTTGCAGAATTGTGTCCCTGTCTAGTAACTCTTCATCTACTGCCTGGATGTGAGAAGATCCAGATATGTAAACTGGAAGAGATGGCGGTGGCTGGCCGTACACAATCTGATACGGTGTAAATCCTGTGGAAGTATGAACAGATGTATTGTAATGCCACTCAGCCCAGGCTAGATATTTCCCCCATCGTTTTGGTTTCTTATGAACAAAGCAACGCAAATACTGTTGGAGCAACTTGTTAACGTTTTCAGTCTGCCCATCGTTTTGAGGATGGTAAGCAATGGACATTTTGAGCTTGGTACCACTGAGTTGAAACAAATTCTGCCAAAAATGACTCAAGAAAATAGGGTCTCTGTCGGATACAATACTCTTGGGCATTCCATGTAACTTACAAACCATTTGAACGAATAATTCTGCCACTTTAGCTGCAGTAAAGTGTGTGCCCAACATACCAAAGTGTGCAGCTTTAGATAGTCTGTCCACCACCACAAGTATGGCAGTGTGATTTTGGAAGGAAGGGAGGCCATTGATAAAATCAAGAGAAATATCTTCCCAAATTCTCTCTGGAATTTGTAGTGGTTGAAGGTTCCCAAAGGGTAAAGCATTGGGTGATTTCACTTGTTGACACGTTAGTCATTTCTTTACAAATTTAGAAGTATCCTTTTTCATACCAAACCAGAAGATATTCTCCTTTAACCTCTCATATGTCATGTTTACCCCACTATGTCCACCCATTGGGGATGAGTGAAATTCCTCCAAAAGCATTTGTTTAAAGGGAGAGGCGGAGGGAATGAACAACTTTCCTTTAAAGAATAACAGACCCTCCATTACTTTAAAATCTGGAAGTGCAGCAGGGTCTTCTGTGACTCTAGATAGTAATTGTGCGAACTGGGAATCATTCACCAAGGAGTTTTTCAGCTTCTGAATGAACTCCAAGTGAGGTACAGAAAGTGCTAATGAATGAGCACAAGAAAGAGCATCAGCAACGCGGTTTTGCACCCCCGGTTTGTAGACAATTTCATATGTATATCCAAGAAGCTTGGCTAGATAGAATTGCTGCTCATGAGTTTGAATTACTTGTGTCATGAGTTCGCGAAGGCTTCTTTGATCTGTGTAGATAATGAACTTGCGCCCCAACAAATACGTTTGCCATTTTTTAACTGCAGAAGTAATGGCACACAATTCCCTGACATAGGTTGAAGCTGTTAACATCTTTGGACAAAATGCCTTGCTGAAGTAACAAATAGGATGATTATTCTGAATCAGAACTGCCCCCATTCCTATCCTTGAAGCGTCAGTTTCAATGATGAAATCTTCGATAAAATTTGGCAAGGCGAGCACTGGTGCTTCATCCATGGCATGCTTGAGTGTGTCCAACGTGGTTTGTGCTGCTGCATTCCATTCAAAGGCGTCCTTCTTTAATAACTCGGTTAGAGGTTTGGCAATCGTTGCATAATTGCCGACAAACTTGCGGTAAAAACCAGTCAAGCCTAGAAACCCACGAAGGTGCTTGACAGTTTTTGGTGTTGGCCAAGATAACATAGCTTTGATTTTCTCCGGATCAGGCGCTACTCCACCAAAGGACACTATATGACCCAAATACTCAATAGATGGTTGAGCAAAAGAGCATTTCGACCTCTTCAAACAAAACTGGTTTTCAAGCAAGCAATTAAACACAAGTTCCAGATGCTTGATGTGAGTCTCAAGGGATGGGCTATAGACCAAAATTTCATCGAAAAACACTATGACAAATTGGCGCAAATAAGGATGAAATATATGGTTCATGGTGGCTTGAAAAGTTGAAGGTGTGTTACATAAACCAAAAGGCATCACCATAAATTCACAATGGCCCTGATGTGTGCGAAAAGCTGTTTTCTGAACATCCTCCGGAGACATTCGAATTTGATGATACCCCGAACGTAGATCCAACTTACTGAACTGTCTGGTTCCATAGAGCTCATCCAGCAACTCATCAATGGCTGGAATCGGAAAGCGGTCTTTGAGGGTGATTGCATTAAGTGCTCTGTAATCCACACAAAATCGCCATGACCCATCTTTTTTACGAAACAACAAGACAAGAGAAGAGAAGGAACTGGAGCTGTATTGTATAATTCCAGAATTCAACATTTCCTTAATCTGGGACTCAATTTCCTTCTTTTGAAAATGGGGGTAGCGATAAGGACGCACCATCACCGGTGGAGCTTGATCAAGCATAGGAATATGATGGTCCCATTTACGAGATGGGGGTAATGAATTTGGTGTGGAGAATAAGGTAGTGTATTTTGAAAGGAGTGTATCAATCTGTACCTCATTATGTTCAGTTGGTGAGGGAGGCGAAGCCACCACGAGGTTCAGCTGGAAAATGCTTGCAATTGCATCAGTTGCGAGCATACGCTGTAGTTGATTCAAGTTGGCCTCACCTGGGGCAGACTTAGGTTGGCCCGTGAGAAGTACTCTTTCACCTTCAAATGTGAAGCTCATGGTTAGCTTGCTGTAATCCGTCAAGATAGGACCCAATGTCTTCAACCATTGCACCCCCAAAACTAACTCGGCCCTACTAATAGGTAGGCAAAAGAGATCCACAGAGAATTTGTGAGTGCCTAATAAGAGAGGAACTTGAGGACAAAGAGCTGAGCACTATAACTCTTCTCCATTCTCTACTAGAATTTGAAAGGAATGGGATGGTTCTGTATTGAGGCCCAATTGTTTCATGATGCGGTCTTGGACAAAATTGTGAGTTGATCCGCTATCAATTAGGACTGAAACATGTTGTTTTTGGATATGACAATAAGGCATGAAGGCTAATCTGCGGTGGGTCATTTTCTAGGTCAGTAGTTGGGTCGGGTATGGGTTCGAAATCCACTAAGACCAGATTAAGTGTCGGGTTATCGTCCTGTAACGGGGCCGGGTTGGGTTCCACAATCAACAGATGGAATAAACGTTTGCAGTGGTGACCTTGAGTGAATTTTTCGTCACAGTTATAACAAAGGCCTTTATCACGACGAACTTGAAGTTCCGCCGGCGACAACCTCTTTGTAGGGATAGATTTAGGTGGTGCGACGGAGAGGGTTGGTCGGAAAGAGGAAGATGATGTCTGTGATATGGGGGGGTTGGACTTATGGAAGAAAGGGTGTGGACGAGTGTCAAGGGTCTTTTCCTCTTGGAGTTTAGCTAAATTGATGGCTTGGGCAAGAGTTTCGGGTTGAAAAGCTTGTACCTCGCGACGGATCGCCGGTTTGAGGCCTGTCGTACCCCAATTTTTGACCCAGTTTTGATTCGTTTTAATCGTCTTTTTTAAGGCCGATAATTTTCGTCGTTTCAGACGAAATTTCGGCAGGGAGGTATTTTAAAATACCTCATTTAGGTTTTCAAAGGTGATAATTTTAGTTTTATTGTTATTTCATTTTTACTTTAGCTTTTTTTTATTATTTTATTAATTTCGTTTTTATTTTTTTAATTATTTTCTGTTTTGATTTATTTTTTTATGCTGTCATTTTTATCATTTATTTTAATTATTTAATTAGTTAAAACAAACAAATCCATCACTTTCTCCATCAGAATTGCATCAGATCCATCCTTTTCCCATCAGTTTTTTTTGTCCATTCTTGCTTGGTTTCTTGCCATTTTCTTTGATTAAGAAACAGATTCCTCTCAACAGCTCTGTACACATCCAGTTTTGTCCCTCCAATTTCAATAAAAACACAGCATAAACAGTGAGACAGGGAGCATTTTTGAACAGAACAAAACACAACAGAAAAATCAAGAACAGAACAGAAAAAACCAAACACAACCCAAAACACAAAACAACCACTTCCTCCCCTCCCCCTTACTCCCAAACGCGCGGCCTTCTCCTCCCCACAACAACCCAAACGCGCGGCCCACTCCTCCTCCACCACCCTACCAACTCGGCCAACAACAGTACCCACACAAAGCTACACGACCCAGCCCCAAAAACACACAAAAACAGCTCAACACAACACCCATACCCGCACACAACACACCCAAGTTCGGCCAACAACCCAAAACCGCGGCCAAGGCAACTAAAAACCACCACACACGCGGCCAACACTCAAAAAACGCACCACACACTCTAAACACAGCAACACGCGAGCCTAAACCACACCAAAACCGAATCCAAAGCCAAGAAAAGAGGTAGTTTTCAAATTTTTTTGAAACTTTAAGTGTAGATCTAGGATTTTTGAAAAAGATTTTGAAAAAACTAAGCCCGGATTTGAGAAGAGGGCGAGAAAACGAGTAAGAAAAACTAAATTTTTTTAAAAAAACAGACTTTTGAAATTCCGGCGCGGTGGCGCCGCCGGCGGCCACCGCGCCGGAAAGTTTTTCCGGCCACCGGAGGTGAGGGGGAGGGCGGCGCGGCTGATTATTCTAGAGAGAGGGGAGAGCAAAAAAAAAGAAGAAGAAGAGAGAAGGTTAGAGAGAGAAAGAGAAGAGGAAATGAGAGAAAAACTAGTAAGAGGGGTATTTATACCCCCTCCCTAATCCTGCGCGCGTGAGTGCATGCGTTAGCATGCACCCTCGCCCCTTTGGCCCTTTGATTTTAAATCAGACGGCTCTGGTTATTTTTTTCCTTGTGATCAGATCAGGGCCCTCTGATTAATCAGACGGCCCAGATTAAATCACGCTGGCCCAATGCATTTTGGGCCTATTTCTTTCAAATCTGATTATTTTCTCACTTCCTGCACCCCCTATTTTATTTTTACACCTCCCTGTTTATTTCTTTTATTTTTTTCTCTTTGCAATTTTATTTCCTTTTATTGTTTCTTTTATTTTTCACATCTTATTTATTTACTTATCACATCATATCATGCATTTTATTTTATTTGTCATTTCACTTTGCATTTATCATTTTATTTATTTGTACATGTCATTAGAATGCATTTAGAGTTTCACTTTGAGCCAACGCCGTAATCTAATCCCTCGTGTTTAGTTTATCGCAGTTAAATTCATTTTTTTTGAGTATTAATGCTCTAATCTTTTCACGTTTTTTTATTCTATTTTTATTAGATTATTATCCTATTTTCAATATATCAAAAAACAAAAAAAAACAATTTTCTTTTCGTAAATGGAAAAAATATTAAGAGTTCAATCGACCGAAAAAGGAAAACTTGGGTAGACACCCGACGCTTCCCCGAATGCGGAACGCGAGATCCCCGTCTCGACCACGTTCAAAGCATTCGTCTTTCGATTAAATTCTTAATAAAACAAAAATCATAAAAAACATTTTTTTTAGTGAGCGAAAAAGGAAAACTTGGGTAGACACCCGACGCTTCCCCGAATATTCAAAAATGAGGTAGACACCTCACTTTTCGGATGTTCGTCCTCCGCTTAAAATCAATCTCAACCCACTTAACTTTACTTTTTTTTCACGCCCATGCGCGTTTTCAAACGGATGTCATCGCCCAAGCGCGAGTCCGCTCTTTTATTCGAACTTTTTTTCACGCCCATGCGCGTTTTCAAACGGATACCATCGCCCAAGTGCGAATCCGTCTTTTTTCTAAAACAATCTTTTTCGCCCAAGTGCGACTAAAATATTTTCATAAATAAAATCAATCAACACACAAATATTTTCTACCAAAGAACTACGTAGCTTTGAATTCTCCATCGCACCGGGAGATACGTAGGAGCAAGATAAAAATCTTGTCAAGCACCCTAATAAAAAACTCTTTTTTAGTCTTTAAATCATTTTTCTTTCTTTTCCATTTTTTACAAGCATTTTTATGAAACTAACACATTTTTAAAAGCTAATTAATTAATGGTTCCCGTTGAGTACAACGGATGTGAGGGGTGCTAATACCTTCCCCTCGCATAACCGATTCCCGAACTCGAATTTGGTTGCGATGACCTTGTTCTCGTTCTCAAAGGGGTTTATCGACGTTCCCCTTTTCAAAAAATAAAACTTCGGTGGCGACTTTACTGTCTAGCGAGCGTTTTCCGCCCGCGCATTTTCCCCGCCGCTTCAGCTGGCGACTTCACTGGGGAAAGAGGTTTAGAGAATCAAACCTAGTTAGTTAGTTAGCTTTTAGTGTTAGTTCCTTTCCATAATGTTTGTTTATCTTTGGTCTATTTGCTTTATTTTATTTCCGCTTTGTTTATTTTTCACCTTTTATGTTATTGTGCTATCATATCGAGGTTATTCAAAACATTTTTTGAGTGGAGCTCTGTACCCGAGCTTGAAAAAACCTAGGTTTAGGATGGTGGTTGCGTAGTATTGGCTTTCGAGATAGACATCTCGTTTAGTCAATATGAAGACCCCACTTAGAGATGGTCCTCTTCGCGAAAGGTCGTCCGTATAATGGTTAACCCGTTATTATGGCGAAATTCCGAATTGGACCCCTAACTCTAAGGACCTTCTTCTTAGAATCTTTTCAAATTTTGGGCCTTTGTGTTAGCTTCCGAGGTAGACACCTCGTTTTGGTTAATGTAAACCCCACCTAGAGGAGACGCATTCGCGAAAGGTTGTCATATAATGGTTAACCCGTTATTATGGCAAAATTCCGAGATGTTTCTATGACTCTAGGTACCCCTCAAAACAAAAATTTTAGAGCTACCCTCGGTGAGAACCTTGATATAGAAAGCACATAGAACTAAGCCCTCGTAGGGAGCCTTCCCTTTAAGTTTTATTTCCCAATTATCCCTACCCACACAAAGCATACATGCATTGCATCCACATGCATAAAATCATTTTCTTAATGCACAAGTTTTGTTTCAGGGAATTGCAAAGGCTAAAATTGTGTTGCAAATGTCTAACATAATCTCTTGCAGTCCCCTAAAACTAATAATAAAAAAAAAAACTTTTTCACGCATTTGCATTAGCATCATCCATAGCATGCATACATCCGTTTTCATACCCAAAACTCATCCCCCTGTTATTACCAGAAATTCCTACCATCCAAACTGATTCCTCGGCATTCGGATTTCACTCGAAACAACGCACAAAGGATCATGGAGGAAATCGAACATAAGACACCTTGTTTGGGCTACCATTGCTCTCCGAATGCAAGCCTCAACAACTGGACTGCCGTTGAAATCCCAAAGATATTTTCTTTTTCAAAGTAATCATGTTTTTCAAATCCTTTTGCTCTGCCCAAGGCTTAAGGATAACTTTGTAGGGCACCCTTTTATTTCAAACGTTGAATCATCAATAAAAAGCATTTTGTTTTCCACTATTCTTTATTCTTCCATTTCTACATTTATTTTTCTAAAAAAATAAAAAATGATAATCCTTTCCGCTCTTTTGTTTATTTTTGTTTTGTTCATCCTTCTAAAAATAAAAATTATCATAAAAACGCATGCAGATCCCTGAACAAACCCATTGATTGTGATACTGCTACAATCCCGCGTAACCTTGAACTCCCCATTAACCAAGCTGAAGAGGATGGTGGAAGTGATTGCGAGCTTCCCGAAGAATTAGCAAGACTGCTAGAGCGTGAATCTAAAGAGATACAGCCGAATCAAGAGCCCGTGGAGGTAATCAACTTAGGAACTGAGCATGATATAAAAGAGGTCAAGATCGGTTCGTCTTTAAAGGCCAAAGAGCGCGAGAAGTTGGTCGAACTTTTGAGGGAATATGTAGATGTGTTTGCATGGTCATACCAAGACATGCCAGGGTTGGATACCGAGATAGTTGAGCACAAGCTACCACTCCGACCAGAATGCCCGCCGATAAAGCAGAAATTGAGAAGGACAAGACCGGACATGTCACTTAAGATCAGGGAAGAGGTCAAAAGACAATTTGATGCAGGATTCCTAGCCGTGGCAAAATATCCACAATGGGTTGCTAACATAGTACCGGTACCGAAGAAAGATGGTAAAGTGTGAATGTGTGTCGATTACTGAGATCTGAACAAGGCGAGTCCCAAGGATGATTTCCCATTACCTCACATCGACGTGTTGGTAGACAATACAGCCCGGTTCGCGGTGTTCTCATTCATAGATGGATTCTCCGGTTATAATCAAATCAAAATGGCTCCGGAAGACATGGAGAAAACCACCTTCATCACCCCATGGGGAACATATTGCTACAAGGTAATGCCTTTCGGCTTGAAGAACGTTGGGGCAACCTATCAAAGAGCAATGATGGCTTTCTTCCACGACATGATGCACAAAGAGCTAGAGGTCTATGTGGATGACATGATTGCCAAATCCGAAACTGAAGAGGACCATGTCCTTCACTTGCAAAAGCTATTCGTACGTTTAAGGAAATACAAACTGCGACTCAATCCAGCTAAGTGCACCTTTGGTGTCAGGTCCGGAAAGTTACTCGGTTTCATCGTTAGTCAACGAGGGATCGAGGTGGACCCCGACAAGGTACGCGCAATCCAAGATATGCCAGCTCTTCGTACTGAAAAGGAAGTCCGTGGTTTTCTAGGGAGACTGAACTACATCTCTAGGTTCATTTCTCATCTCACCGCTACTTGTGAGCCAATCTTCAAATTGCTACGTAAGGATCAGGCCGTCATAGGGAATGAGAATTGTCAAGGGGCATTTGAAAGAATCAAACAATACTTGCAAGAACCACCTATCTTGATACCGCCTGTTCCTGGAAGACCTCTCATTATGTACTTAACAGTATTGGAGGAATCCATGGGATGTGTGCTGGGGCAACATGATGAAACTGGTAGGAAGGAACATGCCATCTATTTCTTAAGCAAGAAGTTTACTGACGTCGAAACCAGGTACACCCTGCTGGAAAGAACTTGTTGTGCCTTGGCATGGGCTGCGCGCCGGTTGAGACAGTACATGATCTGTCACACGACATGGCTGGTATCAAAGATGGATCCAATCAAATACATCTTCGAAAAACCCGCTCTGACTGGAAGAATTGCCCGTTGGCAAATGCTGTTATCCGAGTATGACATCCTGCATGTGACTCAGAAAGCTATCAAAGGAAGTGTGCTAGCAGACCACTTGGCTCATCAACCGGTGGAAGACTATCAGCCCATACCGTTTGATTTCCCAGATTAAGATATTATGGCTTTGAAGGAAGATGAGGTCATAGGAGATGATGAAGGACCCGAACCAGGGGCTCGATGGAAGCTTGCATTCGATGGTGCATCTAATGCCATGGGGCATGGGATTGGAGCCGTCCTAATCTCTCCACAGGGTGGTTATACCCCCTTCACAGCAAGACTATGTTTTGACTGCACGAATAATGTGGCGGAATATGAGGCATGCATCTTGGGCCTTGAGGCTGCCATCGATCTAAGAATCAAGATTCTGGAGGTGTATGGAGATTCGGCCCTAGTCATTTACCAAGTAAAAGGAGAATGGGAAACCCGTCATCCCAAGCTGATCCTGTACCATGCTCATGTCTCGAAGCTAATAGAGTTCTTTGATGAAATCACCTTCCATCATATCCCAAGAGAAGAAAATCAAGTAGCAGATGCTTTGGCTACGTTATCCTCGATGTACAAAGTAAAGTTTCACAATGAAGCGCCGCTTATAAAGGTGGAGCGCCGAGACGAGCCTGCATTCTGTTTGTCAATCGAAGAGGTGTCTGACGGCAAACCATGGTACCATGACATCAAAGTCTACCTCAAAAATCAAGAATATCCTGCAAACATCTCAAGTAGGGATAAAAAGACTTTGAGACGACTATCAGCTAAATTCTTCCTGAATGGTGATGTGCTCTACAAAAGAAACCATGATCTGGTTCTTCTCAGATGCGTAGACAAACATGAGGCGGACTTGCTCATCAGAGAAATCCATGAAGGGTCCTTCGGTACCCATGCCAATGGACATACAATGGCTAGAAAAATCCTAAGGGCAGGTTACTATTGGCTGACCATGGAATCTGATTGTTTCAGCTACGCTAGAAAGTGCCACAAGTGCCAAATCTATGCGGATAAAGTGCACGTGCCTCCAGTCCCTTTAAACATAATGGCGTCACCTTGGCCGTTCTCCATGTGGGGCATCGACATGATTGGGCCCATTGAACCTAAAGCTTCAAATGGACACCGGTTCATCCTAGTCGCCATCGACTACTTCACCAAATGGGTTGAAGCTACCTCATACGCCAATGTAACAAAGCAAGTGGTAGTTCGATTCATCAAAAAGGAGATAATATGTCGCTACGGACTCCCCAACAAAATCATCACTGACAATGGCACCAACTTGAACAACAAAATGATGGAAGATTTGTGTGAAAGTTTCAAGATCGAACACCACAATTCTTCGCCATACCGGCCAAAGATTAATGGAGCCGTAGAAGCAGCCGACAAAAACATCAAGAAAATCCTTCAAAAGATGGTGAAAACTTACAAAGATTGGCATGAAATGCTTCCCTTTGCCTTACATGGCTATAGGACCTCGGTTCGCACCTCGACAGGGGCAACCCCGTTCTCCCTGGTATATGGCATGGAGGCAGTTCTCCCCATTGAGGTGGAAATTCCCTATATGAGGGTCTTGATGGAGACGAAACTTGAAGAAGCAGAATGGATTCAAGCAAGGTTTGACCAGCTGAACCTAATCGACGAAAAGCGGATGATAGCCTTATGTCATGGTCAGTTATATCAAAGCAGGCTCAAGAAGGCGTTCGACAAGAAGATCCGTCCTCGAGAGTTCCAAGTAGGCGACCTAGTGCTCAAAAGGATCTTACCTATACAAAAGGATTCGCATGGAAAATGGACTCCGAACTACGAAGGCCCTTATGTAGTGAAGAAAGCTTTCTCTGGAGGAGCCTTGATTCTCACAACAATGGACGGCGAGGACTTCCCGCGTCCTGTGAATTCCGATGTAGTCAAGAAATACTATGCCTAATAACAAAAAGAACGCCTGCTAAGTTGAAAACCCGAAAGGGCAACTTAGGCAAAAAGGGGCATCCTGGTGGACTGAAAACTCGAAAGAGCGGTCCAGGCAAAATTTAGGGATATAAAAAACAAAAGAAAACCCGCTAAGTCGAAAACCTGAAAAGGCGACTTAGGCAAAAGTTGGGAAAAGAAAAAGGCATGTAACTACATTGGGGCAGTCTACTCCTAACACCGGCTGAAGAACCAATCCTTTTGCCATTCTCAGAAGCAGGATTTTGTGGGTTTAGGGTTATTAAGAAAGTAGCAGTCGTCATGACTCAACGGGAACTTCCAATGTTTTCCCTCTTTCCATTTTCATTTCTCTTATTTATCTTGTGGAGTTACACCTTTGGTGTGCTACCATTCCATGTACTAGATTTTGCTTGACCATCAATAAAGCGCATCCTTTTATTTACCTTTTGTCATTCCCTATCGCTAAATGCTATTTTGATGATCCAATTTTGAAATAAAAATAATAACATAAAATCTGTTGAAATCATGATTACTTTGATTTGAAAATATCATAAAGGAAATTAACGACTTCCGGCGAGGTGTTGTACCTCTCAGAATTCTCAGAACAACCACAAGTGATTCCTGTCTATAGCAGAGTCGACATCTACATACGAACTGCCCATGCAGGCATGAAATGTCGAAAGCTCCGTCAGCAGCCATCCATCTGAAACTTCAATAGCGATGAGTTTATGCGAATGCCGAAGGATCGAAAAACCCCAAACATCGTACCCTAACCATTTTATCCCATAAAAACCCAAAGCTCAATATTCATTGGCACACCATAACCAAAGCCCAATATTCATTGGCACAACCCCAACCAAAGCCCAATTTTCATTGGCACCCACATTTCCTACAAAGCCCAATTTTCATTGGCACTCACAAAAACAAATTCCAAATAAAGCCCAATCATCATTGGCGCAATTCCAACAAAAGCCCAACCATTGCTTGGCACAATCACAACCTAAGCCCAATTTTCATTGGCACTTAATCACAAATAAAGCCCAATCATCATTGGCGCACACAAAAGCCCAATTTT
The DNA here is from genome assembly GCA_018208015.1 of Medicago ruthenica. Taxonomy (NCBI): domain Eukaryota; kingdom Viridiplantae; phylum Streptophyta; class Magnoliopsida; order Fabales; family Fabaceae; genus Medicago; species Medicago ruthenica. The sequence goes on along the minus strand of CM031372.1, from coordinate 97,263,498 downwards.
CATTGGCACCCACATTTCCTACAAAGCCCAATTTTCATTGGCACTCACAAAAACAAATTCCAAATCAAAGCCCAATCTTCATTGGCACTCACCAACATAACTGACCAGAGCCCAATCATCATTGGCACCTAATCACAAAAAGCCCAATTTTCATTGGCATTCCCCAGTAGAGTTGCAACCCTAAAGCCCAACCATCATTGGCACTCACAAACACCTACTCACAAAAGGCCCAATCATCATTGGCAAACACAAATTATAAACAAAGCCCAATTTTCATTGGCATTCCCTCTCACAATCACAACCAAGCCCGACCTTGCTCGGCATCCAATCATAATCCCCAACATGACGTTTGTTCCCCCACATGTCAGCATAGTACATGCATCATATCATTCATTAGCATGCATCTCATATTCATATCATACTTCTCCTCACAATTTCTCATGTTCCCCAATGAACCTCAATCAAATACTCCCCAGTGAGTCATCCTAGTGTTCCCCAGTGAACCTCATTCAAGAACTTCCCCAGTAAGTTTTTTCTAAAAAAAATCCCACAGCTGATTTCTTCCTAAACTGTCCCATTCCCCGGTGGACTAACTCACAACCACTGAAATTCCCCAGTTAAAACTCCCCCAGCGAGTCAACCACCATAACATATCATTATCATGTCACCAGCGTCAGACTGGCGACAATCATATCATATCATTATCATTTCACCAGCGTCAGACTGGCGATAATCATATCACATCATTATCATTTCACCAACGTCAGACTGGCGATGATCATATCACCTTTTACCATTCCACCAAGACCCACTTGGCGGTAATCGGTCAAGCATCACTTTCCCCTAGGGATCGACTCTCAGCGTGAGCGGCTGAGTAAGACCACCATTCCCCAGTGAATCGACCTTCAGCATAAACGGCTGAATAAGATCACTTTTGTCCTTAGAGATCTACCTCCAGCGCAGGCGTCTGGACATGATCACCTCTTTCCTCAGTGAATCGACCTTCAGTATAAACGGCTGAATAAGATTACTCTTATCATCAGGGATCTACCTCCAGCGCAGGCGGCTGGATATGATCACATCTTTCCTTAGAGATTGACCTTCAGCACAAACGGCTGAATAAGATTACTCTATCCTCATGGTCTACCTCTAGCATAAGCGGCTAGATAAGATCACCTATCCTCCTGGATCTACCTTTAGCATAAGCGGCTAGATGAGATCACCCTTATCCCCAAGGATCTACCTCCAGCGTAGGCGGCCGGATATGATCACTTTTGTCCTTAGAGATCTACCTTCAGCGTAAGCGGCTGGATACGATCAATCTTCCCCAGTGAAACCACGTTATCCCCAGTGGAGTCGGATCCTTTTTTCTTTAACAAACTCGAATAGCCTTTTTGTTTTGCTTCATCCCCAGTCAGGTCATCTTCGTCGTTTTGCATTCATACCTGCATCGCGAGCATTCACAGCATTGCCGTCAAAATTGGTCAAAAATAAGGTACTCTGTATTTAAGTCTCTTCGACCCGTCGAATTAAAACTTCACTTTTAAATCTCCGTAACGAAGAAACTTAAATAGGGGCAGCTGTCGTACCCCAATTTTTGACCCAGTTTTGATTCGTTTTAATCGTCTTTTTTAAGGCCGATAATTTTCGTCGTTTCAGACGAAATTTCGGCAGGGAGGTATTTTAAAATACCTCATTTAGGTTTTCAAAGGTGATAATTTTAGTTTTATTGTTATTTCATTTTTACTTTAGCTTTTTTTTATTATTATTTTATTAATTTCGTTTTTATTTTTTTAATTATTTTCTGTTTTGATTTATTTTTTTATGCTGTCATTTTTATCATTTATTTTAATTATTTAATTAGTTAAAAAAACAAATCCATCACTTTCTCCATCAGAATTGCATCAGATCCATCCTTTTCCCATCAGTTTTTTTTGTCCATTCTTGCTTGGTTTCTTGCCATTTTCTTTGATTAAGAAACAGATTCCTCTCAACAGCTCTGTACACATCCATTTTTGTCCCTCCAATTTCAATAAAAACACAGCATAAACAGTGAGACAGGGAGCATTTTTGAACAGAACAAAACACAATAGAAAAATCAAGAACAGAACAGAAAAAACCAAACACAACCCAAAACACAAAACAACCACTTCCTCCCCTCCCCCTTACTCCCAAACGCGCGGCCTTCTCCTCCCCACAACAACCCAAACGCGCGGCCCACTCCTCCTCCACCACCCTACCAACTCGGCCAACAACAGTACCCACACAAAGCTACACGACCCAGCCCCAAAAACACACAAAAACAGCTCAACACAACACCCATACCCGCACACAACACACCCAAGTTCGGCCAACAACCCAAAACCGCGGCCAAGGCAACTAAAAACCACCACACACGCGGCCAACACTCAAAAAACGCACCACACACTCTAAACACAGCAACACGCGAGCCTAAACCACACCAAAACCGAATCCAAAGCCAAGAAAAGAGGTAGTTTTCAAATTTTTTTGAAACTTTAAGTGTAGATCTAGGATTTTTGAAAAAGATTTTGAAAAAACTAAGCCCGGATTTGAGAAGAGGGCGAGAAAACGAGTAAGAAAAACTAAATTTTTTTAAAAAAACAGACTTTTGAAATTCCGGCGCGGTGGCGCCGCCGGCGGCCACCGCGCCGGAAAGTTTTTCCGGCCACCGGAGGTGAGGGGGAGGGCGGCGCGGCTGATTATTCTAGAGAGAGGGGAGAGCAAAAAAAAAGAAGAAGAAGAGAGAAGGTTAGAGAGAGAAAGAGAAGAGGAAATGAGAGAAAAACTAGTAAGAGGGGTATTTATACCCCCTCCCTAATCCTGCGCGCGTGAGTGCATGCGTTAGCATGCACCCTCGCCCCTTTGGCCCTTTGATTTTAAATCAGACGGCTCTGGTTATTTTTTTCCTTGTGATCAGATCAGGGCCCTCTGATTAATCAGACGGCCCAGATTAAATCACGCTGGCCCAATGCATTTTGGGCCTATTTCTTTCAAATCTGATTATTTTCTCACTTCCTGCACCCCCTATTTTATTTTTACACCTCCCTGTTTATTTCTTTTATTTTTTTCTCTTTGCAATTTTATTTCCTTTTATTGTTTCTTTTATTTTTCACATCTTATTTATTTACTTATCACATCATATCATGCATTTTATTTTATTTGTCATTTCACTTTGCATTTATCATTTTATTTATTTGTACATGTCATTAGAATGCATTTAGAGTTTCACTTTGAGCCAACGCCGTAATCTAATCCCTCGTGTTTAGTTTATCGCAGTTAAATTCATTTTTTTTGAGTATTAATGCTCTAATCTTTTCACGTTTTTTTATTCTATTTTTATTAGATTATTATCCTATTTTCAATATATCAAAAAACAAAAAAAAACAATTTTCTTTTCGTAAATGGAAAAAATATTAAGAGTTCAATCGACCGAAAAAGGAAAACTTGGGTAGACACCCGACGCTTCCCCGAATGCGGAACGCGAGATCCCCGTCTCGACCACGTTCAAAGCATTCGTCTTTCGATTAAATTCTTAATAAAACAAAAATCATAAAAAACATTTTTTTTAGTGAGCGAAAAAGGAAAACTTGGGTAGACACCCGACGCTTCCCCGAATATTCAAAAATGAGGTAGACACCTCACTTTTCGGATGTTCGTCCTCCGCTTAAAATCAATCTCAACCCACTTAACTTTACTTTTTTTTCACGCCCATGCGCGTTTTCAAACGGATGTCATCGCCCAAGCGCGAGTCCGCTCTTTTATTCGAACTTTTTTTCACGCCCATGCGCGTTTTCAAACGGATACCATCGCCCAAGTGCGAATCCGTCTTTTTTCTAAAACAATCTTTTTCGCCCAAGTGCGACTAAAATATTTTCATAAATAAAATCAATCAACACACAAATATTTTCTACCAAAGAACTACGTAGCTTTGAATTCTCCATCGCACCGGGAGATACGTAGGAGCAAGATAAAAATCTTGTCAAGCACCCTAATAAAAAACTCTTTTTTAGTCTTTAAATCATTTTTCTTTCTTTTCCATTTTTTACAAGCATTTTTATGAAACTAACACATTTTTAAAAGCTAATTAATTAATGGTTCCCGTTGAGTACAACGGATGTGAGGGGTGCTAATACCTTCCCCTCGCATAACCGATTCCCGAACTCGAATTTGGTTGCGATGACCTTGTTCTCGTTCTCAAAGGGGTTTATCGACGTTTCCCTTTTCAAAAAAATAAAACTTCGGTGGCGACTTTACTGTCTAGCGAGCGTTTTCCGCCCGCGCATTTTCCCCGCCGCTTCAAGGCCGAAGATAAAACAACTAAGATAGAATTGTGGTGGTAGGCCAGTGATGCGGTTAGCAAGGGTTTCAAACTGGGTTTGGTATTCTTTTACAGTGGTTGTTTGACAAAGTTTGAACAAGGCTCCTTTTGGGTCATCATAGAGAGAAGAGGCAAACCTGGATTCAAGGGCATGAAGTAATCCAGGCCATGAGAGTAGTTGTCCATTGGAGTGTATCCACCGGAACCAAGTGAGAGCCTCACCTTCCATGTAAAAAGATGCAATACGTAGTCTTTGATCTTCTGGTGTGTGATGAAAATAAAAAAACTGGTTGATTTTGAAGATCCAACCCATGGGATCTATGCCATCAAAACATGGGATGTCTAGTTTGATGGAGGTATGAGGAAAGGGTGTGATTTCTGGGTTGTTGAAGCCGGGTGGTCCAAGACGAGTTCGAATCTGTTGGAGTTCTGTGGTGAGGGTGGTGAGGTTATTTTGAAGTTGTTCTTGGTTGTGTTGAAAGTTGTCTTGGTTTTGGATGAGTTGTTGGAAGGCGGAAGTGAAGTCGAATGGATTTGGGGGAGGAGTATTCATGACACCAAATTGTAAGGGTTTGTGTTGGGGAGCAGCAAAAGCAATAATGACAGCAGAGAATGAAATGAAAAATAATGACAGCTACACTAAATTCCTTCTTAATTCATCATAGTCTTATTCAATGCAAAGAATACAGTATATATAGGCTAACTGTAACCAAATTCCCTGAACTCAAGGTTGACAACTCACTAGTAGTACTGTTTATTCGTATCCTTCTATTACAAAGCTGACTCACTAACAAATAGCAAGTTCTAGATACAATGACTAAGGCTTAATAGAAGGATCTAGATCCTATGATGATGTGTTTCTCTCTAATACTGAATGATGTCCCTTAACCATTTGGGCTTGACCCGGTTTCGTTTACTGGACCTCATTCTCACATTTGGGCTTCTTAGAACTTCCTCTTCTTCTTCCAATTCTGAGCTGTCTGGGCCCGTGTTATGGGACATTACAGATTCTGTTTCATTTATTCCAAACTTTGGGGTAGACTTTGTTGAAGATGGTTCAAACTCTTGAGATCCATAGAATGGAATACAATACATACTGCATTTTTCAGAATTTTTGGTTGATAATTAGTGGTTATTGCCAAAAGTTCATGTGCATTTCAGCTCACTGTTTTGGAAGTGTTGGCTTGATTTTCTTTTCCTGGACATTGGAGCCTTGCTACATGTACTGTGGACTGTTGAAGGTTTTCTCCCAACATGTGTATGTTTTGGAACCGTGATATGGTTGTAACAAGATAGAAAATCTTTTGGAGATGACTTCAATTCCTTTTTCAAGTTGCAATGGTATTTTTGGATGATATCATTTGCATTCTGCAGTTTGTTATTGTTTGAGGTTATTTGCCAAGTATTTTTTGTCCTGGATCGTTGGTGAGATTTCCACACCTTGTTGTACACAATGTTGGTGTCTGATGGAGCTTCTTTTGTATGTTGCTACCATGCATTAGTTAGCATTTGTTACTGGTTTTCTTGGTTTGGAGTGGTTTAATTTCTGAAGCTTGAGACTTAGCCCATTATTTGCTTCTGGTTTGTCTACTCTTGTGACAATTGAAGACTATTTTCTTTGGATTTTTGTTACGCTTCATTCTTGGAAGCATTGGTTTTGGCCTCTATTTGACTGCATCAACATGGATTTGTTTTCTATGGTTTGAAGACACATCACATGGCTATGCATCTCCATTGGCTCATTGATTTTGTTGATTTGTTGGATTCATTTGGGTTCACTGTTTGGAGCCTCTAATGACTTTGATTCTTGTGTTGTGCTTCTGTTCATGATGGTTAAGCCCTGTTGATAAGCTTCTGTCATGAATGGTTAAGCGTTGTTGTGCTTCTGTCTAAGGATGGTTAAGCATTGTGCCTTAAATGGCTTTGTTGAAGATTGTTTCTGTCGGATGGTGATTAAGCGTTGATTTGTGGCTTCTTCCTCCAAACGGTTAAACCTTGAGTTGTGGTTTCTTCTTGTTGGATAAGCATTCTTTGTTGACTATGCTCTTGGCTGATGTATTTCCGGCATCTTTCCTTGTATTTTCATTTGCTTGATGTATTTTGTTTTTCTCATCCCAAGTTGGAAGTGTTTTGAACACCTTCCAACATGCGGGGGGACTATTAGAGATATATGTTAGTTACAAGCTAGTATTAGTCATATAGTAGTATATATAGTTGTAACCACATCATTAGAAGGTATCTTTTATCATTCGTAACATTCACTTTTATCATCAATAGAAAGATTCTTTGAGTTTTCTCTCATTCCTTCCATAGATATCATGTTTCCTAACACCCACAAACATGCAGCTCTCCAACTTGCTTCACTAAAAGTGCAAAGCACAAGGACATGCACAATGGATGGATGAATATTCAATAACGGATGAATTTGATTGAATTGATTTTTTTAAGTAACTTTTATTTGATTATAAATGGATTAATTGATTGTTTTGGTCGATCAATTACAATGAAATTCAAATCCATCTATTTTATCACCCATATTCAACAGTTTGAGTGGTAATAAGCCTTGTAGTTCAGAAACGACATCTATTAAAAGTGTGATGGGAAGAAATGCTGCATGTACCTACAAAATAACCAAACTCTTTTCTCACATAAATTTGCACTAGTCTCAAGCTAATTACTAATTAGTGAGAATTGATATTTTTCCAAAATTGTTGAAGCCTAAAGGCGCTGGGAAAAATTACTTGTTACTGATAAACCAAAGAAGCATATAAAAGAAAGAAATGGTGTTTTGATCATGGAGAGGCAATGCAGAATATTTTGATTTAAGCCTGCTGGGAAAGAAATTTTTGTGTCCCACCCCATTAAATTTTTCCCTTTCCTTACTTCTTCCATCTTCAGAACTATAGTAAAACAATTTTTCTCCTATCTCTCTTTTGCAAATCTACATGAACAAACATAAATCTACCAAAACAAAGGCAGTGTGTTGAGCATGGCTCATAGGCAGTGTCAAGTGGGCAGGACGTGTGAGAGGAGTGATTTCTCTTATCTTCAGTTACAAATTGTTGTTCAAACATGTGTTTTATAAATGCTTCAATTCCATTTATCAGTCACTTTTTTTTAGTTTTTTGTTTTGTTTGTTATAATACCAGCCACTTTTTATGATAATTATTTCAGTGTCTGAAATGTCAAAATTTTAAATTATCTTGGAATGTATAGCCACTATCAAGTAAAGACAAGTTTCACAAGTTCATTTGCATTTGTCAAAGAGAAAAAGGTGTACGGTTTGACAAATCTCAAAAGGGTCCAAATTAATAAATAACATAGAGAATCATGTGGAGTGGGAGTAATATCCAAAGTCAAAAGATTTTGCAACCACATAATTATCTAGTAGGGCAAGGTTCTTGACTTAACCGTCGCTCACTGTAGTGAAACACAACATAAATTAAACTACAGCTACATATCCAAATCAATTTCATCAGTTCCTTCACATAATGATGCAAAGAAATCTTGGCCAATGTTTTCATTTATAGACAGAATTATGCATACATAAAAGCAGGCATGAAAGAATCAATAAAAATAGAATATAGCATCAGCCCTTAATATATTTAGTACTATATATACTATGGCAACCATGTGTTACAAAATAGATTAGGAAAAACGACATCACCCCAACACAGACACTAACAAAAATGAGCTAACCATAGCAATGATACAAAAGTACCTACATACCCAGCTACTTGTAGTAGTTACAAAAACTTGACAGAACACAAAACCTAGGAAGCATCGATAACACAGACAGACACAGATAATATTAGAAAATGGAAAAAATGAAAGTAACCACATGTCGGATAGCCTTTAATGTGAAGTGTCAATGCTACATAGCTCAAAATACACTTAATATTAATTGCTGAACATCAACAATCTCACCTAGAAATGTTAAGAGAAGCTTGGTTTTGAATATATTAGCTGGAATATGATATGTACAGTACAGAGGTGCTAGTATTCATGACAAGATCACCGGCAAATCATGCATGGTGCTTTCCCTAGCTTGGCCACAGGACATTCAATTCTGCCAAGTTGAAAGGTTGTGTGTATCTGCAATTTCAAGTATAGAGAGGAGACAACGTGATACGTGGATAAGATGTGTGAGTCTTGGCACTAGAACAAGATGTGTGAGTCCTCACACGGTTAACATCATCAGCACTTTTTCTCCGAGCACGCTTACGATTTACATTCACATCAGGAACCTTGAGCTGCTCCAAAATTCTAACAACTTCATCCATGTTGGGCCTGTACCTGGATTCTGTTGATAGGCATCGCAAAGCAAGTGTGGCTACCCTGTAGGACTCATCTGATGAATACTGTCCTTCGAGCCGACTGTCTAACACACTGAAAACCTTACGTTTGTTAGCGAGATAGGGTTTAGCCCATTCCACCAAGCTGTGTTGTCCAGATGGTCTATTCTTGTCAACTGCCCTCTTACCGGATAACATTTCAAGCAGGACAACTCCAAAACTATAGACATCGCTTTTAGTAGTAAGATGACCTACAGTAACAATGTCTTCCGCTATTAACCAAAATAGCTAAAAACCTGAAACATAAATGGTTCAGCAACAAGAACTCATAAATACCTGTGGCTAGATATTCGGGAGCTGCATATCCATAGGTTCCCATTACCCTGGTGGAGACGTGGCTTTTGTCACCTGTTGGACCATCCTTTGCCAGCCCGAAATCAGAAAGCTTTGCATTATAATCCTGCAATCAAATCAAGAAACGTGTTTCAAACATGTTTTCCAAATAATCTCTTACATTTATCAACCCTATTTCTTTTATTAATGATTGAAAGTGAAATACTAAAAGTCTACATACGGAATCCAACAAGATATTTGAAGTCTTAAAATCCCTATATATCACTTTATTTTCAGCACTGTGCAGAAATGCAAGCCCTTTGGCAGCGTCAAGAGCAACCTTCAGACGGAGGCTCCATGAAAGAGGTTGAAAATATGATCCTCCTGGTTCAAATTTCAATGATATTGCTAATGTTAAACAAGCTCCTTCCGAAGTTAAAAACTAAGGGAAAAGATGGGAAAAGGAATAATAACTCACTCCTGAACAAGTGATTCTCCAAGCTTCCACGAGGCATAAACTCATAGACGAGAAGACGGTGTTCATCTTCAAGGCAATAACCGATCAATCTCACTAAATGAGGATGAGAAAACTGTCCGAGATAGTTGACTTCAGCCTAAAAGTGAAAACAAAAACATATTAAGGCAAACATGTATTGTCTGCAATCCCAAACATAAACACCTCTTAATTTTTCCATCATATATAATCACTAACATAAGCACTTGCGATTGTTGCAATCATTTTGAGGCAAAATAACTTGAGATTTGTTTCTTTGAATCATTAATTAACCATAGTACCTTGCCAGTTGACCAAACAACTGATAATTAAGAAACTATCTGCTTCTTAATTATCAAAAGCAAATAATTTAAACAAGTAGATTAAACTCACCAACCACTCCCTGTGACCCTGAAAGCTTTCTTGATTAAGTCTTTTAACAGCAATAACTATGCCAGTACCCGGTTTGGCAGCAACCAATGTATTCTCATCAATCCAACCCTTAAAAACTGATCCAAAACCACCTTCTCCTAACACACTATCCGGTCGAAAATTTCTAGTAGCCGACTTAAGTTCAGCTAAGGTATAGCTCTTTAAATTTGATGACTGCAAGATTTCGCCCTCGCTCCGAGGAGTCGGAGGCACTGATGCAGCTGAAACCTTACTGTTTGTGCTGCTCAGATCATTTCCAGCTGAATTTGAGTTCTTTGAATTGAACCCTGCCAAACCGATCCATGTTCATATATCCATTACAATTAAACCTTTATGAATATCACATGAAATGTAACATACATTGAGCTATCAAACAGGATCTTCAATTGTGTTTATACAATGAAATGGATCAAATCTGGCACCTTTATGGAGAAAATATTCAAGGTTGAGCATCAACAATACCACTTGATCAAAGTACTATTACTATATAAGCCAATATCTTTTAACAAAACAAATTATCATTAAAACAAAGAAAATGCTAACAAGTGTCCCTCTTGTTAAGAAGCCTAAAGAAAAAATTTTGTCTTGAGATTGATGCATTCAACACATTAAAATTTGAAAAAGTAATTTTTTCTAAGTAAAACCTACCAATTATTTCTATTTTAGAATCCTTAGCGAATGCCCTAAGCGCACTTGCCCTAAGGGCACTTGTTAGCAAAACCCTTAGAACAAAGCAAAGGAACTTTTTTTAATATTGAAACTGAGAAACAAGGTAAAATTCTCCATGTCTTTTTTAGAAAACACATAAAGGTTCAAACTTTGAAGAAATAAATGGAAATTGAGAATACCCAAAAGCAATAAACATCAAAAGGACTCAAACTCAAATTAATGCCATAAAGCACATGAAAATGGTAGCAAAAAAAAAAGGATGAAAATTGAAAAACATTATACCAGTGTTAAAAGGACTTTCTGCTTTGATTTGAGCACTCAAACAAACTCCCATGTTGTAGAGAGCCTTGTTCCCTGAAGATTGCAATATTAAGCAAAACTGCAAAAACAGTGAAACTTGAATTGAATAAATGGAAAAAAAAAGGAAAGTGAAAAATCTAAGGTGTTAAACTAAAAGGAGAAATATGCATGAGGGAAAAAGCAAAAAACCTGTTTATTTTAGTGGTGGGGAGAGAAGCTACTTAGAGAGAGAGAGAGAGAGAGAGAGGTCAGGTGAGATTGTTTTTGGGGTAAGTAAATAGAAAGTAGGGACTACAAAGAGTTGGAAGGGAACAAGAGAGGTGGGTATGGTGTGGTGACAGACTCACATCACAGTGACATTCATCAAAGGAAATTGCTCCATAGGCTATTCATGTTTGGTTAAAAACCTCTCAATTTATTAGAAAGTATCTTTTAGGCTTAAGGCAGAATCATATACTCTTAAATACAAGAAAAAAAAATTCTTTTTTAGATTGATTGGATAAATGATGTATTTACTTTACATTATAGTCCAAATACATTATTAATTTAATGGACCTAAAAAAGATTATTCTCTTATATTTAGGATCGAAAGGTGTATTTTGATAAACATAAACCTATTGAAAAGTATTTTTTGATCGGTTTTTCTTTTACTCAAAATCGATTGAAAAACTATCTTTTGATCAGTTTATTTTTAGAGTTGAGTAATTTGGAGAGTAAACCATTAAATTGGTCTATGCCTTTGTAAGTCATTCTCAAATTAGTCAATGACTCTATTAATACTTCAAACGTTTTGTAAAAAGTTTCTCAATTAGGTCTTTATCTTTATGTTTGTATCACATGACGAGAGACCTAATTAAAAATTTTTTTGTAAAGTCAAATACTAATTTAAAATATTAATAGAATCAAAGATTAATTTAAAAGTGACTTACGAGACTAATTTGATAGTTTTCTCGTAAAACACCCTTCATCTTGACTTAATAAAATGAAAAGGTCCCCTCTTTTTTATTTGTCCTCCTATAAGCCTACAATAATTACTCTCTTCATGGCCCCTGTACAACTAAAACACTCTTCATCAAAGTCACCCAACAAGTCTAAAGGTAGCCAATCTTGGTCCCACATTCTTATCTTATAGCATTAATCTATATAAGTGTTGATGTTTGGTTGAAAGAGAGAAATAAATAATTTATAAAGGGAAATTGTATATTTATATTATATCTGTGTTGGTTTATGTTTGAAAAATATTTTCATAATTTATATTAATGTAGTCCAGGTTAGATAAATGGTTAGACATTTCGTTTACGGTTAATTAGAGTCTGAAATATTGCAGTCGATACATTATATATAGATCGTATTGTAAATCTTCAACAAATTTGTTAGTTATCACCGATAAGGTTTGAGTTTAATAGAGGAAATTAGATATTCACAACGCGAAGATTCAAAGTTTAAATTTCAACAAAAAAAATATGTTTATATTTAGTATCCGACAATATCTCTAATATAATTACCTTAAGTTGATAATTTTGTCCGACCTTGATGTGTCTCTAATACTTTTCCATAAAAAAAAAAAAGAAATATTATTTGAACATCCATTTTGTAAACTTTTATGACAACTTTTTCTCTCATACTCACATTGTATGTTTATTTTTTCTCTCTATTGCTTTGCTTTTTGTGTCAATACATACATTTCTTTGTATATTTTGGTTGTTCTACGAATTGTCTTAAAAAAATAGTTGTCCAAATAGTATTCCTAAAAAAAACCAACTTCCTTTTAAGAATTGCACTTACGCTGGCATTTGGTGTTTGGTATTCGTCATATTATGTCATTTTCATTCCTCTATTTGTTGCTTTTATATGCAATTGTTGCTCCTTGGCATTTTTACACTTATACATTAGCTAGCAGCTAACTTCCAACTTTATGGTCCCTCCCTATTCGTCATATTATGTTATTTTTATTTCTACTTTACTACTATTATTATTTCCACTACCACCTCTATCTTGCCCTTTTCTTTTTAATGTTTTCATATTCATACCTTATCCTTATTCTGTGTCTTGTTTCGGCTCTATATGAAAGTGTGACGTGTCTTTCCCATTTCTCATTTTTGTACTTGAATAAAGATAAAAGTTAGATTTCTATATCAGCAGCATCAATAATCAACAAGGAGTCAAGGATATAAAAAAAGGGTTTGACACCTTTAATTTTCTAGTATAAAGAATTCAATGTGTCATGCATAATAATATAGTGTCATTTAAGTCTATAGATGTTATATTTAAGATGATTAATTTTCTCATCCAGACATAATTAACAGTCCAGTTTGTTGCTCATTTGTTTTCTATTTCTATATAAAGATGAAAAAAACCTACAAGAACAATATTAATAATTATAGAGTCTGGGTATTCTATCAGGTTGTAAATGTAATAAAGGGACTATTGGTTCTTGACTAAATTAATTTTCATTTTGTTGAATATTTGGATTCAAAATGCTATTATTATTTAATTTAATAGTACTATATGGCAAACAACTATTCTCTTGCTTTTAATATAATTTGTCTGTGTCTATGATTCGAATGGCGGCATATGCACACCGACAAATTTCCATTCAGAAGATATGGAATTTGACTATCTTACGTGTGCCTTTCTGAAACTCCATCATTGTTGAGATACGAATAATTTAGCATTTCCCAATCGGTCTTCACAAAAATAATTATATTTTATATCTTTTCTTAACAAAAAAAATTATATTTTATATCTTTTAAAAAAAGTTTCTTTAAAAGCCCTCCACACTTGCACAAGGAGTGTTAGGCTAAGACTCAGTAATTTATATCAACAAAATAAAATGAATAACTATTAGCTACCAAAGGAGTACTAGCTAAATTACAAAAGGAAAATACGGTAGTGGATTTAAGTTAACCATCACCGATGGAAATCAAAAGTTGAATTTGCACCTGCACACCAGTAATCTTATTTTTTCACATTTTGACCACCCTGAGTTATTTATTTTGCACCTTTAAGCTTATAGTTTTTGCACTTACACCCCAAGGTCCTTCACATCAGTTGAAGGAGACAGACTTTCTGCACAGAATTAATTATTCACTCTGTGATTATTATAATAATTCCGATTAGTTTTAAGTTTCAATTTTTCTTGAAAATTCAAAAAAGGCACAACCAAGGGTCTACATTTAGTTTGTGGAAATTATGTTCTACCACTTAAATACTTTGACATTGGTGTCACTAGAATGCAAATATATATATATATATATATATATATATATAGTTTCATATTCGTTTTTTTTTTGTCATAGTCACATTTTTATATATGTTTTTGTAATTCTTTCATTTCTCCTCTCCCCTACTTTTATATTTTTTTTCGCTCTTATTTGGAGACTATAGCCATAATTGTATCTATCTATTATTGATAAAATTACTTTCAATTTTCCTTTTTTTTTGGTACAAAATTACTCTTTCAATTTTTAAGTGCTAGAAATTAGAATGGGTTAAATAACTTTTAGTCATTCCTTTCAAAAAAAACTTCTAGTCCTTATACAACTAAGCTGATGATATTTTTTTATATAATATAGTCTAGATATAGTTACAAATTTTTTTGAAAATTTTAAAAGTTGAAGCAACATCGAGCTAAAACGACTACTATTTGTGTAAATAGAGATATTTTAGATGATTAAAATGTACGACGTTTTTACTGTGAAAAATCTAAAAGTTTGTCGTACGAAAAAACATGCACCCTCTGACCCAGGGTCCTGGATGCCACTGCTTTCAACAACCATTAAGATAATAGTTCTACTCAGTCAAATAGTTGTTCAACATTCATTTCATGTTGTTTGAAAAGGTTAGTTTGGTTCAATCGAGTTGATATACTAAAAAAAAATAAGAAACCAATATTAAAAAAATAAAAAAAAATATTAGCAAAAAAAATAAACCTTTTATTTTCAAAATACAATAGATTTTTATACTAATAAAATACAATAGTACAACATATTTTTTCAGGCCGAATACCTCATGAGATCCTTTGAGTTAGATGGTTATAACAAATTAGTCATTTAAGTTTTTTTTGTTGCAAATTGATCATTTAAGTCATATAATATTTGCATTCTTACTAATTCATTCAGCAACCTTGTTAAATAGTACTTATAGAATATTAAACATTGAAGTGGTAGGTCTGAAAGGGCTTATAACATAAAAAATTATTACTTACGTACTTTTCTTCTCGTTTTTTTAATTCAAGCTTAATTATACAAATAAATTTTTCATCAACATTATAAATCAAGTAATTGATCAATTTTGTTTCAACTCAAAACTGAACAATACACCTACGAACCATAATTTTGAAAGCAGTGAATTTGGACTACCGACTTAACGTTAAACATCCACATAAGCACATTAAACCTCCAAATTTTGTGACTGGTATGATTTCACTCCGTAAAAAAGTAAGTGTTCAAGAGAATATTGAAAAGATGGTATTTCAAGCACTCATGTTTTTATAAATACATCCGCATTTAAATACCCACTATATTAAATGATTTTTAAACAAGAGTAAAAAATCTCTAAAAATTTGTCTTATAAATTATAATAAAGACCGGAGTTTTTATATATAATTTATTTTTTGGATAATTTTTTTCAATAAGATAGACAATATACTATATGTAGATCCATAAGCACTTGGATAAGATGGTGAGAGGTCTCTTTTAGTTTAATTAGAGGTCATGAATTCAAATTTAGCCTTTAAAATGCAACAACGTTAGATCTTTTGAGAATGAGAACATTGTCACTCATACAGTCCTACTCCTACCCAACTCGAGAGATTATTTTTTGCCATTATGCACGGAGAACACCAAATTCATGCGAAAAAAATATTCTATCTCATTTAAATTGTCACTTTACAACAAAAAAAAAATCTCAAAATAATAGTCAATTTAGAATTCTATTAATACTTAACAATTCTACCAACTAAAATTAATAAAGATATTTCAATAAATATAACTAATTTTATTATTGAAATTAATCTAATAATCATTTCTTTACAAATTGCATGCAACTCAAACGCTACAATTAAAATAGGGTCATGCTAACTTTTTAAATTGAAGTTTTAAATTAAAAATTATATTTTTTAAACTTTTAAAAAATTGATTGCAAAGTTTTAATAGGGTCGTTACGATTCTTTAATCCATTAACATTTTCCATTAAAATAAGACAAATGGAATATGTTGTATCACGCGTGACGTATGGAACATGACGTGCCCATTGATGTAGCGGGGTCCAACAAGGCGCAAGTTGGATTTAGTCAGGTTCACTGATTACTACAAAGAGAAATGATATTTGTACATCCAATTTGTGACAACTTTTTGACAACTTTCTCTCTTATACTCACATTATGTTCTTATTCTTTCTATTCATTTGTCACAAAAGTTGTCGCGAATGGTTGTTCAAATATCTATTATTCACTACTCTATTGCAAATTGCAATCACTATACATCATAGCTAGTCATGGAACCCTTGCGGCCTCGCAGGTCTGTACTATTTGTGAACCTTCTTATTAATTTCACGTGACATTAATTTCCCATATATACTAGTACTTGATTATTAACTGTTTTTAGGGAATCACTACTTTATTATCCGATTTTTGGATTACATGCCTTTTCTTTTACCCAATTTAGTATGGATTACATGTTGATCGTTCAAAATATTATGCTTTTTTTTGTCACGAAATAAGTCAAGTTTATAGTACAAAAGGAAGATAAATCTTGTATCATACCCAAGTTTGTTATGTTTAATAAAAAAAATAGAGTCATGCTAACTTATACCGTCACAGCACATGTTAAACAATTAAAAAAGTGCAACTTTGCATTGTGAAAAACATAATATGTTAAATTTTTAAGAAATTAAATGTACGACTTTTGATACATATATTTTTATAATGAATTCATTAACATGTGCCCATGAGAACACAAGTTAGCATTTGCCAAAAAAAAAATATACAACTTTGTTTCAATCATTATATCAATAACTCTTACCATTAAATAAAATGAAATTGAAATATGATTATATTTATTGATCGAACAGAAAAAAATAGACCTATGCACAATATAAGAGTAATTTACTAGTATATGTTAAGACAAAATACAAAATATTAGGCTCTTACGTAGAAGCAAAATTGTGTATGCATTTATTCAACCAAAAAAAATTCACGAGAAAAAGAAATATATGTGACAGGATCCATCTTTTCCGTTTACAAACCTGCGTACGAGAGACAATAAGGTAGCTGTCCAACATTTCATTGCCATCATGTGCGTGTGAAAGGAACTAGGTTCAATTAAAGAGATGGATTTTGTTCATAAGAAAACGAAATGACAGAAAAATGTCTTTTGTGAAAATGGAAGACAATTAACCATGATGGTCAATGAAAATTGAATTAGTTGAAATGAGTTGATTAATTTAAGATTGGAAGTTGACATCTTTAATAAATGATTTGTATGTATCTCTACAAAGTCTAGAGTGTTGGAGCTTGTCCCGTGATAAGCTCTAGAACTCAACTCATTTAAATTTTTTGTAACAAAAAATAGTAATTAACCATGATGTTTTCCTAAAAAAATAATAATTATTAACCATGATGTAGAATTCAAATATTTTAAGTGATAAATATGCCTTTTAAAATATTAATTTTGGTGAAAAATCAATTGATAATTATTTATGATTGTAACATTAGTTACATTTTAAGTAAAAAAAAGACAATAGTCACGTTTAGTTTTTTTAGGCATATCATTATGCTTAGGTTTTGTTTTGTAAAAAATAAATGAAACGAACTTATAGTAAAAAGAAGATAAACTAGTTAATAACTGATTAATTAACATATTAAATTTGTAATATTTGATAAAATTAATGGAACTAAAGCTCAAAGCAATAAAAAACTAAAATTTGAAACACCAAATGACATTGACACCTTCCACTATATGTCATCGTTCACACCCAAATGGCTTGTGTCCTCGTTGAGAAATCATTGAAGGAGAGGATGACGACAAAGTTGAAGTCATATTTGAAGATGAACTCTAATGACTTATTGATCTTCCGATCACTAGCAATCCAATGTTGGAGTAGAGAGAGTGAGGAAAAAAAATTACCAATATAATGCAATTATTTTCCATGTAGATACCAATAGTCAGACGTATTTACTATTTAATTTACATTTTATAATTTCAAAAATCAGTTTAAAAAAAGATTTGTACAATTTTAAGCATTAACTTAGAGATATTCACTCTACGATTATGTTATCAAAGGAGAGTAAGGAATCATAAGCACCAAAATATTCTCACATAAAAGTAAGAACATTTTTTCGGTTGACCGTTGTATTTAGTACAACCTAAAGTAAAGTTTGACTAAAAATGGTTCTCCCAAAAGAATCGTTTTTTGATGAAATTTCATAACTATTTGACTCAAATCGCCTAGAGGTTTAAATCAATGATATGAAGTAAAACAAAGTGAAATGAAATAACATTTAAAATCTAATCGGTTTATGTTTTGTTACTCTATTTTTTTAGTAATAAATCTTAGTAGTTAGTTTGTTAGGAGATGAGAGAAATAGAAATGACTATGAAACACGAATATTCCTCGTGTTTCGGTCGTGTCCGACACCGACACGACACCGACACATATAATTACACTGAATTATGTGATTTTTTTTTAAATTATTAGTAATGTCGATGTGTCAGTGTCTATGTCGTGTCCAGTGTCCGTGACCGTATCCGTGCTTCATAGGAAAATGATTTTGACTTAAAATAACTTTACAGATCATGAAATACAAACAACCCGTGATTGGAAATGCAATGTACAAAATGTATATCCAATATGTTGACTATGAAACACGAATATTCCTCGGATTAGACGTGTTTCGGTGTCGGACACGTGTCGTGTCCGACACTGACACGACACCGAGACATATAATTACACTGAATTATGTGATTTTTTTAAATTATTAGTAATGTCGATGTGTCAGTGTCTATGTCGTGTCCAATGTCCGTGACCGTATCCGTGCTTCTTAGTAAAATGATTTTGACTTCAAATAACTTTACAGATCATGAAATTCAAACAACCCGTGATTTGGAAATGCAATGTACAAAATGTATATCCAATATGTTGATGCTGTATCAAACAGTGCTATTAATGAAATTTCTAATTATTGAAGAAAAAAATGGATATCCATGCATGCACTCATAACTGAAATGTTACCTTTTACGAAGTCAATTTTCAAGCTAAAGAAAACTAGCCCAACGTGTGTCTTTCTGGCTAGCTAGCAACTTTACAAAATTTATTTCAGTATTCACATGTTACCATTATGTTGTGGAAGGGGAGGAAGGAATCAAAGGTAAGGCAGTTGAGATTTCCACAGAAAACTGAGACCACATATTAGGTTTGCATGCCATTTTTGAGAGTTACATAATATATACTTAATATGTTAATAAAGAATAAACTTCTAGAAAATTGTTGTCCATAGAGTTTCAGTCCAACCTACTTCAACATATTTTCACTTAAGGGCATGTTTAAAGTGAAATAAATTAAATGGAACGAGATAGCATTAATATAATAAAATTTAATTAGCTTTTTTTTTTTTTATTTTATACCATCATTTCAAAACCTTAGATATGTGTGGTAGGAATTAACGAAATTTATTAGCTCATTTAACTATTCAAAATATTTTCAAAGGATTTTAAGCCTAGAAAGTTTGAGCAAGGAATAATAGCAAATAACTTTACAGATTGTGAAAATCAAACAACTCGTGACATGGAAATGCAAAGTACATACAAACTAAAGTTAATGAAGAAGATGGATTTGATTTAACCTGTCCAAAATCATGTTTTGACCTGAATAATGCATGTAGTAGGTTGTGTAGGCGTTGCGTGACCAATTTTCCTTTTGTGGATAGGGACATCAATGATAATTTTGTATCTAATTTGTTGTCTACTATTTTAGTGGACAATGATATGATATGAGATCGAAGGATTTGTGATCAAATAACAAAACAAAGGAATTAGATCAAATACTTTTCTAATTTGCAAACACCCCTATTTAGTTCATCCCAGTAATACTTTTCTAATTTGCAAACACCTCTATAGGAACCTCTCGTTTTTAATTATCTTTATGCTAAAATTGATTACTTGTTTTGTAAATAAAGGCTTAAGTGTAAAAAGACTAAAGTGATGATTAAAAAGAAAGAAAACGTTTTTGTTATTTTTATTGATTTGGAAAGACAAAGTCTTTTGCCTACGTACCCGAGCGGGATCAAAATCACGTAGTTCGGGGTAAAAAGCCGAGTGATTTGTTTGATTGATTTTAAAGTTTGAAAATGTTGTTAAAGATAAGATGGGCCAAAGTGGCAAAAGAGTGAGCTTGATTGATTTTAAATGTAGAAAATAAAGTCTAATATGTTTAAGATTGATTAAAGTTTGATTAAAAGAAAACCGCTTGGTTTGAAATCCAAGGTTTGTTGATAAAATATATTTTTGATAAAGTTTTTAAATATTTGAATGTTTTTGATTTTTTTATGGTTTTTTACTTGGAGTTAAAAAAAGATTAAGTGTGATAAAATAAAATTAAACGCGAGGGATTTCATAATGACGTTGGATCAAAATGAAAGTCTCATTTTCCTTGGATTAAGAACTAAACTATTCGGCATGAAAATGAATGCAATGCATATTCTCATTTATATTTACATTTATCCTAAAAAACATTCTAATGACATAAATAAATAAATAAAATGACAAATGAAAATAAAATGACAGATAGCATAAAAATGCATGAGGTGATGTGAGATGCAAATAAATAAGATGCTAAGAATAAAAGAACAATAAAAAAGAAATAATAAAAATGCAAAGAAAAATAAAAGAAATAACAGGGAGGTGTAAAAAAAATGGGGGGTGCAGGAAGTAAGAAAAAGATCAGATTTTAAAAAGACAGGCCCAAATGTATTGGGCCAACAAGATTAGATCTGGACCGTCTGATCGTTCAGACTCTGATGATCCAGCGTCTGATCGTTCAGACTCTGATGATCCAGTGTCTGATCGTTCAGACTCTGATGATCCAGCATCTGATCATTCAGACTCTGATGATCCAGAGTCTGATGATCATACAGAGGCTGATCATTCAGAGCCTCCTTGAATAGTTTCAAAACTCCACCATTTTTTCAAAAAAAAAAAAATTTCTTACTCTTCTCCTCACCCTCCTTTTGAATCTACGCCCAAAACTTTTAGAGAATTTTTGAGAAAAACTCCTAGATCTAGATTTTAAAAATCTTTGAAAAAAACTACCTTCTTTCTCTTCTTTTGGTTCGGATTGGTGGTGGTTGTGGGTTGTGGTTTTGGACTGTTGGTTCGTGTTTGGTATTTGTGGATTCGGTTCTGTGGTTTTTGGACTGTGATGTTGTTTGGTTTGGAGATTCTGCTCTGTTTTGATTTTGTGTTGGTTATGGGATTCGGTTTTGTTGTGCGGCTGTGTGTTGTGTTTTAGGGAGGCTTTGTTGTGCGGCTGTGTGTTGAGGTTTGGGAGGAGAGGAAGTGGTTCTATTTTGGTTCAGGGAGGAGGGGAAGTGGTTCTGTTTTGGTTCAGGTTTGGGAGGAGAGGAAGTGGTTCTGTTTTGGTTCAGGGAAGAGGAAGTGGTTCTGGTGGTTGTTGTGTTTGTATCTGGTAAAGGAAAAAATGAAAGAGTTTTTTTTTTTTGTAGAGATTTTGTTATGTGATTTTGTTGTTTCTGTGATTTTTGATTTTGCTGAAATCCTCATTTTCTGCCTCTGATTTTCGTCCATGTTATATAGGCAGTTCTGGAGTACTTTTGTAATCATGAGATTGATTGAATGCTAGGTTTTTGGCCAAAATTTTGGTTAAAATAGCTTGAAAAGGGGAGGAAGTGACCTTGCCTCTGATTTTGGTGAAGATTTGGGTCTGAATTTTGGAAAAGGATGATGAAAGAAGACAAGAAACAGGGGCGCTGCAGTCTACAGTGAACAACATTTTTGACTTTTTTTTCTTTTTTTTAAAAACAAAAAAAATAAAATAAAAAAGAATAAATAAATAAATAATAATAATAATAGAGGAAGAATAACAAAAATACAAAAAATGAAAATAAAAGTAAATATAATAAAATAAAATAGATAAAGATAAAAAGTGGCCCTAAAACGAATTTAAAAAATGAGGTATTTTAAAATACCTCTCTGCCGAACTTTCGTCTGAGACGACGAAAAAATTCCGAACCAACGGACGAGTAAAAATAAATTTTAGGTCAAAAATTGGGGTATGACAAAATGCATGACACATGGCACTTACCATTTTCAAAAATCATAAAAATACCACCAAAAATTCTAAAAATCAAATAAAACTAATGCAAATTTTTTCGTATTTTTCTGAGAATATGAAAAATTAAAATAAAACAAAAATGGGTCTAAACGATGGAATTTTGGATTTTGTGGGGCGGAGTCCCATACGAAGTCCCTTCTACGGGAGTCTTGATCCTTGTTTTTTTTTTCTTCTGATTTTATGGGGAAGTTTCAGAGCAATCTGATCAAGTAATCCGAAAACCGAATTGTTAACTAAGAACAGCTAACAATGACCCAAAACAGAAGGATGAGAGTTACGAAGATTAATATGGTTCTTAAACTGGTTATCCATGTTACAAACATACTCAGAATTTGTGCTGATGCAGTTCGAGTTATATAATCTGAATGTTTTTCCCCGAAAAAGGGTGTTTAGGGGGTGTTCGGATTCTATAATCCGAATTGATGAAAAACTCATTTTTTTTCACCCCAAAACAAAGGAAAAACTCAATTCAAATTCTAAAATCCGAAAATCACATGTACATTTTCGTAAAAAAGATAAGGCGTGGGAGAAATGGGTAGGGTGGAAAAAGTAAACCCTAAAATAAAAGAAGTAGAATTATCATAAGCCATGATATGCTTTGTTTTCTTAACAAGACTTTGCTCCGTCCAATGCTAAAACTAGGTCAGGTTGAACTTACCCCGAGTTTAAACTGAAACTTCACAATATATAAGTTTAAGTCGTGTTTACAATTTCGTATATATAAGTTTAAGTCGTGATTACAATTTTGTTTTTTTTAATAAAAAAAGACGTTGCTCCACACAGCCGGAGCGTACAAATATGATTGTTCATAAATGATTTTGACAACTTATCCGTATCAATGTTGATATGAAGAAAAAAATTTGGTTAAGATAGAGAACTACTTAGCATTAACGACTTTTATAATAAGGGAAATGCTAACAAGCCTTTTAAGGCACTCTTTAACAACATTTAAATAATCAACTTTTATAAAAATTGATGCATTCAATACACTATAAACGTAAAATTTTCTTAATTAAGAATCCTTAAATATTTTTTGATCTCTATATACATATGAAGTTATGGAAGGAAGAAAGAGTCGATATATCCCTCTATCGGACTCCTAACTAGAATCGGATAGTTGTTCATTCATTCATAAAATAAAGGGTTTTACTTTTTTCACCCTATCTACTTCTCACGCGCCCTATAATTTTTACAAAAATGCCCATGGGATTTCTAATTTTATAATCCGAAATATGCTTATATATAATCAACAATCATAATCTTTCTCATTTTAGCAGTTTTGAATTTTGCTTTTAAAAACAACAAAAAAACAAAGTAAAAAAATGATAACACTGAGTTTAGATTTGCTCCATTTGTTATCTGTCTAGTTACCAAGTTTACTATAACAGATGCATGACACATGGTACTTACCATTTTTTCAAAAATCATAAAAATATAAAAATACCACAAAAAAATTCTAAAAATGAAATAAAACTAATGCAAATTTTTTCGTATTTTTCTGAGAATATAAAAAATAAAAAAACGGTCTAAACGATGGAATTTTGGATTTTGAGGGGTGGAGTCTCGTAAGAAGTCCCTTCTACTGGAGTCTTGATCCTTGATTTTTTTTCTTCTGATTTTACGGGGAAGTTTCAGAGTTTTGACTAAGAACAACTACAATGACCTAAAACATAAAGATGAGAGTTACGAAGATTAATATGGTCCTTAAACTGGTTATCCATGTTACAAACAGACTCAGAATTTGTGCTGATACAGTTCGGATTATATAATCCAAACTGTTTTTCCCCTGAAAAAGGGTGTTTAGGGGGTGTTCGGATTCTATAATCCAAATTGATGAAAAACTCATTTTTTTTCACCCCATAACAAAGGAAAAACTCAATTCAGATTCTAAAATCCGAAAAGCACATCGACATTTTCGTAAAAAAGATAAGGCGTGCGAGAAATGGATAGGGTGGGAAAAGTAAAGCCCTAAAATAAAAGAAGTAGAATTATCATAAGCCATGATATGCTTTGTTTTCTTAACAAGGTCAGGTTGAACGTCTTACCCCGAGTTTAAACTGAAACTTCACAATATATAAGTTTAAGTCGTGTTTACAATTTCGTTTTTTTTAATAAAAAAAGATGTTGCTCCACACAGCCGGAGCATACAAATATGATTGTTCATAAATGATTTTGACAACTTATTTGTTTCAATGTTGATATGAAGAAAAAAATTGGTTAAGATAGAGAACTACTTAGCATTAACAACTTTTATAATAATAAGGGAAATGCTAACAAGTCTTTTAGGGCATTCTTTAACATTTAAATTATCAGTTTTTATAAAAATTGATGCATTCAATACACTAGAAATTGAACTATTTAACTTTTTCTATAAACATAAAATTTTCTTAATTAAGAATCCTTAAAGAGGGTCCTTAAAACACTTGTTAACAAACCTTTATAATAGTAATAATATTAACGGAAAAAAAAAAACAAGAACTGTTGTCATGTAATAGTAGAAAATTTCCATGAACAAAAATAACCCTTGATTCTAGGGCAGGTCAAATGGCTTCAACCAGTCCGTCGCTAAATCGATTCAATTCACTTATAATCATCAATGATCCCTAGAACCTAGTTTAGCATATAGACCTTTCTGTGATGACGACAATTCACATCTAGTCTAGTATTAGTAAAAACAACTGCATTGTTTTCTCATTTCGAGGTTTCAAATGCTCAAAAGATAAAACAATCCAAACAACACAAGTATCATCAGGCCTAAGACAATGGCGATAAAATTACAGTTAAGTAAAACACGGGGTTCGGCATTATTTACTAACCAAATGTTATGGCAGTACACTACTTCTCCATAGAAACTTAACAAAAATCCAATTCATCGGCCACCGATGAGGTAAAGGGTAAACATATTTATTGAGTACTAAACACAAGTTCAAAGCATTGGTCGCAAAATACAGAATCAAAACTCAAACAGAAATTTCCGAAGCAGCTTGGAAAGCAGCATATCAATTACTAG
The DNA here is from genome assembly GCA_018208015.1 of Medicago ruthenica. Classification (NCBI taxonomy): domain Eukaryota; kingdom Viridiplantae; phylum Streptophyta; class Magnoliopsida; order Fabales; family Fabaceae; genus Medicago; species Medicago ruthenica. The sequence continues at coordinate 97,238,278 of CM031372.1, read as the reverse complement.
CTACAAATTTCAGTTCTTCTTCACTGTGGCAGAGTTGATGATGTCAATGAACTCCGGCTTCAACGAAGCACCACCAACCAAAAATCCATCAATATCAGGCTGAGATGCCAATTCTTTGGAGTTTCCTCCATTTACGGAACCTCCATAGATGATCCTTACAGAGGCAGCAACTTCAGCACCCACGTTGTCGTGAACCCATTTCCTTAAAGCAACATGGACCTAGGCCAGAAACCATCAATATTATCAAGACAACACAATCAACCAAGTTACTTCTACAAAAAAAGATATGGAGCAACTAGATAGCAGAAAGAACGAGAAAACAATGAAATTTTAAAAACAATATATAAGTAATACTACCTCTTGAGCCTGAGCAGGAGATGCAACCTTTCCAGTCCCAATGGCCCAAACTGGCTCGTAGGCCAAAACAACATTATCCCAGTTTGATACTTTAGCTGCAAGTAAAATTGAGGTCAGTAACAATGCTCGTTGCCGCAAAACAGCAAGTGATGAAATAAATCAAATAACGGAAATCCGTACTGCGATTAGAATTTTTCTTTTAGTGAGAACATCAACTCGGAGAGTAAAAAAAACTAAAAGAGTGTGAACATAGAGTACCTGCAATTGCCTTTGTTTGCTCAGCGACAACAGTTATTGTATCACCAGCTTCACGCTGTTCAAGAGTCTCCCCAATGCAAGCAATAACTTTCCTCCCTAGTGAGAGTGCATATGCAACTTTGTCTCCAACAAACTGTAGCGGATAATAAAGCAGAAAAAAATAGACAGTATAGTTAGAAAATTTAAAATTTTGCCAAATACAATCAACTTCACAAAGTAGAAGTTACAACTCAGCTACCACAGAGGGGAATTTTAAAATATAAACCAAAACCAAAGACAACTGAAAACTGTGTACCTCGTTTGTTTCATTTAGAAGCTGCCTTCGCTCAGAGTGTCCAAGAATAACCCAAGGAATATCCAAATTAACAAGCATTTCAGCACTGTTAACAGAAAAGACAACAAAAAACAAATTAAATGACAGGTAGAAACTTCAAGATTACATGTTACACAATCAGTAAAGCACCGATGCAAAAAGGTTGAAAGAGAATCAGACAATTAGTCACGGTTCAACCAAACATTCAACAACCAAAAACCTTACAGCAGTGGCAATAAAAACTAATTGCAAAGCACCAAACTGAATTGAAGAGACAAGTACGGATAACATACCTGATCTCCCCGGTGTAAGCACCACCTTTGCGAACCCAACAGTTTTGAGCAGCAACATAGAAGTCAGAGCGAATTAGACTTTTCACAAAGGGAAGGAACACATAAGGGGGGCTGACAACAACTTCTGCAGAACCAGAAACGCATTTGTTAGCACATGCAAATACCGGCAAGATTATCATCAAAACATCAATAAAAACATTATTTGCTGGATGAAATGAAGTACTACGAGAAATAAATAACGAAAAAGATACAAATCAGTAACGTAACTGCAGAGAATTCAGTGGTTGCAAGAAACATGATATTTAGTTAAAAATAAGGCCAAATAGATAAGTAAATTTCGTTTGTAAAAAATTGCAGATGCAAAATACAAATCACACGTATAAGCAAACACAGTAAACACCACATATGCTTGTATGATGAATTTAAGTCTCATTATGCTACATAAACAAACAGTACCGCATTGGAACAAACAATTTTTAGAAATTCTATTGCTCAGCAATTTTCTGATTAGAAACATAATCCAAATTAATACTGAAATTTACTTGGAACAATAGATCATTGAAAATACTTATCTAAATATCATGTGTTTAACACGAAAAGAGATAAAACTCATTAGGATCCTGCTAAGACTTACCCACAACATCTTCTCCGGGAACTTGAGCCTCGTTCAAAGTACCAACGATCTTCTTCACCTCTTCAGTGGTTCCATTCTGCAATAAAATCAACCCAACCAATATGAATCACCAGAAATATATAGTTTCAACCCAACCAACTAAGAACTAGCTAGATCGGAAAAAGGGTAACATAAATCAATTGATCCAACATGAATTTCACGATAAAAACAATCTTCTCCGATCTGATTTTTACTATAGTTTCAGAATTAAGATTTATAGATTAGAATCAAAATCGATGATGAAAACTGAAGAACTAGATATTACATTGAAATTAAGATCGAAACAAATTAACGAAGAGAGTGAAAAGAGGATTGAAACATACGCATTTCCAGTTACCACCGACGAAGAATTTTCTGCCCATGGTTTTGTTTTCGATTTCGATTTCGATTTCGATGATTTCAACGAGAAAACTGAAAAACCCTTTTCCTGTTCTTGTTCTAGATACAACTATGTTAGTGTCTGTCGTAATAGGCTCTTATTCACCCTTTATAATGTAAGATAAACCAAAGAAGAATATGCTTTAAGCATTTTCTTTTTTCTTGAGCAAAAAGAAAAAGTTATTATTGGACCATTGGTAAATATATCCATTAGAATTCCAAGGTAAAAAGAGGGTTTCTTAAAAAAAAAAGGTAAAAAGAGGGTTCATCAAGAAAAGTAAAAAGGTATTTTCTATATAAAAAAATAAATAAAAATATTTCCAACTTTTTATATTTACGAAAATAATTTTTATACAAGTAGAAACCAAAATCGATATTGACATTGCACATCAATCATTTGCACTAGACTTCGTAATAAGCTAAGACATAAGGAGTTGAGGGTCTTCAAACTCGAATGAAGAACGAAAAAAAATTTAACGACTAATTATTAACATTGACCATTCAAAAATAATAATAAAATTGATTTTGACATGTTTGAGTATTTTTAAATATAATTAATTTAGATTCTAATTACGATTGGTTAGGGAAAAATAGATTTAATTTTGGTTTGGAGTTGAGATTTGAAGTTTTTAAATCCAAAAAATATTTTTAGTCTTCATGTTATTTTCAAGTCACATTTATGTAAACATTTATTCGTACAAAAATTACTTTACATTAAAAACACTTTTAATCAAAATTTATTTTAACAATTTATTCAGTTAAAATTATTTTCATCACCTCAAAATAAAATATTTGAAATAATAAAATATTTCTTATACATATTTGATTGAAGTTTTTATTTTTTGCATTTAATTATTTGGATTGAAGTTATTCCAATTTTTATACATATTACATTGTTGTTTACCAAAAAATTTATAGACTAGTGTTATGCTGTTTTACTAGTATTTTTATACAAAGATTCACCTAATCTAGAGTGAAGAGTTTACTTTAAAAAATAAAATAAGTAATAATAGTTAATTTATATATTAGCTGTTAATTAACAATATTATATACACGTGAATATTATTTTACTTTTTTTTTTTTACAATAGTGAATATTATTAACAACCATTTTGGATGACCGGTAAAAAAACCATTTTAGATGAGTCAAGTTATTTACTTAACACAAATAGATGCAAAAGAAAAAATTGAGGAAACTTTTTCAATTATTAATTTATTATTATGGTCATCCGTTTCCCTCTATCCGTTGGTTGGAGACTTGGAGCAGGGGTATTGTAAACTCAGTGGTCATTATAATTGGAACAACTTCATTTTTTTTTTAAATGAATTAAAATGTGGCTATTATAAATTTCAATAAATGAGAGACGGTGACTTCAACATGACAAAAGGTTACGGTGAATTACAATAGTCACACAAATTCATATACAACTTTTTTTTTTTTGAGGGATCATATACACCTTTTGTTGTTTTTTAATAACAAATGTGTTATGAATATTATTAAATATAAGTGTGGATGTCCATTTTCTATAGACTTTCTATATCCCTTAACTCTTATGAGTGAATGTCCATATTTATTGTTATTGGCATTTAGTCTTATGCTTTTTCATGCACTTGTAACTTACTACTCCGTCCCAAAATATAAGCAAAAATGAGTCAACATAAGTTGATGTATTTGGTACAAATTTTGAACCAAATACATTAACTTTTGTTGACCAATTTTTGCTTATATTTTGGGACGGAGGGAGTATCACATTTGTGTCCTATAAATAGGACTTATATTGTAATGTAAAGAACACTCGTGCAAGGAGAATAATACAAAAGCTCTCATCTTCTCTATTTTTGATCTTATCATTTAGTTTATTTCATAACACGTTATCAGCACGAAACGCTGACCAACTGAGATTCAAAATTTTGGAACATGTGCAAAAGAGGTTATAGGTAAATTTTATAATTATGCAACAATGAATATATTGCTTTGGATAAAAATTGTTATGGGACTTCACTGCCTCTTACATCTTTTCTAATGATGGCTATTTTATTAGTGTTGTTTCCTATTCTCTGTTGGCTCATTTTCACCAAGTATCAATGAAACTTAAGTGAAAAAAGACATAATGTTTACATGTGTGCCAAAACGATTTATTTTATTTGAAAGAAAAATGATTTATTAGATAGCTTTGCTTTTAGGGTGTTGTTAGTTCATTCATAATGATTATTCGATCGCATGCTTGTTTTACTAATTACTATGTCGTAGTTAGTTTCTCATAAACTTGTAGTCTTGTTATTTAGTCTTGTCGATTATGTTTCTTATTTTGCACATGAATTTTGTTGCAAAAAGTTCTTTAACTTATAATTATCATATCTTTCTTTCTTTATTTTTGTTAAATTCCAGAAGAATTCAACAACAAATCATCCTTGAAGGATGGTTCAAACAATGAAGATATTTTATGATATAGTTCTCGAAGAACTATTATTCCTTTTAATATTAAAGCATCCGTGAAGTATTGCTCAAAGCAAGAATATATATTTTTTCATTGATTTGAGATATAGTTCTAAAAGAACAAAATATTTAATATCAAGCATCCTCGAAGGATAGCAAAAATCATGATCTTCCTTGGTGTTGATAAATTTATGGTTGAAAATAAGATCTATTTTATCTTTGTATTATTTTTTTAAAAAAAAAAAGTATTGAAGAGATACACGTTGAGAACGTAATGTAGTTCTCGAAGAATTAATTTGTTATTTTTTAGGATCCTGAAGATCGCTCAAATAAAGAATTTTCTTGTTCATTGTTTATGAAAATTTGGAATATAGCTCCTGAAGAACTAAAATTTAATATTAAATCATCCTTGAAGGATTGCAAAATTGTGATTTTACTTGCTTATTGTTCATAGAGGTTTGTGGAGTTCTTGACCACAATTCAAATATATAAGATCAATTTGATCGTAGTATAAATTCTATGAAAGAATTAAAAAAAATTATTTATGCCTCTTGAATGTGCTCCTGAAGTAGCAAAATTGAGAAAATAATATCAAGAAAATTTTGAAAGATAAATCACATTTGTGATTGAACATAAGAGTAGTCTTTGATTGAAAAGATGAAGTCTCACATGATAAATTAAACTTTATTTCTAGATTGAATCATCTATAATAGTTGTTTTGTATAATTTGTGCTCCGCATATTTATTTATTTTTTAGGTAGAATGCTCCACATAATTGCTTTTCTAATGAAATAGTAGGTTGTGTTTATGAATTTGATATTATTTCTCCTTTTGAAACGATTAAGATTTACAAACTACATTGTTTTGAAATGAGAATCTGTTAGTTTACTGAATAACTATAAATCATATTTGTATTTGATTCATTCTAAAAAGTATGTCTATGTTATTTCGAGGTTTCGTTCAAGTATTGCTCCTAGAACTTAGACTCACTAAGGAGTACAATAGTTTTATATATATTTTGTTGGAGATTGTTTGTAAATGAATGATTTCTTATGTAAAAGACTATAAAAAAAAAAATTGGATGAGTGATAGAAATAACCTAGTTTTATTATTATATTTGGCATTACAAAAATTATTAAAGGCTCCAGAAGAGTCAATATATTGTTATATAATTACACATTGAGAATGCATTATATTCATCTAGATCTCATATAAATTTATTATCCTTCTAAATGGATATCATATTGAAATAAGAAATAAAGGAGATTTTGAATATCTCTATATTACGAGACATGTTTTGGATAGAAATAAGTGTAGATAAAAAAAAATTACATGTCTTCATATGGATTGACTACACTTATATTATTGCAATTGAAGAACATATTATTGTAAAATTGAAATTTACATATCATATTAAATTTATTGTTGGCAAGACCGGTTGGGTTATCCCGAATCTATTATGATGCGAAAATAGTTAAAAAATCATATGGACATGCATTGAAGAACCAGAAGATTCTATAAACCATTAATGTTTGTGTGTTATTACTTTCTAAAGTAAGTTGACAATCTGAGAAAATAAGTCTCTTATATATATTAGGTGAATCATGAGGCTTATATAGAAAGGTGTTGAAATGGTTATATGTGGAAAAATCACATTTGTTATGCATTCAGATGATTATAAAGTCACTAGATGTAGACAAAGATCGTTTGAGAATTTGAGTAACTAATGAAGAACTAATTGGTCCTGAAGTACCATATTTTATTTCAGTTAAGGGACACTAATGTACCTTGATAATTATTCATGTTATCATATACTATTTGTTATTTTAGAAATGCAGGTTATTTGTATGATATTCAACATTAATGTGTTTGATTGAGGTCTATGATTGAACAAATATAAGAAACTCATGACTTGTCTTCCAGAGGAACGAAAGCAACTCCTTTATGAATATAATACCATGTGAATTGCTCGATTGAAAGGATGGTACATTAATGAAGATAGAACAATGACATATTTCTCAAATTTCTTTTTCACATATGAACTTCAGAAGAGTGATGATCTAAACATTCAACAAATTTGCTCGTGTGATAATCTTGAATACTTTTTACAAATTAACTCTCAAGTAAAACTTTTGAGCAACTGGTATGAAAGATTGGTCTTCATCCTCTTAGAGATGGTTGTTTGGTTGAGGGGGAGAAATAAATATATCTTGCACTCTTTTTCCCTTCACCATGGTTTTGTCCCACTGGGTTTTCCTGGTAAGGTTTTTAACGAGGCAAATATATCGGATGTTGTACTCTTTTTCGTTCACTAGGATTTTTTCCTACAAGGTTTTTTCTTAGTACGGTTTTAACGAGGCACGTCCTTCATGGACATCCAAGGGGGAGTGTTATGAATATTATTAAATATAAGTGTGGATGTCCATTTTCTCTAGACTTTCTATATCCCTTAACTCTTATGAGTGAATGCTCATATTCATTGTGATTGGCATTTAGTCTTATGCTTTTTCATGTACTTGTAACTTATCACATTTGTGTCCTATAAATAGGACTTATATTGTAATATAAAGTACACTCTTGCAAGGAGAATAATACAAAAGCTCTCATCTTCTCTATTTTTGATCTTATCATTTAGTTTATTTTATAAAAAAAAAACTTGAAGCAGCATACGTACAAATATACAACACAATAAGTAATATCATGAAAAACAAAAACGGTATTACCTCAGATTGATAGAGCTTCGTGCTGATAACGTGTTATGAAATAAACTAAATGATAAGATCAAAAATAGAGAAGATGAGAGCTTTTGTAGTATTCTCCTTGCAAGAGTGTTCTTTACATTACAATATAAGTCCTATTTATAGGACACAAATGTGATATGTTACAAGTACATGAAAAAGCATAAGACTAAATGCCAATAACAATGAATATGGGCATTCACTCATAAGATTTAAGGGATATAGAAAGTCTAGAGAAAATGGACATCCACACTTATATTTAATAATATTCATAACACTCCCCCTTGGATGTCCATGAAGGACGTGCCTCGTTAAAACCTTACTAAGAAAAAACCTTGTAGGAAAAAATCCTAGTGAAGGAAAAAGAGTACAACATCCGATATATTTGCCTCGTTAAAAACCTTACCAGGAAAACCCAGTGGGACAAAACCATGGTGAAGGGAATAAGAGTGCAAGATATATTTATCATGACTAGCATTGGAGGTTGAAAACACACTTAGAAATAAGACTTTATTATCATTAACATGGGAAAGTTAAAACATAACATAAATTTTTTATTATCATAGGAAATTCAAAGTCATTCGTAAACATGATTATTTATTGCTAGGTTTTATTTCTTGACACTTCCATCTCCAATGAGATGATCAATCTTTCCATCAGGATCAACAAAGAAATCAGCAACGTCTAAGTGGGTAACATCCATATTACCATAATCATAATCACCATCTTCACATGCAAAATGTGTCTCAGCCTTTTTATCTTTATTTTTAAGTGATTGTTGGTAAAGATCAACAAGATGCCTTGGTGTACGACAGGTACGACTCCAATGGCCTTTTCCTCCACAACGATAGCAAATATTCTCATTATTTTTGCTACTCTGACCACCCTTTTCATTCTTTCCAACATTTTTCAACTTCTGGTGAGAAAATGTATTTTTGTAATCTCTATTGTGATTATGATTAAGACTACGACCACGTCCGCGACCATGACCTTGCCCACGACCACGACCATGTCCACGACCACGACCACGAGTTTGCCCATAGTGATCGTGCGTTGCTACATTCACTTCTGGGAATGGAGCACTACCAGTGGGACGGGCCTCATGATTTTTCATCAAAAGCTTGTTATTTTGTTCTACCACAAGCAGGCAAGATATCAAGTCAGAATATTTTGTAAATCCTTTTTCGCGATATTGCTGCTGCAGGAGCACATTAGACGCATGAAAAGTGGAGAATGTTTTTTCTAACATATCTTCATCGGTCACTTTTTCTCCACACAATTTCAATTGAGAAGTAATTCTAAATACAGCCGAGTTATACGCGGTTACAGATTTAAAGTCTTGTAAACGCAAATGCATCCATTCGTAACGAGCTTTAGGAAGAATGATAGTTTTTTTATGGTCATATCTTTCTTTTAAACTGTTCCAAAGAACTTGTGGATCTTTTACGGTAAGGTATTCATTTTTCAGATCCTCGTGAAGATGGCGACGAAGAAATATCATGGCTTTTGCCTTATGCTGATCAGATGATCTGTTTCCTTCTTTAATAGTATTTCCATGACCTTCGACATTTAAATGAATTTTGGCATCTAGGGCCCAAGCCAGATAATTTTTTCCCGAAATATCAAGAGCCTCAAAATCAAGTTTTGTAAGGTTCGACATAATGAGTACTATAATAAAAGTTTAAACAAGTTAGATAATATAAAAATAATTGATAAAATTTGAATTAATCATTTCTAACTCGGTCTCAAATTGAATCAATTTGGATAATTGGGTATATAATATATGAAGAATGGGAGAAACATACATAAAGGTCGAAGTTAAGATTTATATATATCAACATAAACAACACATAAACATACTAATATAACAAAAACATACATAATGGTCTAAGTTAAGAAAGTAGTGTTTTTCAACTTACATAAACTTACAGTAGTTTGATATATAACAAAAATAAACTAAGGAATTCTGATTAAATAATTCACAGAATAATCAGAAGAATGATGATATAAGCATTCAACAAATTCGTTCTTGTGATAATCTTGCAGACCTTTTCACAAAGTCACTCCGAAGCAGAGTTTTTGAACAGTTGATACAAAAAATTGGTCTTCGTCGACTCAAAGATGGTTGTATTGTTGAGGGGGAGAAATAAATGTATTATGTAAAAGGATTGTGTACTCTTTTTCCTTCACTGGAATTTTTTCCCATTGGTTTTCTTCTAGTAAGGTTTTAATGAGGCATATCCTGATGGACATCCAAGGGGGGGTGTTATGAATAATTAGTTTAGTGGATGTCCATCATTAGTCTTCCACCTTCCTATAACTCCCTAAAGTGAATGGATGGTTAGTGGACCTTAATTGAAATAAAATATGGTAGATAAACCACAACTCTCTTGTATGTGTTGAATTAGAGACCTTAACCAAACACATTCTCGACTCGCCTCATGTAGTGCTAAGAGTTCAGCATGATTTGATGATGTTGCTGTTATGGTTTGCTTCACAGATCTCCATGAAATGGCTGTACCTCCACAGGTAAACAAGTAACCTGTTTGTGATCTTCCATTATGAGGATCTGACAAATAACCTACATCTGCATAACCTGTTAATTCAAATTTTTGTACTTTTGAATAAAACAAACCCATGTCCATTGTACCTCTAAGGTAACGAAATATATGCTTGACTCCGTTCCAATGTCTCCGTGTGGGTGAAGAACTATATCTTGCTAATAGATTGACAGAAAATGAAATATCAGGACGCATATAATTAGTAAGGTACATTAGTGCTCCGATTGCACTGAGATATGGTACTTCAGGACCAAGTATTTCTTCACCCTCTTCTCAAGGTCTGAAAGGATCTTTCTCCACATCCAGTGATCGAACAACCATTGGAGTAGACAATGGATGAGATTTGTCCATATAGAAACGTTTTAATACTTTTGCAACATAAGCTTCTTGATGCACAAATATTCCATTATTCAAATGCTCAATTTGTAATCCCAAACAAAACTTTATCCTTCTCAAGTCCTTTACCTCAAACTCTTTCTTTAAGCAATCTATAGCTTTTGGAAGCTCTTCAGGAGTTCCAATAATATTTATATCATCAACATACACCGCAATTATTGCAAATTCTTTTCCAGATCTTTTTATAAAAATACATGGACAAATGGAGTCATTTGTATACCCCTCTTTTATCAAATATTCACTAAGGCGATTATACCACATGCGCCCTGATTGTTTTAGCCCATATAAAGACTTATTCAATTTGATGGAATAGTCTTCTCGAGATCTAGGACAATCTGTCTCAGGAAAATTAAATCCTTCTGGGAGTTTCATGTAAATGTTACTATCAAGTGATCCATATAAATAAGCTGTAACAACATCCATCAAGTGCAATTTGAGCCCTTCATGTGCTACAAGGCTAATTAAGTACCGAAAAGTACATGCATCCACTACAGGTGAATATGTCTCATCAAAGTCAATTTCAGGTCTTTGTGAAAATCCTTGGGCAACAAGCCAAGCTTTGTATCTCACGATTTCACCATTCTCATTTTGTTTTCTCACAAAAACCCACCTATATCCAACTGGTTACACACCTTCAGGTGTTCGGACTATAGGTCCAAAAACTTTTCGCTTGTAAAGCGAGTTTAATTCAGCTTCAATTGCATCTTTCCATTTTGGCCAATTCTCACTTTGCCTACAATCTTTGATAGACTTTGGTTCATGATCCTCGATATCATTTATCACATTTAGCGCTATATGATATGCAAAAGCATCGTCAACGTTGACTTTTTGCCGGTTCCATTGTATTCCATTAACTAAATACACGAACTCTTCATGATCATTCTAACTCAACCCTATGTCTCTTTTAAACCATCAAACCACTTCAAATTCATACAAAAATATCATTGGCCAAGACATGGACGAGTATCTTCAAAAGTGACCTTTATTGATTCGTACCTTATCCTTTCCAGATGAATTTGTGGTTTTTATGGTATGTCCAAAAATTGCTACAATATCCCAATTTTTAAAAAATCAGTGATATTTATGGTATGTTTGGTTTGATGGTGTATCATTCATTCTCACGTTTCGATGCAAATTTCGCCGTCATATTAGGAAGCTACAAATTGGATCGAGCTACCACTAAAACAAACAGACCATAGTGAATGAGCAATGGCAGCCACAAAGCATGATCAAGCAACGTCAAATAAAACACCGGTACCACCATGTACGGAGGGAGGCTAGATTTTCCTGTACATTTCAACACTTCTTTAAGTCAGCAGGGGATCTCGCTGTTTAGTTAGGATCTACAACCATAGTATTGTGCCTACTGCCATATTTACAATGAAAAGTGAGGCAAATCGGTACCAAATATTTGGTTGCCATAATCTTGTGCCTAATGCCATATTTACAATGAAATTCCTACGATCGTTGATACATATCATACATCTAAATCATTATATTTCAATTTCAAAATATGGTAATAGTGAATAGTACTATACAGATGGGTAATAATGATAATTTAGTACAAGTGTTAAGGGATAAGAATTGTTTGGTAATGGGGTGAGTGAGTTAAGATAAGAACCAATAATGTGGTTAAAAGTTCGATTATCACATTTGACATAAAAATTAGATTAAATTAGGTATTTGGTTTTTAACTTATTTTTTATTTTCATTTTCGTCCTGTCACTAATTGTTGTTAGATTTAGGTCTCTTAACTGCATTTCCGTTAGTCAAGTTTTTATTTTGGTCCAGTAACTAATTGTTGTTAGGTTTAGGTTTCTTAACGGTTCTGCTTGTCAAGTTGGTTTGTTACGGTTAACTTTTAACCGGTGAGGCCTACGTTACCCCTTCTTGAATAAGGGATAATTTACCCCTAATGACAAATATAATTCGATTTTAGAACAAAAAGATGGAGATCACATGTTAAATGAAAGAGATGAAGAAGTTTGATGTTCTTGAGATGAAAATGGTAATTGATTGTAAGAAAAAACTCATCAATGAGGCATGCATTATCCATTGATGAATAGGGGGTAATTTACCCCTAATAACAATTGTTCTGGACCGAGCAAATACAATAGGCCCATTTACTTAGGCCCAATACAAAAACTATCAGATCTAACATCTAGAAAAATTACTCGCAACACACCTCCTCCCCGCGAAGGGGGGGTGCTCGGAGCAAACGGAGACTGATTCAAACAATCAGTAACGTCTCTCTACCACGTTCCCGCGAATCTCTCCTCGGCGGTTACAAATTCATACACACGTGTGCCATACAGCGGCACCTGTAACACCTACCTCTATATAAAGGGGACTCTCTGCATTCCCCAAGGTTAGAATCTCTTCACTCTCTAAACACTCATACTGACCTGAGCGTCGGAGTGTCTGCAGGTACACACACCCCCGCCGTTCCAGTCAACTCAAAGGCAATCAACCACCATCTCAAAACTTCGTTGTTAGTCACCTTCTGATCAGGTACGATCAGTGGCGCCGTCTGTGGGAACATAGGCTATCCCCGTTTTTTTAACTACAAAAAACCAAAGCTTTCATACGATCTATATATACAAACCATGACTACCAACGGTGTCAGTTCTCAAATCAGGAGTGAAGTCCACTACGTCTACTGCGACGAACAGACCTCTACATTTCCAGCAGATCCTCCAAGCGGCAATACCACTGCATAACCAACCCATCCTCGGTCCTCCGCGACCTAACAGGGAGGTAAACAACGCATCCCCTGCGGATGCCATAGTCTCCAACATACTCCGCACGGTACAACGTCAAACGTTGATTATCGAGGAGCAAAACTGGCGCTTGATGGACACAAAAAAAGAGCGTCCGATGAAGCAGCAATCACCGCCCAGAAGGCCTCCCTCCTCACCACGTAAATTAGAAGCAAATAGAAGCAATTATATTTCTCAAATATATTTTCCAAAGATTTCTTTGAAAATATATTCACAAATAAAAGAAACAAATCTTCAACCAATATCTTCACGCGAATTAATCTGCCTTCTAGAAACATCAGCTTGGATAAATCTTCAATCAAATCTTCGAAAGATACTGTGAGAGAATTAACAGAACCAAGGCACAAGAATGAACGCAGAAAACGTGCTTCTAAAATGCAGCTTCTGAAGGTCAACGAAAGTCAACGTCTGAACAGTGCGTCTGAAGGTCAACGAAAGTCAGCGTCTGAACAGTGCGTCTGAAGGTCAGCTTCTGAACAGTGCGTCTGAAGTACTGTTCAGCTTCTGAAGTGTACGGTCAGCTTCTGAAGAACCAGTTCAGCTTCTGATGAACATTTCCAGCTTCTGAAATTCTGTTTTTAGCTTCTGAAGGCACATTTCAGCTTCTGAAGACATACTCCTTGAGATTTCAACTTCTGAAGCACAAATTGCTTGTCTATTTGATTTTAGCAAACATGAAGCCAACAACCAAATATCCAACATTACTTCTGTTGATTCCAGTTATGATAAAATCCTGAAATACAATTTCTTGTTCACTAGGAATTTCATCAGGTTTCTTATGAGCCATTTCTCCGAGTTCTCTAACTTCTTCATCAATCTCATTGATGTGATTCTGAAGTTTGAGATTCTCATCAGTTAGCAAGTTATTTTTATTTTTCAAAGATTTTACTTGACTTAACTTGCTTTGGAGATGGTTCATAAGATCCTTAACTATATCAATAAGTTCAGAACGAGAAAGTTCAAAATATACCTCCTCTTCAGAGTCTGAACCTGATTCTTCATCAGAAGATGTTGTAGCTATCAGAGCTAAAATTGCTTCTTCTTCATCTTTCTCAGACTCAGATTCATTGTCAGACTTATCCCATGTAGCCATAAGACTTTTCTTGAATCTGCCTGACTTTGAGTTGGTCTTTCTGAATTTCTCCTTTGAATTGTCCTTTTGAAGCTCAGGACATTCAAATATGAAATGACCAGTTTTCTCGCAGATGAAGCAGCCATTCTGTTCTTCCTTCTTGGAACCAGATCCTTTGAAGTTACTGCTTCTGTTAGAAGATTTACTTTGTCTCTTCATCAAGTACTGAAATCTTTTGGAAAGCATTTCTAGCTCCTCAGCTTCTGAATCTTCTTCAGAATTTCCCTCAGGAGATTCTTCATTAGATTCAGAAGCTTTTAGGGCTTTTGATCACTTTCCTTTAGATTTCAGTGCTACAGATTTAGACTCTCTAACCGATTCATCTTCATTGAGTCCCAGTTCATGCACTTTGAGAGAGCTTATAAGATCTTCAATACTTAGAGTATTTAGATCTTTAGCTTCCTCAATAGCAGTCACTTTAGGTCTCCATTTAGATGGCAGACTTTTGAGGATCTTGTTCACATGATCAGCAGTAGTGTAGCTCCTTTTCAGGATTTGAAGTCCAGAAACCAGATTCTGAAATCTTGAGGACATAGTCTCAATATTTTCATCCTCCTTCATTCTGAACAGCTCATACTGCTGAACCAGAAGGTTTGCTTTTGCTTCTCTAACCTTCTTGTTTCCTTCATAGTTAGAGCAGAGAGAGGTGAGGATGGCTTTTGCTGTTGATTTATCACTCAGCTTCAAGTACTCATTGTGAGGTAGAGAATCCACAATGACACCTCTTACATGATGGTGCTTTCTGTAGATCTTTCTTTCAGCATCAGTAAGGCTTCTTCTGTTAATAGCTACTCCTTCTTCATCAACTGGAATATATATTCCATCTTCTATGATATCCTATAAGGAGTCATCAATTCAAATGATGTGGCTGTACAACTTGCTTTTCCACCAGGAGAACTTCTCAGGATCACCAGTAAACACAGGAGGTTTATGGTGTGACTGAGATTTCCTTTCACTTGAACCATAGTCACCACCACCACTTCTGGATGTAGATTCACCAGAATCACCAGAAGGCATGTTTTTCTCAAGATCTTTACTGACTCACTGTTAGGTGATTGAATATCAGAACCGGAGCTTTGATACCAACTGAAGGTGAGTAAAACACAAGAAGGGGGGTTGAATTGTGTTGGCTTTTTCTTTTCTTTCTCAAAAACTATGTTTAGTTCAAAATCAGATGTTGATCAGATTCTGAAACTATTTTCAGAGTTGTTTGCAGCGGGTATAAAGTAAATGAGAGAGAGAGAGACAACAGTTTATCCTGGTTCCTTCCACAACCCGGAAGTAGTCCAGTCCCCTTGTTACTAACAAGAGATTTTCCACTATAATCACAAAGATTACAATTACTCAAGCACAAAGCAAGAGACTTCATATGCTCTAACACAAAGTAAGAGACTTCCCTGCTTAGACACGCAGTCTAAGACTTCCTTGCTCAAACACACAGTAAGAGACTTCCCTGCTTAGACACACAGTCTAAGACTTTCTTGCTCAAACACAAAGTATGAGACTTCCTTGCTTAGACACACAGTCTAAGACTTTCTTGCTCAAACACAAAGTATGAGACTTCTAGTTGCTTAGACACACAGTCTAAGACTTTTAATCAAACAGAATTACAAAGAATATGTTTGAGTTGAACACTTGATATACAATCAGAGGTGTTCACAAAATACAACACAGATTGAGACTCTTTCTAATATGGCAGTTACGTTTTCAGTAAAACAGAGTAACAAAGTAACAGAGTCTTTTTTTTCTTCTTCAATTCTTCAATCCTTTATAGAGAATTAAAGAGATGTTGAGAAGAGCCATGTTAGCAATTAGAGCCATTGCAATTAGAAGCTTCAGCCATCTTTAATTCCTTCTGTGCTGACATTGTGTGCGTAACACAGAAAACAGAGCATGGCAATTTTGAATTGTTTCCTTAAAACATGGAGAGTGTTTCGTACAAGGAGACAACTGTTGCAAAGAGCTGTTCTAACCGTACAGTACTTTACTGTAGACAGTTGCAAATGTTGACTTCTGCGTTTCTTCAAAACTCAAACTTCAGAAGCTGGTCATCAGATACTGTTCATCATACGCACTTCTTCAGAAGCAGACTTCAAACGCACTGTTCATCAGATGCACTGTTCATCAGATGCTGCCTTCAGACGCAGGTCTTCAGACGCACTGTTCATCAGACGCTGTCTTCAGAAGCTGGCCTTCAGACGCACTGTTCATCAGACGCACTTCTTCAGAAGCTGCCTTCAGACGCTCCCTTCAGACGCACACTTCAGACGCTCCCTTCAGAAGCTCTTCTTCAGACGCTGTCTTCAGAAGCTCTTCTTCAGACGCTGATTTTCTTCAGCCTTGCAACACAAGCTTCTATATTTTCCTTCTTGCTCTTAACTTGTTCTTTCATAACCAATGTTAGATACCAATCTTTAAGTACATGGTTCTGCACACTAGAATCAAGCATTAACATATCCAATTTTCTTTTTAACACTTTGTTATCATCAAAACTCAAAAGAGAGTTGTTCATACATTTTGTTCCAACAAAGAGCAATTTGTATTAAAAACAGAAATAATAATTGAATCAAGGATTGTTCTTGACAGGATGAAAAATGTGATCATTCATTCATTCATTATAGCAACAGTAAAACTCAAAACTCGATCAAAATTGATTAGCAGCAAATAATAAAGTTATAAATTGAATAAAAACTAGTATGATACCCGTGTCAAGCACGGAGAATTAATATACTTATAAAAAATTAATAAAAAAAAATATTATTTTAAATTGAATTGAAAATTAATGTGTGTGCGCGTTTGCGTGCGTGTGTGTGTGGGGGGGGGGGGGGGTATGGTATTTAAGCTATATACATTCTAAATCAAATTTAAGCTGAAAAAGAACTATTGTCATCTCATCCGTGTGCTATTGAGGTATGATATTGTATGTTTAGACTTAGTAACAATGTCCCAGTTTTTAAAAAATTATATTTATACTCATAACGTTAAAAAATATAGATATATTTTAAAACTTTTTGATATATGTTTGAAATTATGTTTGTATAAAATTTATTTAATACCCATACAAACTTCTTATGGAAGTCAAATACCTCAAAAGATCAAAATTATTTTAAATGATAACTCAAAAGATCAAAATAGTTTTAAATGATATTAATGCATTTAAATCATACATTTCTATCAATTTAAATGAAATCAAATTTGTTTAATGATATGATTCTCATCACCTTTTACAGTAAATTGATGACGCTTCTCTTACAATTTTCACTATTTTTTTAATGAGAGACATCAACTTTGATAAAATGTTAATGATTTTTATTTTTTTTCTTACTCACTAACTCATAACTTTAAAATAATTTATAATTCACTTAATACCCATAACTTTAAGCTATATACATTCCAAATCATATTCAAACTGAAAAAAGATCTATTGCCATCTCATCCATGTGCTATTGAGGTATGATATTGTATGTTTAGACTTAGTAGCAATGTCCTCGTTTTTTTATGCTTAAGTCCAAAGTAGAAACTACTTTAAAAACACACAATTATATTTATTCTACAAAATTTATAACAAAGCAATCCATATATAGGATCCAATTGGTATAGTATAATATATAGAATCAAATTCTATTGCTCTCACAACACACTGCCTCAGTCACGATGTAGCTGTTTGGCGGTGGTGCACGCTTTGGTTCTCACGGTGTCACCACCTCTTGACCACCGGAGTTGCTCTTCCATCGGCGCCGTCGTGGTTCTGTCTCTTTTGGGTTTTGTAGATCGGTTGCAAATTTGTGAGGGTTGGCCCTTCATAGATCAGTGTTTGATACAACGAGGGTGACTAGATCTGGTCACCTTCGTAGCTGCTGGTTTTGGTTGTTGTTCCTTCTTTTTGGCGTCCAAGCTTCTGCACGTTTTCCCAACCTCCCCCTCATCGTCGGTCTTTTGATCGACATCGTATTTAAGGTCTGCAAAGGGTCGTGTTGTTGTGTTGGATCCGACTCTGGATGGTTGGTGGTCTCTCTGGTGTTGGCTCTAGATCTCCTCCTCCGTGCCGAAAGATGGGACAGTAAGGTTCTAAAAAATGTGACCCCTTTGTTTGGGTCTGCATTGGTTGGTTCGAACACCATGTTCAGCGGTGTGTGTTTCTACAACTCAATTCTGATATGTTCCAGTAGCTTGTTGTTGGTTCGGATGGCTGGGTCTAGGGGGCTGATGATACGTGAACCCCTATCCGTGTTGGCGGTTGGTTCATTCACTATTCAAAAAAGATATGTATGAATTTATTCAGGCGTATCTCTGGTTCGTTAAAATATTTCTGGCTTTTACACGTTGTTTCTTTTGCAATTTGGTTTCGTGCCCCAATTTGGGTTCACTGGATTAAGTTGATGTGTATCTGTTTGTATAACATTTGTGTTTCTTTATACCACTTTGGTTATATTCGTTGTAATATCTTTTTATGAGATGGCTTTGTGGTTATTGGGTCAGGTTTACGCCCCCTCAGCTTTTTTGTATTTTCTCTTTATTTTATATATTTTTCTTTGCTTAAAAAAAATGTCCTCGTTTTAAAAAAATTATATTTATACTCATAACGTTAAAAAATATAGATATATTTTAAAACTTTTTGATATATGTTTGTATAAAATTTATTTAATACCCATACAAACTTCTTATAGAAGTCAAATACCTCAAAAGATCAAAATTATTTTAAATGATAACTCAAAAGATCAAAATTATTTTAAATGATATTAATGCATTTAAATCATACATTTCTATCAATTTAAATGAAATCAAATTTGTTTAATGATATGATTCTCATCACCTTTTACGGTAAGTTGATGACTGTAACACCCCGCTAAATTCTCAACAGACTGCGGTATCAGTTGAACGTGTCAGAGGAGAAATATTTATGCAGGTTAATTATGTAACGGAGAATGTTTAACTGTGCAGCGTTAGTGACGGAGAACGAACGAGAGAATACAAGAATTTGCAAGTTTTAAGAAAAGAAAGGGCAGAATGGTAAAATGAGCTCAAGGCTATAAAAGGGTTAGAACCCTTGTTTCTCTCCTTTCTCCACTCACTTTCTCTCTCTAAAATTCAGCCTCTCCTCCTTCTCTCTACCTCACTCTCACGCCTTTCATCCTCTCTTTTCCCTAATCATCCATTTTCTTCATTTTCTTCAAGAAGCAACATCCAATGGTTGTATTGTAAACCTTGTAGTGCTTGGAACCTAGTACAGAGCTTCCATTTTCATCCTTTGGCCAAACCCCTCTCTCATACCCTAACCCTAACTTCTTCCAAAATCATCAATTCAAGCTTGTATGTTAAAGTTCCACCTCCAATCATCTAATTGAACTAATTGGAAGCTTCAATTTGAAGTGGGTAAAGGAACTTGAGCTTGGAGCAAGAGATTTAGCTTGGAATTGGGGAAAGTCTTCAAGCCTCATCATTTCATCATTTTCTTCTATTTCAGCAATAGCAAGGTGAGTTCCTGCTAGATTAGAACTTCCCCTGGGGGCTATGTTGAGTGAGATAACCAGAATTAAGTACTTATGTGTTTTAGCTTAAATTCCCTTTTTGTGATGCATGCAGTTTAATCCTAGGTAATCCTTGAATTTTTTGACTTATTATGGTTTAATTGAGTCATTGGTACCTTACAGTTGCAGTTGGACACTTGGGTATTAAGAGTTTGAACAAAATACATTTTTCTGCAGTTCAGAGTTTTGCTACGGTCACCGAGCGAGCAGGAGTTCGCTCAGCGAATGAGCACGACAATTGCTACTGCCAGACTTCGCTCAGCGAAGCTTCAAACCCAAATCTGGGCATATGCTCGCTAAGCGAAGTTCTTGGTCGCCAAGCGAAGCTCATGCTCGTTAAGCGAAGTGGTCCAGAAACTTCTTTTCTTAATAAAACCTGTACAATACCAACAAACTATGTAATATTTTTAGAATACACTGTTTAAATTACAATTAAGGGTTAACACAAATTGAACGCATGCGTCGTTTATGAGCAATGGGTAATTTTATCCGTATGTATATGATATAATTAAGGGTTTAGAGGTTTAGACAACTCTTGACCAGACAGAGCAGAAATTACCAGAAATAGTGGTACATGAATTTCCCAGTTATAAGTATGAATATACTTCCTTAGTTGTTAAAGACGGGACCACTACGTCTTTAACCACATATTAGAAATCTTAACTAAGTATACTTTTACATATCAGAACGTACCTCGGCTGTTCACGCTAGTGGGACACCGAGGGTTCACGTAGCAGTTCAGATAATTAAAATATATCAGTTGAGACGTGCTTTCCGTTGTTCACGCCAGTGGGACACGGGAAGTTCACGCAACAGATCAAAATTAATTAATATACATATCAGTTAAGTTGTGTCTCCTTGTTATTCACGCCAGTGGGATACGGGAGGTTCACGCCAGTGGGACGGGACATTCCAAAAGGGTGGCCCGCAAGACGACAAGAAGAGTTCGGTGACTAGCCTCAGATAGGAGTTTTCACCGGTTATCAGGAGAATGTATTCCGGGGTTACTTCACTCGGATGCATTCCGTAAAATGAACCAAGATAATTATTGTGTGTTACACACTAACCCTCTTTATAATAACAGTAAGATGATTATAAATATGATCAGACTATGTCAGTAATCAAATAGTGATCATAGTTTCCCCTTGATCACTAAGTTATGCAGAAAGTAATCTAATTTTCTCGATTACTCAGTAAGGTAGACAAGAACAGTATAAACCCAGAATGGGTTGAGTTTAGAATATGGCAATCGTAGGTCTCCCCGAGGTTGCCAGCAGCCTAGGATAGGTGGAACTCACTGAGACATTATGTCTCATCCCAATCCTTTTGATTTAGTTTCAGGTAAGCAAGTGGTTCGTGATGAAGTTTATCAGGAAGAAGCTGAGTGGAGCACAATTGCTCATCATGTACCAGTACATGATTTTGTCAGTATATATATATATATACACACACACACACACACACACACACACATGTACACGTTAGTGATACTTTATACGAGTAGATTTGTCTTTCATTTAGTAGTATTTTGTTAATATTGAAAATTTTAATGTATTAAGTATCAAGTTTAATACACATGCTAAATATTCTAGACAATTTAGTATGGGTGTTACAATGACTCTTCTCTTACCATTTTCACTATTTTTTTTAATGAGAGACATCAACTTTGATTAATGTTAATGATTTTTATTATTTTTTGTACTCACTAACTCATAACTTTAAAATAATTTATAATTCACTTATTTATACCGTGTGATTCCTATGTAATTTTTTAATGAATTTATCAATATATAGTACACTTGATGTACAAATAAGTGAAAAACTATTTTGATTAACATCTAAAATATAAATTTGATTTTTATTTTGAAAAAATTATATTTATACTCATAATGTCCATAAATTATATGCTTTTTAACCTTTTTATATATGCTTAAAATTATGTTTGTATAAAATTTATTTAAATTAATATTAATAAAAACATCTCAAGTAAGTCGGAAAAGATCAGAATTAATTTATCTATCATTAATAAATTAAAGTCACGTGATTCTCCTTCCTATCTCCATTAAATTTATAACATAATCTATTAATTCTTTTAAATCAATTCAAACTAAATTAAATCTTTTAAATAGTGTGATTCTCATTACCTTTATCATTAAACATTCAAATTTGAAATATAAATTTTAAAACGTAAAATAAAAATAAAAATTATCCGGCGTATGTGAACAATATAACCAAGAACCAACAAACAAAGATGAATTCAAAAATAACCACTACCACGAGTTTGAATCCTTTAAGAGATCAATTAACGGTTATTCCAAAGAAAACTAAAAACATAGTCTCACATAAACAAAATCGAAACCAATGAACTCGATGATCCAAAAATATATCTTAATAATAAAAAAAATCTTCAATCCTTAATATCTTAATATGGTTCTTCAGCTTGATAGTGGTTGATGCACCATTTTGATTGATATCATCGACGGAATTGTATCCACTTTATTGGAGTAACATAGTCATATCTAGTTATTTACAATATCTTGCAACATTAACATCTCAATAAAGTTTCCACCAAATGTTTAGTAAAATTGATCATCAAATCTTGTATTCCAAAATAATAATATTAATATACATATTTCCAATTAATAAGAAAGTTTATGTTTGTTCATATCTTTCACAAATCATAGGAGAATAATTTGAATCATGATGTTCCAATTTTCTTTCGAAGAGATAATTGGAAGCAAAATTGTATTTAAGTATCATTTGGTTGTAGAGAGCAACAAAGAAAACAATGAAAAACTAAACAAAGTAAAAAAAAGTGTGATAGGAGTGTTTGTTGTGAAATTATGCTAAAATGAAGACGTCTAATTTATAGACATATTTTCAATTAGTAATGATCTTATCTTTGTTCATATATCTCACAAACAATAGAGGAACAATTATCTTTCAAAAAAAAAATAGAAGAACGATTAAGACCATGATATTCCAATTTTCTTTTGAAGGGCGGTAGCTGAAACGAAATCGTATTTGGGTGTCATTTGGATGCAAAGAGAAACAAAGAACAAACAATGAAAAACTAACAAAAGAGAAAAAAGTGTGATAAGAGTGTATGATGTAAAATTATGCTAATCCAAACGTGTAGTTTATAGTTTTGCGGGATAATTTGATAATGTGGTCAAGTACTTTTTTAATATAATGCTTTCTAACATGGGGTGGTCGCATGGTGTTCTTACAGACTCAACTATTTTTTATTTTATTTTATTATTTTAATGCTTTCTAATTAATGTACCGGTTTGAGAAAAAATACAATATCAAAAAATTGGTTGCTTGTTTATGTAATGATTTTTATTTTAATGCATTTACTATTTTTCCTTTGATTTGTTACAAAACCATTTTTAAAGTCATTTATTTCTTACAAAAACGTCTGTATTTTTTAATTCCATTTATTAGTTAGAAAATTGTTTAACTTTTATCCCTTTAATTAAGGGTCTCAATTTAGTGTTTATCAAATTCATTAAATCTTAATTATTTTCATTCATCTATTTTTTAGAGAATTTTCGTAAATAATTTTTTAATGTTTGTATTTAGTGAAACATAAAATTTGAAGAAAAATAATTATTTTAGTCTGTCTCATTTTTTAAAGAGGATTTTTTTTATAAAAATTATTTAAAAATATACTTTTAACGTATAAAAATTTGATAATTGTTATTGAGAAATTTAAATATTTTTTTACCGATACATTTTTGTTGAGAGGTTATACAAATACATATTTGTTATATGGAATTTATTTTCATGACTTTTTATACAATTCATGAAAATAAAGCATGCATTTTTCGTAAATTTTTATTTCATAGAACAATTAAAATAAAATTTCATCATTTTTTAATCATATTTCACATAATTAATTTCTCCATATTTGAATTTTTATAGTTAAAAGAAACAAAAGGTGTAGTGAAAGGTATATTATGTTCATGAAATAACTATCATATATGAATAATTTTGAATTTTTTAATGTTAAAAGAAATAATTGATGTAGTCATATAATGTTCATGAAATAAATGACGTTAACTAAGTAGGCTAGGATTTTTTTTATTTTATTTTTGACAAAAAGTAGGCTAGGATGAATGTGGTGAGAATATTCTTGTAAGAATATAAAGGTAAAAAATATGGAAGGTTACAAAACCAATTTAGAATAGTATTAAATGTCAAATGCATGAAAAAACTTGATTCATTTTAAGGTGTCAAGTGTCAATTATTTCTTGTGAGGTTTGCATTTCCATAAATAAATTTTAAAAAAAACACTGTATAATATACATACATACATACATATATATATTAATATTAAAAATTGTACTATGCTCATTTTTTTGTGAGTAAACTAGTAAGATACCTCAATTTGCTCCTGCGTTTACGCTAGCCCCAACCCAACACTTAGACATAATTTTTGGAACTATCTCAATATGCTCAATCAATCTATCACCAGCCCTTGGATGCTCATTGGGGATTTCAATGAAACTTTCCTACCCAGTGACCAGAGAGGCGGTATTTTCCATCATTCTAGAGCTGCTTTATTTTCAAACTTCATGGATAATTGCAATCTTCTTGACCTCACAACTACTGGAGGGAGGTTTACCTGGCACCACAACAACAATGGCATCACATCCTCTCAAAAAAGCTTGATATGGGTATAGCTAATGTTGATTGGCGTATGGCTTTTCCTGAAGCGTTTGTGGAGGTTCTTTGCAGAACACATTCCGACCATAATCCCCTCCTCCTCCGCTTCGGTGGTCTCCCCTTAGCCAGAGGCCCAAGGCCTTCCCTCTTTGAAGTAGCATGGATAGACCATGAAGATTATTCAGATTTGGTAGTGGGAGCTTGGAATTCTTCTAACCATAAACTTGTCACTGCTTTAAACAAGGTCAGAGAGAACTCTATTATTTTCAACCATGAAGTTTTCGGTAACATTTTCAAGCGGAAAAAACGTATTGAAAGCAGGCTAAAGGGTATTCAAAATTATTTAGAGCGAGTGGATTCCCTTCATCATGTTCTTCTTGAGAAAGATTTGCAACGGGAACATAACCATATCCTCTTTCAAGAAGAAATGCTTTGGTATCAAAAGTCCAGAGAGAATTGAGTTAAATTTGGTGATCGAAATACCTCTTATTTCCATGCGCAGACCATCATCAGAAGGAAAAAAAATAGAATTCATAGACTCCAGCTTCCCAATGGTACATGGTCATCTGATAGCTCTATCCTTCAACAAGAGGCACAAAATTATTTTAAAAATCTTTTTTGCAACAACCAGCAGACCCACAACCGCATCTTCAACGAAGGTTCCCACCCTGTCATTGATGAATCAGGTGTTACCTCTCTTACGAGCTCTGTTACAAAAGAAGAGGTCACTGCCGCCCTAAAGTCCATGAAACCTTATAAGGCGCCTGATCTGGATGGCTTCCAATGTATTTTCTTTAAGCAATACTGGCATATAGTTGGGGACGACATCTACAATCTTGTTAATATTACCTTCCTCACTAGTTACTTTGACCCTACACTATCAGATACTCTGATCTCTCTCATCCCTAAAGTTGAACCTCCTAAATCTTTCAAAGACTTCAGATCGATCAGCCTTTGCAATATTGTCTACAAGATTATCACTGAAGTCTTAGTCCAATGATTAAGACCGATTCTTGATACTATTATTGGTCCTTACCAAAGCATTTTTCTGCCAGGTAGGGGCACTTCTGATAATGCCATTGTTTTGCAGGAAGTCATCCATTTTATGAGAAGATCAAAAAAGAAGAAAGGGTATGATGCCTTCAAACTTGACCTGGAGAAAGATTTTGATAATGTGAATTAGGACTTCCTCAAGGCTACTCTCCAAGATTTTGGTTTCCCAGCCATAACTATCAACCTTATTATGCATTGTGTAACTTCATCCACTTTCTCTATCCTCTGGAATGGGAATAAGATGCCGCCGTTCAAGCCTACTCATGGTCTTAGACAAGGTGACCCGCTTTCTCCATATCTCTTCATCATTTGTGTGGAAAAACTCTATATTGCCACACCAATGCTGTCCTCCAGGGAAACTGGGACCCCATCCACATAACTAATCCTAGGCCGAAGTTGTCTCATCTCCTTTTTGCAGATGATGTCCTCTTTTTTTTGAAGGCTAAAAACTCTCAGCTTAGATTTATCTCTGATCTCTTTGACCGGTTTAGCCGTGCTTCAGGTTTAAAGATAAATTTGTCCAAGTCTAGAGCTTTTTACTCTTCGGGTATCCCTCAAACTAAGATTAATAAGCTAACAACTATCTCTGGTATTAGAAGCACCACTTCTCTTACCAAGTACTTGGGCTTCCCAATTTTGAAAGGTAGAGCAAAAAAGAATGATTTCTATTTTATAATTGAGAAAATGCAATCCCGCCTTGCTTCTTGGAAGAATAGACTATTAAACAAACCAGGAAGATTGACTCTTGCCTCCTTTGTCCTCTCCTCGATTTCGTCCTATTATATGTAGATTTGTTGGCTTCCTCAATTTATTTGTGATAGCATTGATCAAACCATCAGGAATTTCATATGGAAAGGGTCAAATGATAAAGGTATTCATCTAGTAAGTTGGAAAAAAATAACCCGTCCCAGGTCTCTTGATGGCCTTGGAATTAGGACAGCCAGGGATGCGAATACTTGCCTTCTTGGGAAGCTAGTTTGGCATTTGATCCAATCATTTGACAAACTTTGGGTCAATATCCTCTCTAACAAATATGTGGGCAACCATAACATCCTTCCAGCAAATGTTAATTCAAGCAGCTATCCTATTTGGTCCTCAATTATCAAAGCTCAATATGTCCTTAAAGAAGGATACTCTTGGCGTGCAGGGTCCGGGTCTTCGTCCTTTTGGTTTACTCGATGGAGCTTTCTTGGTATTCTTGGGTCTCTTGTCCCTTATATTGATATACATGACTTGCATCTCACCATTAAAGATGTGCTCACTTCTAACGATCCCCACACGAATATTCTCTACACTCAGCTATCTAATACGGTTTCTGATCACATAAACCTCATTCACTTGAACTTCAATGATACCGTTGAAGATGCAATCATCTGGAACAACCAAAATAATGGTATTTATACTTCAAAAAGCCGTTACATCTGGCTTCTTGATAATGCCGACACAGCTGATTACAACATGTACCTTCACTCCTGGTCCTGGATTTGGAAGCTTCATCTTCCTGAAAAATATAAATTCCTTTTTTGGTTGGCTTGTCACAATGCGGTTCCTACCTTATCTTTGCTTAATCACATGAATATAGCTTCATCTACTACTTGTTCTCGTTGTGGTCTTCATAATGAGACCTTTCTTCATTGTGTCAGGGACTGCAGCTTTTCCCTCATGATATGGCACCAATTAGGCTTCACTAATCTTGATTTTTTCTCTCCTAATGATGCGCATGACTAGCTTAAAGTGGGTGTTAAGGGTTCTTAGGCTATCACTTTTTCAGCGGGAGTTTGGTGGACTTAGCGCCATCGAAACCTTTTGTGTTTGGGAAGAGAAACTTGGTCTTTACATCGGCTTATTTGTAGCATAAAGCATTCGATTGAGGTAATAACTAACAACTTTTCTCCTACTACCCTTGTTACTACAATTAACCGATTTGTCAAATGGGACAACAATAATCTATCTTGTGTTATTCTGAATGTTGACGGTAGCTACCATGACACTCCTCTTAGAACAGGGTTCGGAGGGATTTTGACAAATATTTCAGGCTTATTTCTTGCGGGTTTTTCTGGTTTTCTTCCAAGCAGAGATGATATTATGGTAGCTGAGCCTTCTGCCATTTATCATGGCCTGGTCATGGCAAGGGATTTGGGTTACACGGAGCTAGCCATTTATTCTGATTATCTTGTTTGCATCAATCTTTTAAATGGCCCCGTTGAGAGATACCATGTATACGCGGTCCTTATTCAGAACATAAAACAGTTGCTTCTTCAAAGTAATTTTTCCGTTTCTCACACTCTCAGAGGGGGAACTAGTGTGCAGATTTTATGGCTAAGCTTGGTGCCTCATCTGATGATGGTCTTGCTCTTCATGTCTCTCCCCCCGCTGGCCTCATTAACCTTCTTCGAAGCGATGCCGCTGACACTTTCTACCTTCGGGAATAGTTAACTTCTTTGTAGCTTTTTCTTTTTTTGATTTGTGGTTTTTCTTTGTTTCCTCTTTAGCCTTCTAACAAAAAAAAAACTAGTAAGATACTCGTGCTGACGCACGGGTACCCGTAGGGTGGATGATTTATATCGTAAAAATTTGAATATATGATATTTGTGTATAAATATTTTATTTTAATATATTTCAGATAAATTGAATTGTTAAAAAATGTTTTAATCATAATATATATTTAAATTATTTGATATTTTTTTGAATTGTACTATGCTTAATTTTTTGTGAGTAAATGACAGACAAGATTGTTTTTCCCAACTTTCAATCACAACCATAACAGTAATCATCTTTTTGTGTGGGCAACCCTTTGCTAGATACTACCTTCCCTTACACTCAAACCGTAAACAAAACAAGAAAGTAACAAAGAAGCGACTGTGAAAGATGCCTTGGAGCAGAATTTCAGGATCAGTGTCTTCTCCCCAGGTTGATGTGGTTATAGACATGGGAAATCCATTCCTTAATCTAGCTGTTGATGGTTTCTTGAAGATTGGAACTGTAATTTCTTAACTTCTTCAATTGTTTATCTTTCTTCTTTTATCTTTATCTTTATCTTAAACAATCTGAACCTACCAACCTTCTTCTTTTTCAGGTTGCAGCCACAAGGGCACTTGCAGAAGATACCTTTCATATTGTCCGAAAGGGTAAGTGTTTCTCCACGTTTGCTATAGCCCTTTTGTTAAAATTGTCAAAAGATGAAAATTTTGATTTGGGTTTATTATTGTTTATTTGTTTACTTGTTTAGATTTGTGTTATTATAGACCAACATCAATGTGTTATATTGTCAGTGTTTCCATTATTTTTTGAAGTATTGTTTTGATTTGTGAAGATCTTTGTCTGACTAACAAAACATGTCTGTTCCAGGAAGTGTTTCAAGTAATGATTTTGAGAAAACTGTAAGTTCGTTATTTTAACATTGTTTTTTTTTTTTGAAGGAGTTATTTTAACATTGTTGTTAGTTGTTATGTTATCATGGTTGATTCTTTTGGGGTGGTTTTCCTTCCTGAAAATTTATGCTGATATTTCCAGTTTTATACATTTTCCAATTAGAGATATTTGAACAACCATTTTTTGACAACTTTTGTAACAATTTTCTCTCTCATACTCACATTATCTTTTTACTTTTTCTCTCTATTGCTTTGATATTTGTGCCAATACCTCATTTTCTTAGGAAAACTTTGGTTGTCTCAAAAGTTATCATATAAATGGATGTTCAAATAACACAACTCTTCCAATTATGAGTATTTTACATTTTGGTAATTTTTAACTATCTATGATGCTTCCCTTTTCATCATAGCTATCTAAGAGTAGAGTGTTGGGAGGTTTAGTCCTAGCTAGGAAAAACAATGACATGGAAACCTTTAGATCTGGATTCTCTGATTTTAGGGAATCATACATTTGACGCAATAACGTGTTCTGAATTGACAAATCAAAATCGGATGACCCACGTTCGAACTTTGATAAATAGGTCCAAAATACAAAGATGATGATACATGAGTCATCTGATCTTGATTTGTCAGTACTCAGTATAGATCGTCAACTGTGCAATTGCATGAATGTTGAGAATCTAAATTCTGAAAAGATCAAACCACTTAATCCTTCAAATTAATGAATGTCAATCAATTTAGTCTCTCCATCAAAATAGCTCTTTTATAAATATCTATCAAAGTCAATGAAAGACTTACATATTGACTTAGATAGTCTTTTGCTACATCAAGACAAACATATAATTTTTAAAATTGTGGTGTTAAAGTTGCAGAAAGAACTAAATTGAGTGACATTGTTCAATTGAAGGGACTAAATTACTGTTTCGTAAATTTGAAGGACTAAGTTGAACCGACTTTTACAATTTCGAGGACGAAAATGCTGATTTACTTGATATTTTGTTGAGCACAATATGTTTGTTCCTTGTTAATGAGAGATAGTCTTGTTGCAGCTGAAGAAGATGTGTAAAGAAGGTGCATATTGGGGTAAGTCTTGTGTTGCATTATATAATATGGCAAGTTCAACTAGTAAATATATTGGCTCTCTTTAATGTATTTTCCTTTCTACGCTTACAGGAGCTATAGGTGGCGTATATGTTGGAACAGAATACGGGGTAGAGAGGATCCGTGGCACCAGAGACTGGGTAATTCTCTTAATAGGGTCCTTGAAAATACTTTAAATAGACTTAATATTATTGTACCTTCTGTGCTAGAGAAAACACTTTCTTTCTGAACTTGCCATCAACATGATGGCATCTAATCTCATAAATTTCAAGCTGTTATTAACAAGCATCATGTTTGGAAATGAATTTGTAAAAGCTGGGTGTCAAATGTGTGTTAACTTTGTTTTAGGCGGTGCCACATGTCTTTTATAGTTCAATTTAAATTTGATTTTTCAGTTGAGATTCTTACCTAAGGACCACTCTGTTCCCTTTGTCTTTTGATGTACTGCAGAAGAATGCCATGATCGGAGGTGCAGTGACAGGGGCACTGGTATCTGCAGCCAGCAACAACAAAAAAGACAAGATTGCAGTAGATGCCATTACAGGGGCTGCAATTGCCACTGCTGCAGAATTCATAAATCACTTTACCTGAATTAACTGAATTGGATGTGTTTTTGCTATTATTGCATGTTTGAAAAGGGGTTGAATTGTATTACTATTGGCCATTTAAATCATTTTCTAATCAGATTGTTCAATCCTTTGTTTAGAACAAACTTTATGAGGGTAATTATTTTGAAAGAAAATAAAGTAAACACTAAAAAGCAAATGAGAAGGGTAAAGAAGAATGCAAGTGTATTTTTATAATAGTTTACAACATGTTGCTACCTCTAGTCCTTCTCTTACATATAGATTTTGTCTTCTTCACTCGAAGGGCTTGATCCAATATTTCTAGTGACAAACAAGTATTCTTTACTCAGCCTCTCCAGGCTACTGAGGTACTCTTTGTCTCAGTCTCTCCAAACTGTATTACTAGACATATTCTAGTGTTGCCAACAATTTTGGCACCTGCTCTAGACGTTCTTTTTTCACATAGAAGGTTGTTGCCACTAATGAGTCAAAATACAAAGTTTTGAGTTTGTGACTAACTTAACACATAGTCATCTTAGGATTCTCTAACTCACCATGAGAGAGATTACAATATAATTCTATATCAATCCAAGTGTATAGAACTCTTGGAGAGTTGGTTATACATTGAAATATTTGGTTGATTCACAACAAGTTATAATGATTCATAACATAAAGAATTTACATCCGAGCTTAACTTGTTCAAGGCTTACCTTTTTATTTTATGTTTTTCTATTGACTTTGTCATTTCTCTCAGTTTATTCTTACAAAATGTGGATGTTTATCCTTTTACTTTGTTTTCGGTATGTGAATGTTTGTCCTACAAATTTCTTTTTTATTGATGGACATTCATAGACTTCATTGTTTGTAATGAAATTCTTGTTTTAGTGCTGGAGAAAAGAGTGGTTGAGCAAGGAGTTGCCGGAGTAATACAAAACCATTGGTGCAGTACAAAGATTCCACAAAGTCGTTTACTGTGGCATTGTACATGTACCAGATGATCATTCACTATGGAGTTTGTAGACATCATAGAGTTGAACATTCTGTTGTAGATGATATTCTTGTTCCAAACTTCATCATTAGCTTCTCAATATTAGTCCTAATCCATATTTTTAGCCTCTATAAAAAGGTGATTTTTGGTCCCAATAGTGATGATTTACAACCCTAATGGAGTGACAAAAAGTTTGATTAAAAGAGGGCAAGTATTTTTTTGGAGCAAAATCACTATTTCTCATGCTAAAAATCAAGGTTGAGATCAAAATTGCAACAAATGTAATAATAATGGAGTGACCAAAGAGTTCAATTTTTCAATTTTCTCTTGATCTCTCTTTACTCTCTATTTATCACTAAAAGGAGTTGAGTTATTGGCTTGAGTAACGTTGAGCAACAAAATTACATATCGAGGTATTTTTTTTGTGCCTCTTGGAAAAAATAAATTTGTTCAGATCTCAAAATATACATAACAATAAATTATTGGGTCATTTCATATAAGAAAGGTGAATCATTTTCTACCAGAAAGACTGATTTTGACTTACAAGTGACATTAAACAAGTTGCATGTAACTTTGTTTGGTATTTTGGTTTAGGCAAACAAACTTTAATGAGATATTTATCTTGAAATATTTTTTTATTTCAAAGTATTTTTTATTTTTAAAATGATAAATGTGATATATGAATTTGTTGATATATTTTTTTTAACTGAACTTATTTAACTCTTTGTTTAACAAATAAACGATATTCATTCAAATTGAACTTATTTAATTTGATTACCACTAACGTACTTGTATGTCTGTTTTATATATATTGAATAAATAATTTTTATTTTATTTTTATTGAAAACATATTATTTATTCAAAATGGCATACATATATGAAACGGAAAAAAATAATGATAAATATGCATATGATTCTATAGAGAGAGCCAATTGATTATCAACAAAACAAAATTATCGAAAATAGGAGAGTTTGTCGTTTAAAAAAATAGAAAGTAGTGCAACCATAAAAAAATGTAGTGCCGTTACTTTTCTACTCAATAACGTGGGTGTTTTTTTTTAAGTGGGCAATTATTTTATTTTATAAAAAATGATAAAACATAGTAAAATAATTTTAAATGTTAAAATTAGAAGAAAATGTAAGAAGCTATAAGCTTTGAGCTCAAAAGGTACTTAAAATAGCATCTCAAGGAAAGCTATAAGCTCGTCAGGGAAGCTTGTTATCAAACATAGCCTTAATGTTTTGGTTATATGCCATTTTGAAGAAACAAGCTTATAAGCTATAAGCTAGCTTATGGACATTACCAAACACAGCCATAATGTTTTGGTTATATGTGGTGAGGTAGAAATCTCTAGGTAGGGATTCCAATAGAATGTTTTGGTTTGAGCTTGATGATTTTCGGTTTAGTCACACAAGATCCATTAAATAAAATACTCCATCCGTCTCTTTTTATAAGAGTAGTTTACAAAAATCACGTGTATTAAGAAAAGTTGTTGGAGTAATAAAGTTGTCACAAATGTGTGTAACTATTACTAGATTACCCTTAATTAAATATATATTTAATGTTAACTTTTCAGTTTTCATATACCAATACAAATTGGTAATATTAATAAGAGGTATATTTGAAAAAAAAAGTAATTAATGCATCTAAGAATTTGTACATGATCTTATATTTAGGGACAATTTTTTTTTGTAAACTACTCCTATAAAAAGGGACAGAAGGAGTAACATTTAACCTATATAATGTGGAGTCCCAATTTTTATAGAATGTTTAAAACCAAAAAGTTATAGGTAACTCATCTCAACCATTGAATATATTTATTAATATATCTATAGTCAAAACAACACTTTTTTCACGATTGGAAAAAATTCATTTTTCCATGCGAAATGACACCTAAATTATTATCATTATTATTTGTTAAATATCTTGATGGCAACTCGAGAATCTCCTAAAGAAGAAGTGGAATATTATATTATGACAATAATTTATAATATTTATATTCAAGGTAGCAGTACTACTACTATCAAACAAGGCCGACATACAAGCATAATATAATATTAATAGTGAGAAATCAATTCAGAATGGGCCCTTTCCCTAACAGGTGGAGTCTACAGAAGCTACCCTCGTTTTTTAACCGTCAATTTTTATTATCTAAAAATGTACTATATGTATCATGCGTATGATAAATTGCTTTTCTCATCTTTCAATCACAACCATAAGTGGTCACATTTTGTCTCGGAACCCCTTGCTAGATAGTAGTATATAGTCAGTACATACCACCTTCCCTAAGATTCAAGCTAGTAACTAAACAAAGCAAGGAAGTAGTAACAAAGAAGTGTGAGTGTGAAAAATGCCTAGTAGCAGCATTTCAGGATCAGTGTCTTCTCCCCAGGTGGATGTGGTCATAGACATGGGCAATCCACTTCTTAACCTCACTGTTGATGGTTTTTTGAAGATTGGAGCTGTAATTTCTCAACTTTTTCAATTGTTTCTCTTCCTTCTTTTTCTTAAACAATTCGAACCAACTTTTATTTTTTTATTTTTTTTCAGGTTGCAGCCACTAGGGCACTTGCAGAGGATACCTATCATATTGTTCGAAAGGGCAAGTATTTCTCCACTTTTGCTATAACCCTTTTGTTAAAATCTCCAAAAGATGAAAACTTTGATGCGGGTTTATTATTTATTTATTTATTTTCCTTGTTTAGATTCGGGATACTATAGACCAAAATCAATATATTATTATTTTCATTTGTGAAGATATTTGTTTTACTAACTAAACATGTCTGATACTTCTAAACATGTCTGTTGCAGGAAGTATCTCAAGTAGTGATTTTGAGAAAACTGTAAGTTCACTATTTAACATTGTTATCATGGTTGATTCATTTGGGGTGGCCTTTATTTCTAAAAAAATAATTTTGATATTTTTAGTTGTATACAGTCCTATTATAAGTAATTTATAGATTGGTATGTATGCATCTTTGAGGCAATAATGTGATTTGAACTTGGGCTGTATAGTCCTAGAAAAGAATAATGACAGGAAAGCCCCTAAATTTGGATTATCTCATTTCAAGAAATCACACATTTGAGGCAATAATGTGGTTTGAGCTGTTTGATCAAAATCGGACAATCCATGCTTTAACTTTGATAAATAGGTCAAATTACAAAGCTGATACACTAGCCATCTGATCTTGATATGTCAGTCTATATCGGCAAATGTGTGATTATGTGAATGCTGAGAATCTAAGTCCTCAAAAGGGCAGGAATCTCATTCAATAGACATTTTGTCTACCATGATATGCTTTGTTCCTTGTTAATGAGAGATAGTCTTGTTGCAGCTGAAGAAGGTGTGTAAAGAAGGTGCATACTGGGGTAAGGCTCGTGTTGCATTATGTAATATGACAAGTTCAATTAGTAAATACATTAGTTCTATTTAATGTATTTTCCTTTCTACGCTTACAGGAGCTATAGCTGGCGTATATGTTGGAACAGAATACGGGGTAGAGAGGATCCGTGGCACCAGAGACTGGGTAATTCTCTCAATAGGGTAGTTGAAAACACTTTAAATAGACTTGGTGTTATTAGACATTCTATGCTAGAGAGAGCACTTTATTTTATTTCTGGACTTGTCTTCAATATAACGCCATCTAATCTCTTAAATTTCAAGCTGTTTTTAACAAGCATCATGTTTGAAAATGAATTTGTAAAAGTTAGGTGTCATTAATGTGTTAACTTTGTTTTAGGCAGTGTGCCATGCCTTTTATTGTTCAATTTAAGTTAGATTTTCAGTTGAGATTCTTACCGTTTTTCCCTTGGTCTTTTGATGTCCTGCAGAAGAATGCCACGTTCGGGGGTGCAGTGACAGGGGCTCTGGCATCTGCAGCCAGCAACGAGAAGGCAGACAAGATTGTAGTAGGTGCCATTACAGGGGCTGCAATTGCGACTGCTGCAAAATTCATAAATGGCTGGAGTTTCTAATGGATGTTTTAAATGTTTAATGCTATTATTCCATGTTTGAAAAGGAGTTGCACATTTGGTCTCTTTTGTCTGTCTTACCGGTTATGTAATAATTTTGATTGAATTACTAATGAGATGTGATATTTCTGCTCTCTGACAATTCCTAGTCTTTGGATAAATGGGTTTTACTTTTAGTATAAAGAAACCTGGGCATGAACAGGTTTTCAAATTTAAACATTAGCTGCCAGGTGAATGAAGTTTAACGTTTTCATAAATATTATTGCGGTTCTAGATCATGAGATTAAGGGGACGTGTTGTAAGGTAGGAATGTCTCCCTGTTGAAATCATGATATATATATATATATATATATCAATCTATCTAATTGCGGTTGCTTTAAAAAATACTGAACTAGTAGTTGTCTGTTGAAATCATGATACATATCTTGTTTTGTAAACACTGGCGGAGTTGTCTAGTAGTAGTGTCCCATGGCCTATCTTTACATAGCTATCTAGACAACCGTTCATGGGGTTATAATCATAAATCTTGAAGAAAATTTTCAAGCCAAGCATTTTCCAAGAGATGGAAAGTGTAGGCCCTAGTAGAGTATACAAACAATATTCCCTGAACTGGAGTCCAAACATGTCTCTATATATAGAACATAGACATATCCTCCAAAGGTCACTCTGGGTGGACTCTGAATTTATAAATGGGGAAACTTTACCGACATATTAAATATTAAATAATTAAATAAATAAATAAACAATTCACATTGTCTGTAGTTGTTTCTCAATCACAGGAGGCCAAGTGATGTGAATGATATTGTTATTAAACCAAGAGTATTATATTATAGGGTTAAAAAGTGTATCTAAACATTTATCCACTGTTATCTGCAATATATCATATAGGACATCAAAGACTTCTGCTCACACTAGTAGGTTTCTTTCCTTCTTGCCAAAACCTTGCCATCTGAATATGTAATCCCTTCCTTCTCTTGGTCCTGAATATGTAATCTCTTTCATCTCTTGGTCCTTGGTGCATGGACCAGGTTCCAAGCTAAAAGCTTTCAGCTGTAAATTATTGCAAGATACATAAATTAGCAAAGTTTATCAAACTGAATGGTTTTCAATTTCACACAAAATGATATGCTTGGGTTCTTATTAACACGAAAATGACCTTTGCACCAGGTGTTGCGATTGTGTCTTCAGCACCCGAAGGTACATTGTGAAGCCAAACACTAATAAAGGGTACATTTATAACTCTCCAATTCATATTTTCCAAGTTTATTTCAGGTCATTGATAACAAAGTGTTTGCAAATTAACATGTTCCCCTTCACTTGGATCATTGTTGTTCCCTTTAATAGTGAACTATATCTCACCAATTCAATAACGGTATAAACCGTAAAAGATACCAGAATATTATAATGATGTGATAATTTATAATTTCTTGATGGCAGAACATGAAACATTATACTCTACAAACACCGATGACAAATACCATAACTTCTTGAAATTTTAAACGAACCAAAGTAGATTGTTTTTTACCTCTTTCTTTTCACTTTTCACGCAAGTACTCCCCTATTGAATATACTAAAACTTGGGATGTATTGAATGCTTCTTCAATTGCTTTTTGGTTCCAAGATCTCTGAATCAAAAAACAAATATGCTTCGGGTTAAAGAGAAAATGGAGGAATCAATCAAGAGGTATGCATCCACAATTAGAACAGATTCAAAATAAATCTACAAAAAAATATTAAAGAGAAGGTAACACACATGCTTCGGGTTAAAACAGAATCAACAGACAGAGCTGAACAATCAACAGTTAAACTATCTAATAAAGGAGTTTGTTCATATGAATCCCTTGAAGTTGTGTGTATAGGAAAGACTCTTTTTGCCGCCTTGTTGCGAAAACTCAATGGTTAATGATAGAAACACTTGAATACAATACAATGTCTCAACTCTCAAGAGCACAAAATCATTCATTGCTTGCCAACTTCGTGACATTTTCTTACCAATAACAGTTAAATTCATATGTAAATTTAAAACCAGATAATAAACTAAAACTGAAAAACATAAAGAACAAATACTTAAAAAACAACCTATCACCACATACCTAAAAGAGCTCTCACCAACCAAGCCACCAACACTTATCTCCAAAGACGAGGAATCCTCACCTTTCCTAATAACTGAAACTGGCAATCTATTATGGAGCAATGTAGCTGAATTTGGCGAGGTAAATGAAAATCAACATGTTATACACGTGCAGTATCTAAGCGCACAGTATCTAAATATTATCAGTTGTTGAAGCAATATGCAAACAAAAGGAGCTTCTATAAGCAATGGCAGATGATCTTAGTGACTCTTGTCCCATAATTGATACACGTTTACAACATAAGGATACATATAATGATATAACATTAACTCGATTGAAAACTATGAATAAAAACTATCAGGTCTGAAACTGTTCAGCAATTTTCAAAAGACTGTAAGTTTCAGCATCAGGATTTGCTCCTCCAAGAATCATCCTTCTCAAAAGATTTGGATTATAAATCTTAGCTTTTACATAAGCCTTAATCAAGGTATTATATACAAAAGTATACCTACAATACTTAGCTTTATGAAATTCCTCAAACAGTCGCTCAACATTTTCAACATCCCCTTTTTCAGCAAAAAGCTCAGCAATTGAAAGAGTTGTCTCCAACCATGGGGTTGAATTTCTAACCCTCTTGTCAACCGGAAAACGCATGCCCAAGTCTAATGTCTTCAAAGCTTGCTCTGCCTTACCAGATTTCAAGCAACCCAGAACAAGATGTCGATACGTTATGGCATTCGGTTTGCACTCCTTTGTCTTCATATTTTTGTACAACCTAGCTGCTTTGTCAAGCACTCCATGTTTGCAATACACGGTCATCATTGAATTGAATTGCTCTACAGATTTCAATCCTTTTACTGATTCCATTTCTGACCAAATCTCTTCTGCTCGGTTTAACTCTCCCATCCTACCAAATGCTTCAATGGCTAACAAATAACTTTTAGATCTAACAAAGGGAAGTCCTTTAATAATACTCCAAATCCTTTCCAGCTCCTTCCGGCTCCCAAGATACCCATACAATATAAGCAAGACATCCAATGTTGACCAATTATTCCCTGTCATAGATTCCTCCACAGCCTCAACATACATTTCAGTTGCAGTGTATAACCTAGCAACTGCATGTGCAGTAGCTAAAATGCAGTATGATATTTCATTCGGTTCAACATGCACCCGTTTCATTCGATAAAAAAACCTCATCAAATTTTCAAGATTGTGTTCATTGGCCTCTATTTTCATCAAAATATTGTATGTGGAAACATGTGGCGTGACCTTATCAGCCTTCATTTGAGTAAGTAACCCGTGTATCATCTTCCTGCGGCTCGGCGAGGAATGTAGAATTATCAAGCGGTTAAAGACCAAATGCGAAATGGGATGACCCAATTCCCTCATTTTTTTCATGTACTCAAGTGAAAGCCTTACGACACCTTTATCTAAACAAGCAATCACAAGGTTGTTGTAGAGTAACTCATTCTGAAATTCAACAGGAACACGAGTGAAGAGCTTTTCACCATGTGGAATCCCATGAAGCTTAGTTGTAAATTCCACTAGGTAAGAGTAATCTAGTTCCCTAGGTCTATAAGGTCTCTCCCTAATCACCCATTCCATCACCTATCAAAAGTCAGAAGAGAAAAATATTCAAGTCTCAAACAATGGAGCCGTGTACAGAACACAAAGACACTGTTTGGAAGAACTCATGAAAACAACTTATGACATGTTCATAAGTTGTTTTCAATTTATTTTCATAAGTTCTCCAGATAGCTTACGAAAACAGCTTATAGATTATACAACCAGTTTAACTTTATTTTATCTAGTGTTATAGAAATAGTTATTCATAGGCGCTTATGGATTTGGTTGTTGTTTTGTATACGATAAGCACTTATGCTATAAGCTACAAAATAAGTTATTTATCCAAAATGGTAGTTATCATTTTCATTGAAACATAAAAAGATTGATTCAGAAAACAAAAAAGAAATGAGTGAAATTTACAACCTCAAGTGCGCGTTTATTGAAGTTAAGCTTTCTGAGACGGTTAATGGTGTGAAAGACATCGGCGCCGCGAACGGGGAAGCCATCACGCATCCAACTACGAAATGCGGAAGCTATTGATTCTCCTTTGGGAAGCTTTTCGATTCTCTTGCATAAGCTATCTTGGTTTTGTGTTGTTTGTGTGCAAAATAATCTGAAACTAAGATGGGTTTCAATCACACAAGGTGTTCGACGTATTGTCTCTAAGAACTTCGCGTGTTTAACGATGCTCATTAGATTTCGCTTGCTCATGTTCGACGTATTGCTACTGCTTAATTTCATGGGCTTTATACTTTTTGGAATTATTGTCAATATTTTTATTTTTTTTCTATAAAATATAAAAACTTTTGTACCAAAAATTAAGAACTTCGCGTGTTTAACGATGCTCATTAGATTTCGCTTGCTCATGTTCGACGTATTGCTACTGCTTAATTTCATGGGCTTTATACTTTTTGGAATTATTGTCAATATTTTTATTTTTTTTCTATAAAATATAAAAACTTTTGTACCAAAAATGTATATAAAATTTAGATATATTTTACTATTCAAACTTAAAGTTGTTTTATATGATGTGTTGTCACTTCAATTAATAAATATGACAATTCATGTGTTTTTTAAACATATTAAATAATGTGACAACATATCATTGAATACATATGTAAAATAATATTATCCTGACAATGCATATTAATTAAACTCTTATTAGTTTTATAAAAAAAAAAAACTTTGATTTAAGCTGTTATTCTATCTGCACCAAGTGTCTTTTTAAATTTTTGACTTAATTATAATTTTGATCCTTCTATTTTGTCAATTTCTAAATTTTTGTCTCTGCATTTCTAATTTTGCAATTTTGAACCCCATACTTTTCAATTTTTTAAATTGGACCAAACAGTTCTTTTGACTAGGAAAAACTCACTGCATTTCACCATAATAGCTGCAATGTAATGAATAGGATGACATTATAATCTGCAACCGCTAGTAGAACCTAGCTAACTTTGCCCTGACAACATTGACGGGGGATCCCCGCTTTGACTAGATGTGGATGCGGGTGCAGATTTTTTCCGGACATTCAAAGGCGGATGACATTATGTATGTATGTATGTATGTATATGGCGGTATATGGGGATGGGGACTCAAATTCAATTCCGTACTACATTGCATTGATAAGAGACTTTTTTGACATCAACATTTAACAATCTTGAAGGTGTAAACAAGAACAAGTATAATCCTATGTTGTTTAAAAAAAAAAAGTATATAATCCTATGTTGTTTGAAAAAAAGTATAATCTTATGTTATTTACATGGGAACTAATAGACACCAAAACTCTTTAAGCAACTCTACATAACATCTGCCAGTACAATCCTATTTACAAATTAATCAACATATAAATCTTCAAAAAATCATCAATGAACTGAAAGTCTGAAACACTCCTGAACAGTATTGAGCATTGATTAAATCTAGTTGAGTTTCCAAAATCATGAGAAGAGAATTTCATCTAATAAATCATCTATGATCATTTCCTCAAGTTCAAGTGCTACACACTCCTCTTCCTGTTGAAGATTCATCCAACCACTTCTTTTCGTCAAATCACGTCCCACAACATCATCTAATGTCTGATCTAACTCTGGTCTCAACCTCAAATATGAACTAACACTGTCCCATACTTCTTTAACAAGATAGTTCCCTTTAGGCATTGGTTTGAGTTTGTAGTTGAATGCAAAGGGTCTTGGAAAGTAAGTTGGTGAATTTTCATATATTTGAAAGAGTATTTCATTGACCAAGTTAAAAAGAAGTTGGTGATCACACATATTGATGTTCTCTTCTTCAGAACACTCATTTTCATGAAGAAAAATTTCTTCCAAAGCTGTGAATAAGGAAGGTTTCATTGGCTGGTCTACCGTGTATCGCATTTGGGTCTGCTCATTTCCCATGAAACCCGAAAATTCAAGAATGTCTTTGACATATTTGAAATTGGAATCGTTTTCTGAATATGACTTGAAGTGAAGGAAATGATTTTCAAGACTGTTGTTTGTGTCTTTGTCTGTCACACTTGCATTTGAGCTGCGCGTATTCGATTCCTTTCCTGGTATATATAGCCAAAAAAATGATTAGCAATGATCTCTGATACTGTCAATCAATCACAAATCATCTTATGTGAGACTTTTAAAGTAGTTATGATTAAAGTCAAATATTTTTTAATGATCTAACAATTATGATTGTTTTATGGCGCATATCAATTAAATTCCTCAAAGAAATGTTATCTTAGTCTCATGCATATTGACATAAATTTGTTACCTTCTGCTTGGCTGATCGTATTGTCTTGACAGCTATTTTCAAGTGATGTTATTACCTCCTTGCTAAGATAAGTGGTCATGCTTGTTTCCACCGCTGGCTTATCAGATAAAGAACAAGGATTCACATCTCTGGCACTCCCTTCAACTGTTTCATCAACT
The DNA here is from genome assembly GCA_018208015.1 of Medicago ruthenica. NCBI lineage: Eukaryota > Viridiplantae > Streptophyta > Magnoliopsida > Fabales > Fabaceae > Medicago > Medicago ruthenica. The sequence goes on along the minus strand of CM031372.1, from coordinate 97,196,162 downwards.
TCAGCCTCTTTAAAATGTTCAAGTGATTTATCAATCTTTAAAGGAACGCTCACTGATTTACGTTGAACATCATTATCACTTTCCACTGTATTATTTGCTTCATTTGTTTCAAGAAGAACATCATGTAGAATGAATCCTAAGGACTCAAGATTAGGCATAGACAAATTGCTTCTTGAAAACATAGGAGCATGCCTACTCTTGTGAATCTTATCATCAATTGTCAATCTTAAGCTTTTAGACTTTGAGCTTTGCCACTTGATCTCTTTGCTCATACTTTTCTCAAACAACTGAGTATATCTATCCATCGATTCGTTAAGAGATGATGTTCTTCGCATTAGGCGAGCTTCATGTTCGTTGGAATCAGATTCAGAAGCTTTAGTCTCACTCACGCTTTTACTCTTTTTGAATTCTTGAATCGCTCCGTTGTCTAAGCTTTGTGAGATCTCTTTCTCATTACTGTGGATAGCTTCCACAGATGTTTGGTGACCACTTTTCTTGAATTCCACAAGTGCATGTTTTATCTTCTGTTTTATAGCTTTGAATTGATGAATAACCACTTGATTCCACCCTTTGTGGTTTAATCCTTCAGAAGGCCTTGAAGAAATGCTTGGTTTTTGTTGCACAGCCGTGAAACTATCGATTCCAAGATCGCTCACCAAAGGCTTCGGCGTTTCATAAGACATATCTTTCACTAAACTTGATCCAAGCTTTTTTGGGGCCTGAGTTCCAGCTAGCAACTTTTCCCCCTTGGGAAAGTTCCAAATTTCAGTTTGCTTGGACCGGAAGGTACTAGAGCTAATGTTTTTCACCTTAGAAGGTGCGGTTAAAGGAAATGATCCTGATTTTGTCAATTTTGCTTTGTTGTTAGAAGCTTGATGAATTTTTTTACCACCAATGTCTATATCCCTTAGAAATTTAAGTAATATATTCTTCTCCACACTAATTACCTCCAAAACATCATCATTGTTTTTGAATTTAATTGAAATGTCTCTGTTAAGGGAACCTTGATCTGTTGTCTTGCCATCTTTCTTATGATGAAGTGCATTCCCACTACTAGCCTGACCTTTAGCATTTGATATTTCTCTATGTTGACTTGCCTGATATTTATATTTTTATATTAGATTCGAACACAATTATTACATACAATACAATAATTCTTAATAATTATTTATTTATTTGTGGGTGTGACCATAAAATATAATCATGAATCGTTAAACATACCGAGATGGATTCTGCATCTGTAACTACATTTTGTTGGTCTTGCAAAATGGTCTTTTTCTTATCTGCATATAGGTTAAAAAGCCTGGTAAGCATTTTCAGTCATTCACAGAAGCAAACTGTAGTCATGAATATGATAATACAAATAATATGCAACTAATGACAGGGTCCAAATAATAATATTAGCTTTTTACAAGTCAGGGTAAATAATATGTAACACTGACATAATCTTTTAAAAGGTTTAATTGTATACATTGACAATGTAATTATTTTTTTTCACACATGATTCCGACATTCAATCAAATCACAACAACTAATATTTGTAGATATATTTTAGAAACAAACCTAAAAAAAATGACATTATGGTGTAATTTAATTAGATGCACGTGTGAAAAAGATTTAAACTATTCGTGCATAGATATTAATTTCTATTTTAAATAATTCTAAGGTATAGGTAGAATTACTCAATAGTAATACAACTGTTTATGTACACAAAAGGTACTTGATGAGATGGACTATTTTTATTATGTAAACACTTTTGATGATTCCTTTCAACATAATTATAAAGTAATGGTAATAATGATTCTTGAATAAATAAAAAATAACAAAAAATCAAGTGATGAAATAAAAGAAGAAACAGGGTGTGGTATGAAATTGCTTACATCTGTCATGTCTTTTCTTTTTGTGATGAAACACCCTTTTTACACCCCAACGATGATAATCAAGAATATGAAACATGCCCCACATGCATCCTTGATTAACTTCTTGAATTTGAGCTGTAGATTCCTCTGAAGTAATCAAGTGTTTTCCCATAACAAATAATCAATATCTGTAAATTTCAATCCACTCAAGTGATAATCAATTTCTGCCTCCAGACCAAATAATCAATGTCCTGCATAACCATGATTAATGTTACAAAGAAATTAAGTATGCATGTTAAAGAAAACATAGCAGTAGCATTCATATGTTCATATTACATGCTTTTTTTTTGTGAACATATCATGAAATCCACATATAAAGAAAAATAATTTGGATATGAAATTTTGAACAAAGGCTGAATCAATCAGATTAACAATCAAAAGATTCAAAGACATCTAACTAATTGTGTTATAATTTACACATGCTTGAAACTTCATTTTCATCAAAGACCATCAATTAGAACCGTTTTCATAATAATTGAAATATTTAACAGAAAAACAAGCATAACATCTTGGTCAACATCTAAAGAAACATAGATACATAAAACTTATAACTTGAGACTAAAGTAAATTTGTAAATAACATAATAAAACCATGATGGTTTTTAAAGTAGCTAGATAGTATATAGTGTAACAGAAAAGTCTTCATTCTTCAACTGTTGTTATAGAAGTAAACACAAAAGAATAAACAAATTAACACAACTTAATGAAACTCTAACCTTAAACGGATGAAAAAAATAAAGTGAAACAGGTTTTTTGTGGCAGAAGTGAAGTTAGGTGGTGATGTCCCTCTTATGAATAACAAAGGCAAAGCTTGGAGCAGTTGTTCAAAACAAGGTGGCTGGTGTTATAAAGGGTGAAGACAACTAAAGTACAAGTCAAAACATTAATATATGTTACTATATGTATAATAAATAATTTAATTAATAAATTAAATTAAATTGTTGTGGCTGCGTTGCAAGGAGAATAAGAAAAGTTGGTTATGAAAGTCTTGTTTCTGGTCTGATTTGTTTCTAGACTAGATGTTAGATATAAGGACCCGCACCAAACCTGGTCTTCTATTCTATCTTGCTTTGACTATGACTAAAATCAAAGACTAGACTACTATTCAATTTCAAGGTCTTAAACTTACTTATTATTGATTTTTTTACCTCATTGGTAAATTTGGTATACTTTAATCAAATAAAGTATAGTCCAAAAGGTAGTTCTTTAAGTGGGGTAAATCGTATATCATATAGTAATTAGCAAGTACAAATCCGATTTCTTGCTATTTTTTCTATTTGTTTTCTTAAAATAATATCAAAATGTCGACTTTAGCTATAGCCGCATTTTGCATACATGACTTTGAATGATTTTAGAGCAAAGTCATAATTCGCATGCACAACTTTATTCAAACTTTTTTTCTTTCCATATACTCTTTTTAAGAAAATTACATAAAATCTTAATGGTGGGATGACGTCCAACAATGAGTGATTACTGTTAACTTTATGTAAGTTTTTATAGGATTTAAGTGGTTATTTTGTTTAGTTAGTTTTAGTATTTTTAACAAGATTAGTGATTTTTAGAATAGATTTGTGATTTAGAACTTTTTTGAGTAATTAGGGCGAACATGATGTGATTTCTTTTCTAACCAAACAATTTTTGGAGTTTTGTTATATTTTTATGTTTAAGTTTAACATGTTGATTATTTGGAGTGAAATATTGCTTAAGAAGTTACGAATATCAATCATATAATTTAGTTTGGTTAAATTTGATGAAATATTGCTTCTAAAAACCCTTAACCTTACCTATTTTTTTTTTACGAATATCAATCATATACTTTTTGAGAGAATCCAAGTCTGTTTAATCATGAAAGAGAGCACCAGCTCGCCAGGCAAGCTAAATTTGATGAAAATAACGAGTAAGGATCTCTTAGTTTGTTAAAAATAAATAGAGGTTGTGATTTAGAGAGATATAAATACAAAAAAGTAGATAGTGGGTCTCACCAATAAGTGAGTCCAACAACCATTGAATATTTTTGTTTTTTTTTTTCAAATTTCTTTGTGTTTCTATCTCTCTAAATGGAAGAAATGAAAATGTGTCTAAATGGAGAGGATCTCAACTCAAAAATAATACCTAACTACTCCCTCATAATGGAGAAAGTCATAAATGAAGAGGATTTTAACTCCCTAATGAGTTGGCAACATTGGATTTACAATTATTAGATAACAAATACTCAAATAGGCTTGAATGTACTTTAGTTTCCCTAATTTTGGTCTATATAAAGATTCGGTCTCCTCCGAAAATATATATTAGGCAAGGTTAAGGGTTTTTAGAAGCTTATTTAGTAAAAAAAAGAAATATATGCAAAGGAATTTTATAGTTAGTGTTAGTTAATTTGAACTGTGTTTATAGTTTAGTTTTAGTTAATTTGACTTTATAAAATTAATTTTAATTAAGAAAATTGGAAATAACATAATTTAATTCAAAGGAATTTATCTTTAAAAAATTATAATCAATTATATATAAATTAACAATTGATTACTCAATATAACATCAGTTTTCAATGAAAGTTAACTCAATTGGTAAAAAGTTGACTTATCTGCAATGTCGTGGGTTGAATTTTCTTTGTCGATGTAAGAACCACTTTAGTGGATGATCTGTAAGTACTTCCGTAAATCACTGGTGGATTAATCCTATGTTGTATTTGTGGATCCCTTAACTGGGTTCTTTTTTGCTCTTTTTGTCGTTTGATGTTCTATTGTAAATAATTTTTTCTTATGAGTTTTTTGCGTGCACTTCTTGTGCCTTGGAGAACCTCTTTTAATTCTTGCTTGTTAAAAAAATTATTCTATTTGTAAAAAAAATCCCTCTGGTCTCCCTATCATTAGTTCTGAAAATATATATTAGGCAAGGTTAAGGGTTTTTAGAAGCTTATTTAGTAAAAAAAATGAAATACCTGCAAAGGAATTTTATAGTTAGTGTTAGTTAATTTGAACTATGTGTTTATAGTTTAGTTTTAGTTAATTTGACTTTATAAAATTAATTTTAATTAAGAAAATTGGAAATAAAATAATTTAATTCAAAGGAATTTCTCTTTAAAATATTATAATCAATTTTATATAAATTAACAGTTGATTACTCGATATAACATCAGTTTTCAATGAAAGTTAACTCAATTGATAAAAAGTTGACTTATCTGCAATGTCGTGGATTGAATTTTCTTTGCCGATGTAAGAATCACTTTAGTGGATGATCTGTAAGTACTTCCGTAAATCACAGTGGATTAATCCTATGTTGTATTTGTGGACCCCTTAGTTGGGTTCTTTTTTGCTCATTTTGTCGTTTGATGTTCTATTGTAAATAATTTTTTGTTATGAGTTTTTCGTGTGCACTTCTTGTGCCTTGGAGAACCTCTTTTAATTTTGGCTTGTTAAAAAAATAACTCTATTTGTAAAAAAAATCCCTCTATTGTACCAAAAAAAAAACTCTATAAATGCTCTTTTAATCTTTTAGTTTGTACCGACTTTGGTGAACCCAATACCCAACTCACATAAACTTTAACACAAAAAAGATTAACGGTAAGGAAATTGTAAAACTATTAATTATATTTTAATGATTTTTTTAGATAGACGAAACGACAAAGTCATCATAAACTCACATACACAAAGTGGAGGTGCCGGGATTCGAACCCCGGTCATGACGTCCGAACTAACAATTTTGACATTTTTATCAGTTGAGGTAGGACTTATGAAACATATTTAATGATTTTATTTATAAAGTATTCACCAACGGTGAATATTTATATAAATTCGAACGCAATTCTTATATAATTATATTTTTCTGTAAAGAATCAAAGGCAATCATTTTCCTATAAGAAATTGAAGCAAACTATTGTTAAAAATGACCCACATCAACTAAAAAAAACAATCTAAAACTTATTGATTAAAAAGTAATAAAATTATCAAGAGAGAGTTAGATTAAAAGAGTGATAGAGATTTAGGAGAGAGATGTGGAGAATCATGAAGATGATGATCCAATTTGAAAACATTTGGTTTTCTTCTCAGTTTTTTTTTAAGGAAACAAATATAATAAAAAAACATATTTAAGATTTGTATAATCAACCTCTTGAAAGCGTAAATAATGTTCGTTTTAATATAAAGTTTTTTTTTCCTTAACAAGTGCATAACGACACTAATTAACTTGACTCCAAACCATATGTTTTTAAAAAAAAAAATTGTGAGGAAACCTGTTTTTTTGGTTGAAATACAATACCTGGTCTATGTGATAAAGAATCAAGTTTTTCTTTTTTAATTTTTTATATCCAAATAGCTTTCAAACTACACAAGTACATAAAATTGACTCCAAAATATAATCATGATTTCAAGTCACAATCATCTCTCCAGCATTGAAAAGTATTGTACATAATAATCACAAGACCAAACTGGGCAAGCAGGATCATATTTTTTTTTTCTTCATAAGAAAATGATCCTTTAGAAATTATGATTGGTTTAGGAGAATATGACGTTAATGAATTAATGCTTTACTATGCAACTTGTCCAAATGAGATAATCCGAAATCCTTGAATAAACTAGTCCAGAAAAAAATCTTGAATACGAAGAACTCACAAATACTCCCTCGCAAAAGATGTTAAGGTGATGAAGTTGACTGATCCATTTATTAGTTTCTTTTTCAAAACCAAGTGGAAATAATCAACTTTCAAACATGAACCGTTCCTCCTAAAAAGGACCGTTCCGTGGAATACAAGATATAATAATAAGGAAATTGTTCTTCCCAAGAACAAAATTGTTCACTCCCATACAAATTGACGAAAATACCTCCAACGTGACTTAAGTCACGCTGGTGTGTGACTTAAGTCACGTTTGTTTTAGATAAATTATATTTTCACCAATTTTGCACAAAGATAATATTTTTTGAAGACCTCAACATACAATATGTTATGTTCATTTTTTAAAAGCATGTCATGTCTTAGAAACAACAATAACAACAATTCAATCATGATTCAAAATAAATCATAACTAAAAATATACAAGTACGCGTAATAAATTTCAAAATTAATAGAATACGACAAATTTATTAGTTATAATTTCAGCTCCGTTCAAATAAACGAAGCGTTACGTTACATTACATTAAATTTCTAAGGATGTTGTATCATCATGATGTTGAATTAAAATTAAATTCATGAAAGTTTGCCGAAAACGTTGGCGTTGAAGTGTCTTATACTTGGTGTAAAAATTTGCAAGTCTCTTTGAAAACTCAAAAGAATGAAGAGAACACAACACATGTATTCTACCGAATCAACTATATAGGTTCTCACATCGAATTCCCTCATATAAGATGATTCATGACAAAAAGGAATGCATTCCAATATATTCTTTTGAACTTAATCATATTGTCCTGCCAACTGACAAGTTTCAATTGACAGAGGAGCATGATCAAGCACAAAACAACATCTTAGAACTGCATTCCCTTTTGTCACATTCATCTTATACGAAGGAATTCGATGTGAGAATCTATATAGCTGATTCGACAGAATACATGTTGTGTTTTTTCATTCTTTTGAGTTTCCAAAGAGACTTGCAAACTTTTACGCCAAGTAAAAGACACTTCAATGTCAACATCTTCAGCAAACTAACAAAAATTAAACTAAAATCCAACAAAATAATGACACAACATAATAATACTACCTAAACATCTTCATTCGGCCGAATCAAACTCTTGAGAATATCTTCAGGCGACCTCAGCAACTTAGCATCCATCTCGATCCTCGGGAACAACATGTTGTTATGGCGATATAACGAGAACATGTTCATCACGTCGTCGTCATTCGTTAACTCCGTCCGGCTTAACGTTAACATTGTTGGACGTTTATACCAAACGTATTCCACCCTCCTTGTGATCCTTCAGATCTTTTAACGTGACATCGTCCTGAACCTTGAAAAAATTAGGGTTTCCACCGCTGAAGCATACTTGAGCGTTGACCAAATTGTCAATTGTTTCAGATCTACACCATAAGAAATTAAAAACCATCAATGAAAAACTCATTCAAACATTTCATCAAACACTTGAAGTGCAAATTATACATAAACCCTAAAACTAAAAACTAGAACATAAACATGCAAACATTTAAACATTTAAGCAACATATGTCATTTACATGTAAACATTGTATCATTTCTTGCAAAAAAAAAATCAAAATTTAAACAAACCCTAAAACTAAGAAATTTCTAATTTAAGAGGAAAAATGTAACATATAAACATAAAATAACAATGGTACATGATTATGAAAATGTACTTGTTGTTGTAGTGGTGGGTGATTTGAAGTTAAAGAAATTTGAGGTTGGATGATTTGGGAGATTTTTTAGAAATTTGAGAAGTGAAATGGAGAAGTGAGGTTCTGCCTGAGTTATAAAAGAACGCAGCGTGACTTAAGTCACGCTGACATCTACCGAGCGAGACTTAAGTCACGCAGAATAGGCAGAATGCCCAATTCTCTCTGTTTTCATTCATCCATTCCTTCATTCATGCATTCATTATTCCATTTTTCATCCATTCAACAAATAATTCAATCATTCATTCATTCAAACTTAAAATACACAAATTCAATCAAATTTATAATACGCAAAAATAAAACAAAAAATGTACCAAAATGTCACAAAAATGCGCAAAGGCGCGAGTGTAAATATAATACATCCATGTCATAAAAAAATAACTAAAAATATACAAAAGTACATCAGACATAGCACTTTACTACGCTGGACTATGGCTCCCAGTTCTCATCCGGGGAACCCTTTGCTCCTGCAAGATATGATACTCCGACTCAATGCCCTGCATAATACCGAAGACAGTTGGATTCCTAAACACATCAGGACAACCCATGGCACTATCCACTCTGCGTCTGATGTTTGCAATAATCTGCAGTGGGTCGGGAACCTGTCTAGCATACTCATGTTCAACAATAACCTCCTCGTAAGGAGGGACATGAGGCACGTCCTCAGCAACGACATCAGGGTCGGTCATGATGGAATGAGATACACGGTAGAACCATTTCATGTACCCATCCTGATACTTCCACTGTCGAGCCTCTGATGTCGGCCGACCCCGAAGCACCTGTGGAAGGACATGGAGTAGAAAGTTCGAAAGGCCACAACAACCACCTCAGCCTAAAGAGCCTGAAAATCAGTTGGAAATCTGGGGACGGTCTGCACATGTTTGTATTTCCTGAGAACCCGCTCCGGCAAGTGAAGGCTGTTGGATATTTGGTTGTTGGCTTCATGTTTGCTAAAATCAAATATACAAGTAATGTGCGTCTTCAGAAGCAGTATGTCTTCAGAAGCTGAAATGTGTCTTCAGAAGCTGGAAGCAGAACTTCAAAAGCTGGGTCTTCAGAAGCTGAACTTCAGAAGCACTGTTCATCAGAAGCTGAACTTCAGAAGCACTGTTCATCAGAAGCTGAACCTTCAGAAGCTGCATTTCAGAAGCACGTTCAGAAACTGGTTTTCTGTGTTCAGAAGCTGCGTTCTTTCTTGTGTCTTGGAGCTGTTTTATTTTCTCACATTATCTTTTGAAGATTTGATTGAAGAATTCTCCAAGCTGATGTTTCTAGAAGAAAGATCAATTTCGCAAGATATAATTTGAAGATTGGATTCAATTATTTGAGAATATATTTTCAAAGAAATCTTTGGAAAATATATTTCTGGAAAATAAACTGCTTCTATTTGCTTCTAAAGAATTCTGGTAATATATCTTTGAAGGATTTGGTTCAAGAATTATGTTGTTGCTGAAGCTATAAATAGAGGAAGCTGCTGTTGAAGAAAAGTATTCAAAACAGAAGTCATTATAGAGAGAGTCTTAGGTTTTGAGTCTGTAAGCTTTGTGCTTTGTTTTGTACACCACTCAAGTGTTTAGAGTTGGTTGTTTTTATTGAGTTGTAATTCACTTGAAGCTTTTAAGAAAAGTGATGTATTGAGTTTTTAGGAGAGTGTCTCCATCTTTGTTTGATTTGTTAGAGTCTGATAATCACTGGGGCAGTGATTGGCTGAGGGAAGTGAGAGGGGTCTCAGGTCTAGGAGTTCCTAGGTTGAAATCTATACGGGTAGTGATTAAGTGAGAAGGGGCTGTGAAACAGGGACTGTTGTCATAGGACTTCGAATTGATACTATTTAGTGGATTTCCTTCTTGGCTTGGTAGCCTCCAGATGTAGGTGTGGTTGTCACCTAATTGGGTTAACAAATCAACCGTGTTCTTTACTTTCTGTCTTTTTTTGCTGCTTCTGAACCTCTGTTAAACATACTCTGTTCAGCTCTGTTTTACGGTTCAGACTCAGTCTTGCCAGAATTTCAATTGGCATCAGAGCAGGCACCCTGCCTGTTTTAGGGTGAGCTCCAGGGAAGATATTTTATGGCATAATGGAGAAAGAATGAGGATTTGTAAACAGACCACCTCTGTTGGATGGTTCCAACTATGATTATTGGAAATCTCGTATGAGTGCTTTCCTGAAATCTATAGACAGCAAGACCTGGAAAGCAGTACTGAAAGGTTGGGAACATCCTGTTGTGCTAGACAAAGATGGTAAGAAGACAGCTAAATTGAAACCAGAGGAAGGTTGGTCCAAAGAAGAAGATGAATTATCTCTTGGAAACTCCAAAGCCTTGAATGCTATATTCAATGGAGTGGACAAGAATATGTTCAGACTTATCAAGCAGTGCACTGTGGCTAAGGATGCATGGGAGATTATCAAGACTACTCATGAAGGCACATCCAAGGTAAAACTGTCCAGACTTCTGCTTCTCACCACAAAGTTTGAAAATCTCAGAATGTTGGAGGATGAGAACATACAAGATTTTTATATGAATGTTCTGGACATGGCCAACTCATTTGAGTCTCTTGGAGAAAGAATATCTGATGAGAAACTTGTGAGAAAGATCCTCATATCCCTACCTAAGAGATTTGATATGAAGGTAACTGCCATTGAAGAAGCACATGACATCTCCAGCATAAAGGTTGAGGAATTGATAGGGTCTCTTCAGAATTTTGAAATAGCTAGAACTGATAAGAAGGGGAAAGGTGTTGCTTTTATAGCAAATGATGAAAGCTTATCAGAGGATCTTGTGATGCTGAGTAAATAGTTTAAGAAGATTCTGAAGAAGACAAGAACTGATCAATCCAAAGGTGTTCAGTGCCTTGAGTGTGAAGGATATGGCTACATTAGGACAGAATATGCAACATACCTCAAGAAACAGAAGAGGAGTTTGGCAGCTACTTGGTCTGATGATGACTCAGAAGGAGAAGTGGGGAATGAATCAGCCAAACATGTTGCTGCCTTTACTGGTAGATGCATGACTAATGATGAAATTTTGTGTTCTGAAACACCATCAGGTTCTGAGACATCATCTGATACTGAGTCAAGTGATGGAGAACTATCTTGTGAAGAACTGGCTACCTATTACAAAGAACCTGCTGAGTTTTGCAAGAAGTTGCATGTTAAATTTAAAGATGTGTGCAAGCTGCTGGAAGAACAGAAGAGAACTATCAGTCAACTTCAGTCTGAAAGAAGTGAACACTTAGAGAAAATCTCTGATCTCAAAGATGAGGTAACCCAACTGAACTCTCAACTTGAAAATATGAAGAAACAAGTCAGAATGTTAAACACTGGTACTGATGTGTTAGAAGAAATTTTGGAGAGTCAGAACCAAGGGAAACCAAATGGAATTGGGTATGATGATAGGACTCTGAACAACAAACAACAACATCCAGCTAAAAGGTTCACTACATATGTTAAAACATGTGATCCAATGATGAGGAAAACTAAGTTGGAACACCAGAATCAACCTCAGGGATCTAAGATCAAGAAGGCATCTCATCCTTGGGTATGTCATCACTGTGGTAAAAAGGGGCACATAAGGCCTTTCTGTTACAAGCTGCATGGATACCCCAAAAACTTTCAACAAAGAAAAGTGGAACTAGTTGTAAACAAAATCAAGGTCAAGAAGGAATGGAGACCAAAATGTGCAAGTGTTGCCCAGAGTCTGAAAAATAGAAAAGGAAAGGTTGTTGCTGCTGACAGCAGGCCCACTCCTGTTGCAAAGAAGAGTTCTGTTGCTGGACCATCTAAAGTCTGGAGCAAGGTAGTGATCCATGTCCCAAAGAAGAAGGCATTAATAAGAAAGGAAGTGGATCCTAGTAAGTCTGAGGATCATGTTGAGCAAGATGTACAAAACATCATGCCCTATGTTCAGTGTGCTGAGGGTGATGAAGATGGTGCTGATATAGTTACAAAAGCCTTAAATGCCAAGAAATTTGAAGATTTGAGGGGTCAAATGGGCTTTTGTCTTTTTTGAAGACTTTGCAGAATCTCTGTGTCTAATGAAGACAAAGCAGTATCTGTTGCTAAGTCTGAAGACTGTCAAGTTTTTTGACTGATGTCCTGGATTTCATTGTGTGTTTCTGATCCTGATAATGTTCCTTGATGATGGTGCTGTGATGGGTTCTGTTGTGTGATTATGCTGGTCTGAGAAGTGTCACTGGTGTTCTTCTGTTGTGGGTTCTGAGTATGTGGTACTGTGTTGGTTGTTTATAACCTCTGAATTTTTCTGGGTGTGTTCCTTTGTAACCTCTGTTGTTTCTCTGCTCCTGATGTTTTCATGAGTGTTTTGTCAAAATTGTTTGGCTAAAAAGGGGGAGAATCTGTGGTTCAGGGGGAGTTCAGTGCAACAGTTCAGGGGGAGTTTCTGTTTGTTCCTGAATGATCTGTTTCAGGGAAAGAATATGTGGTTCCTGATCTGGAAGTGTGTTCTAATTAAGTTCAGAATTGGAAGGTGATCTGTTTCAGTGGCTGTGAGTTTCAGGGGGAGTGTGTGTCCTCAAAAGCTGTTGCTGTATGTGTGAAATGTAGTGAATCATCTGCTGCTGACTCTGTTGTTGCTACATTTATGTTATGTTTTGTGAAGAATTTGCTTGTTGTATCTCTCTGTGTTCTTAAATTGATTTTAGCCAAAAATTTGCCAAAGGGGGAGATTATTGGATATTTGGTTGTTGGCTTCATGTTTGCTAAAATCAAATATACAAGCAATGTGCGTCTTCAGAAGCAGTATGTCTTCAGAAGCTGAAATGTGTCTTCAGAAGCTAGAAGCAGAACTTCAGAAGCTGGAAGCAGAACTTCAGAAGCTGGGTCTTCAGAAGCTGAGCTTCAGAAGCACTGTTCATCAGAAGCTGAATTTCAGAAGCACTGTTCATCAGAAGCTGAACCTTCAGAAGCTGCATTTCAGAAGCACATTCAGAAACTGGGTTTCTGCGTTCAAAAGCTGCGTTCTTTCTTGTGTCTTGGAGCTGTTTTATTTTCTCACATTATCTTTTGAAGATTTGATTGAAGAACTCTCCAAGCTGATGTTTCTAGAAGAAAGATTAATTTCGCAAGATATAATCTGAAGATTGGATTCAATTATTTGAGAATATATTTTCAAAGAAATCTTTGGAAAATATATTTCTGGAAAATAAACTGCTTCTATTTGCTCCTAAAGAATTCTGGGAATATATCTTTGAAGGATTTGGTTCAAGAATTATGTTGCTGCTGAAGCTATAAATAGAGGACGCTGCTGTTGAAGAAAAGTATTCAAAACAGAAGTCATTATAGAGAAAGTCTTAGGTTTTGAGTCTGTAAGCTTTGTGCTTTGTTTTGTACACCACTCAAGTGTTTAGAGTTGGTTGTTTTTATTGAGTTATAATTCACTTGAAGCTTTTAAGCAAAAGTGATGTATTGAGTTTTTAGGAGAGTGTCTCCATATTTGTTTGATTTGTTAGAGTCTGATAATCACTGGGGCAGTGATTGACTGAGGGAAGTGAGAGGGGTCTCAGGTCTAGGAGTTCCTAGGTTGAAATCTATACGGGTAGTGATTAAGTGAGAAGGGGTTGTGAAATAGGGGCTGTTGTCATAGGACTTCGAATTGATACTATTTAGTGGATTTCCTTCCTAGCTTGGTAGCCTCCAGATGTAGGTGTGGTTGTCATCGAACTGGGTTAACAAATCAACTGTGTTCTTTACTTTCTGTCTTTTTTTTGCTGCTTCTGAACCTCTGTTAAACATACTCTGTTCAGCTCTGTTTTACGGTTCAGACTCAGTCTTACCAGAATTTCAAAGGCACATAGTCGCCTTGCCGGCCATGATCCATCCGGAGTACCAGCAAATGTCCTGGAAAGGCATGATGTTTCGCCGATCCTCGTATGACCTCAATGTCCCATTAGAATTGACCATCAGATCAATGAGGCCACGATAGTGTGCGGTATCAGCATGGCCCCTGGACAGACTCCATCTAGAAGCAAGCGGCATATCAACATGATAGTCCAAATTCAACTTCCTCGTATACATATTCCTGAAGTGCGCCAATATTCATCCCTACAAACAAATATTTCAGCATCACAAACCCATAAACATACACAATAATATCTTAAGTCATTTATAAAATGTTATAGAAAAAAATACTACCTTAAATAGAGTCATGTAACCGCGCAATGGCACCTCTGGTCGGGTCTGTAACATGAGAAAGCTGGTGGTAGAGCCAAGCAAGTGTCATCCCGCCCCAGGACCACTCCCCTACCGTGTCCAAACCCACAAGCATCTCCAGCCACAACAGCTGAACGCTTTTGCTGTTCTTGATGCACTGCGCCCTAACTGTCGCCTGCTCCTCCTCCTCCTCCTCCTCATCAGCAGGTTGCTCCAACTCATTGCACCTATGCAAGAGTGTGTCATAATGTTTCCTCAGGTTAGTTATACTAATATAACCACCCCACTGCGCCTTTGTCTCGTCATCAGCCTCAGCCGCCGTTAAACCCAAACCCTCCTGTAGCAGCACCATACCTCTGTCGTATCCCACATCATCATCACTCAGGAGCCTCCCATGGATGTGAATGTGTAGAAGACACGCCATATCATCTAGTGTGACGATAATCTCCCCAACGGGCAGATGGAAGCTGCTGGTCTCCTCATGCCATCTCTCTGAGAAGGCGGTGATGAGGGCATGGCTGATGCTCCCGTATCCGGTCTGAAGGAGGGGTGCTAGACCGGATGCATTCACCCGCTGCCAGAACCAGACCTGATTGTTTGTCGGGAGTGTCAGTCTCTTAATTTTCTTCCCGTGCGAGACAGCAGTCAGCTTATGCGTCATCTGCAACTGAAATAAAAAAAATTAAACGAACAACAAACCGTTAAAAATATAAACATTTCAATAACTAAAAAAGACATAACAATTTAAACGTAAAAAAGTAATAATTAAAATAAACATTAAACATTAAAATTGACGCGTAATTAAAATTAACGTGTAATTAAATTGTCGCGTGATTAAAATTGACGCGTAATTAAATTGACGTGTAATTAAAATTTACGCGAGTAATTAAATTGACATGCGTGATTAAAATATTAAAATATTTTAACATAAGATATATTGTGATCATGGTTTCTTTGTATTCAATATTTCTGAAATTAACAAGAATGATTCTTCTTCTGTGTATTTAGTTGAATCGTATGATATTTGACGTGTTAAGATTTTTTTTTGGTGTACAAAGCTAAAAAACAAAAGAGAAAAGAGGAAAACAAGAGATACAGAAAAAAGAGAGCTACACTCTCAAATATAAAGTTTCAGCTGCATCACTCCGAAGAAAATTCAAAAGATCCGTCGGAGGAGACTCGTGACAGAGAAACTCGAAGTTTGATGAGGCACCAAGCTTGGCCAAAAAATCTGCACATTGATTCCCTTCCCTAAGGGTGTGATTCATCGTAACATTTCCTTGCTCCAAAAGCTCTTTTATATCTTGAATCAAAACAGCATAAACATGAAACCTCATGGGGGACCATTGAGGATGTTAATACAATGAAGAGAATCAGAGTAGCAAACTAAATCAGCAATACCCATGTTCTTGGCCAGCAAAAGGCCCTGATATATGGCATAGAGTTCAGCAAACAGAATATCAGAAGAATTTTGGATGTAGCCAGAGAATCCTGACAAGTAAAAACCTGCATTATTTCTTAAAACCCCTCCAAAACCAGCCCTTGTAGGAGAGCCCAAGCAACTTCCGTCAACATTAAGGATGACACAAGAGTGGTTGTTGTTGTTCCATTTGACAAGATTATCATCCTCGGTATTATTAGAGTTGCAAGGATAACAAGCTTTGAGAGTAGCAATCATACCTTGAATGTTGAAGGATAATTGAGCGTTGGACCAGTTCTCATTGCCTAGACACATCATGTTTGACGTGTTAAGATTAAGTCATATGAGTTCTTTTTTTCGTGAAAAGGTTTTTTGTCTGTGTAGTATTTGTGAAAAGAAAATACAAAGCAATAGTCCATTGAAATTCCAACCAGACACTCTAAGGAGAAATCATTGCTAACCACATTTGGCGAATGTAACTCTAATTTCAACAAGAATGAAAATAAGAAAAACTAGACCTCTTTCTCAAACAATTGTCTCGACACAAAAGAAGTTAAATCTCTTAGTCTTGGTTATAAGGGCAGAACTTTCAAGTCACATGATAATGTCAAAACACAAAGTTGCAATCAAATGATTCACTAATCTAAAGCAAGCTCCAAGGAAAACATGACATCTGACAAGGAGGAATTTTAGGCTGTTACTTTACCCATCCTATGAGGTTCTCTCGTGCCTTATTTTTTTTTTCTTCCAAAATGTCCCTTGGATTTTATAATCTGGAACCTAGTTCGGGATATATAATCCGAACCATTTCGATATATATGCAAGAATAACAACTTCCCCCATTTTTACAGTTTAACTTTCACTTTCTCTTTCTTCTTATCCCAAAATCCGAAAATCAACAAATTGGTCGAATCTTGGAGTGTTTTTTTTGCCCAAAATCATCACATTTCAAGCTTTATCAAACACCAAACTGAAGGTTAGGTGTCATTCCCTCTGCATGCAAGCCTTTGAGTTCGATTTTTTTTTTCTGAGCACTGAAGCAGTTTCGGATTATAAAATTGAAACTGGATTGTTGAAGTTTCAATTTTATAATCCGAACTGTACCAGTATGAATTTTTTTTGACTTTTGTGTATTTATGTTGATAATACTTAACCCTTTTATGCATGTTACAGGTATGGAACAACCTGTTGATCGCACCAGGGGTCAAAGAACAACAATGCATGCTTCTGTTATGAGGGAGCATATGGAGAGGTTGCAAGTGGAGGGGGGAGATCCAGGCGTGGCAGGGGAAGGGCACGCCGTGCTGGTGCTGATGGCGAGGGAACCTCCCAGAGGAACTATACTGAGCCACAGTACGAGCCTTAGATAGAGATGGAGGAGCAGGTGGAGGGTGACCAGAAGGTGGAGATGGACAATGATGAGCAGAAGGACCGTGTGTCAGAGCCAGAGGAGCTTGAGGACTATCCTGGTGGCCCACACGACTTGACGGTGCTGACGAAGTACCATGTTCAAGTGGCCAGGATGGCGACTGATGGAGTGGTAAGACACTACACCTTTTATTTAATGAAAATTGAATTTCTATGTTGTTTTAATAATGATTGTAAACTGTTGCTAATTTTTGTCATGTATTATTTCGATTACTGTGAAACTGATGTTAATTTTTTGTTTTTAATTTTTGCAGTGGCGTGACAATTTGAAGTGTGTGAACAACATGAAGAAGATTGAGGCAATTCACAAACCAAACAGGGCGTGGATGGCAGCACAATGGTTTAAGGATAGCTTGAGAGCCACCGGTCTTTAGTGGTTGCAGAATTCCAGCTACAACGAGATTGACCACGACCTATGTTCGGCATTTGTGGAGATATGGCACGAGGAGACCTCGAGCTTCCATCTTCTGTTTAGGGAGATGACAGTGACACTTGATGATGTGTCATGTTTGCTGCATCTCCCCATTGAGGGTATGCTATTGTCCCACGAGAGTATGACCAGGACTGAGGCTGTTGAGTTGATGATGGAGTTGTTGGGGGTTGATGCGGGGGAGGCATTGACCGAGGTAGAGAAGACAAAAGGGAGTCATGCTCGGTTTAGCTTCTTAAAGGATGCTTTCAAGGAGCGTCTTCAGGAGGCACATGAGGCCTACCATGCTGGTGATTTGGTTGAGATGTAGAATAAGTGGGACCAATCTCTCCGCATATATTTGCTCTACTTGGTGGGTATCACACTCTTCACTGACAAGAGCGCCCGCTATGAGGATGTTGCCTACTTGAGGTACTTCAGAGACTTGGAGCTTGTCTCTGATTATGCATGGGGAGCTGCTGCCCTTGCACACCTGTACATGGAGCTGAACAATGCCTACCAGACGAAGCTATTCAGGTCCCGAGGCCACCCGAGCAGGAGGTTCCCTTGATGAGATTGCTGCTGAGCAGGACGGAGAGCAGGGGTACCTGGTGCTGACCGAAGGTTGGGTCGTATCAGAGACCATGTATATGTCGTCATGGCTAGTGATGCGGTGGAGCAAAAGTCTGATCAGTGGCGCCATTTGGAGGTTATCCTGGCGGAGGTTCATGGAGAGCGAGTTTATCGTCGTAGGCGTGCTGTTGGGGGTAGGGGTGGTGTGACTTAGTTTTACTTACTGAACAATTGGTTTGTAAATTATGGATAATTTTAGTATTAATTTTAATGTTTGAAATTTGTGTTGTGTTGTTTCTTATCGTTTCAATTACATCATTTTTTGTCATTTATTCAAGAATGCATGTTTATTTCACAAGATTACACAATCTGTATGTATCAGAGAAAAAACACAGATTATGTTTCTGCACTGATACATTTCGGATTATATAATCCGGAATGTTTAATGACATTCTGTATTATATAACCCGAACTGGTCATTTTTTTTTTTACCTTTTTTACGCCAAATTATGCTTTTTTTGGGTGTTTGGCATGTCTCGGATTATATAATACGAAATGTCTAAAAGGATTTCGTATTATAACATCCGAAGTGTAGTTTCACAGAGATTTCACAAACATCTCCAAGGTGCTCTATGTTCCAAAAACTTAAGAATGTTTCGGATTTTATAATTCAAACTGTGTCTGGATTATAAAATCCAGACAAAGGGTATTTTGGAAAAAAAATAAGGCGCGTGAGAATATCATAGGGTGGGAAAAGTAAAAGCCGAAATTTTATCAATGGAACACAAAGGTGGAGTCCAATCCATTTTTGGATTGCTTCAAACGGAAATCCTTGTCAGTTCTTCCCTTCGTTCATCATAGATGAAGCAAGTTTAAGATTAAAATAAAGGTAATTAACAAGGTGTTTGCATATTCAAACTTTGGTTTTTAATACATGCATTTAAACCTTATTTTGATGGTATAATTTTCCCCAGATAGGCTAAGCCTTTATGAATATGCAACCATAACTTATTATTTTTGACAACATATATCTCTCTCTCGAAGAACCATCTGACTTGAACAGGAAATTAACTTTAAGTTCTTTGGATTGCTTAGTTAAAGTTAAAGTGGTCTTCATTATGTCATGTCATATAATTTGAATGATTGATAACATGTTTTGTTCCAATGATACTAGTGTAATTTTATAGCAACTTTTAAACAACTCATATTTTTATACTTTTAATTTCTATTCATAAGAAATTAACTCTCTATATTGCTCCAATGAAAAAACTTATATAAAAAAGTTGCATATTTTTGCCACTAGAGATTTTGATTTTGACAACACGCCTTACCTGTACCTCTTCACTCACATAAGATTATAAATCGATGATAAAAGAATTTAAAAAATGTGAATGGGCGTGAAGAAATTTATTTTTGTCTCATTCATACATTTTTTTTAATTAAATAGAGTTTGTAATAGTACGTGTTGCATGATTTATCACTGATGAAATCAATGAGCTCTGTGACTCTGTCTCATTCATGCTTTATTTTAATCAAATAGTTTCCTTTTAAGGGATTTACGTTTGTTTTCGCGGTGAGAGTCCATTAAACGCACGTTTTGTTTGATGCCATAATTTGTGGCTTCTATATTTTCACGGTAGAATGGCATCGAAACGCGAGAATTCAAGCTTCAATATACAACCAAACATACCAAAATAGAGTTAGTAAGAGTGCGTGTTGCATGATTTGTTACTCATGAATTGAATGATAATGAGGAGACAAAAACTAAATTTTGTTTTAAGGAGAAACAATTAAAGAATATGAACGGTTGATAAAATTTAGTGTTATTTTACTGCAAGACTCTTAGTAACATCCTCTATTCAGCTATTCCTAAATTAGATACATCATCCAGTTACTATTATAAACAAAAAGTCACTTTACATTTTCATTAAATAGTTGATGTAATAATTGACGTATATGATCTATATATAAATTAGATACATTAACTATTCAATGAATCTAAAATGTGATTTTTTGTTTATAATAGTGATTTACGCTGACAATATATCTATTAAACTCATTAAGAACAATTAAAACGTGAGATGTAGAGTATAAACTATTTTAGTTGAAGTGGTTAAGTTTAGTTAATGATAATGTAGCAGTGGTGGTTATAAGAAGTGCTACTGAACTAATAAATTTGTTCTATAAAGATGAACTAGTACGTCTAGCCGTTGATGCACGGAATAAATTATAAGAACATAATACCATTAATTAGTTTAAATTTTTTAAGCTAAAAGTTCAAAAGAATAATGATAAATATTTTTTAAAAAAGGATAATGAAAAATTAATGTTTTTATAAAATAATATGTCGATGAAAAGTATTTTAATTTGGTATAGTCTCTCTTTCAGCAAAGAAATTGTGTTTTGAATAATATTCTAAGGTAAGTTTCTTGAACCTATTGCATGTCTCTTACAAAATAAAAGTTGAAGTAAATATTTTCTATATATATATATATCCGGGTGGAATAATTCTTGGCTAGACTTTACATGAAAAAAATCAGCCTTTTCTACATTAAGCTCCTTATTGTTGCATCAGATGTAACATGTAAGTGAAAATCAATGGCTCCATCCTCTTACCTTCGTTCTTCAAAGATGAAGCTTAAGATTGAAATGAAGGCAACAAGGGTTGGCAGATTCAAATGAAGGTTTAAATACATGCATTTATAGTTTCTACTTGCGAGTTAACTTCCTTTGCTGCTACAAATTTCCCCAAACGGGCGTATACGTTCGTAAATATGCAAGCAATAAACTTTAACTGTTTGGATTGCTTAGCCAAATACAATTTTTTAGCTATATATCATATTTAAGCAACTGATGCATATTTTGCTCCAATCATATATAAGCATATTTTGCTCCAATCATATATAAGCATATTTTGCTCCAATGGTATAATTCAAGAGTTGATTGATTGCAAGATATAAATAATTTTTTATTCGTATTCAAATGTTCCTTATACAAAAATATTGCTCAACTTTATTAAGGAACTCAACCTACTAACTTGATAAACTCCAATATGAAAAGGTGGCTTATTTGCCACAGATTTAAAAACTAATAAGCAGTACCTATTAGAGATGTTGTTAGAGCTTAGAAACACCAAACAAATGATATCCTATCTTAACTTGGCCAAGCCAACCATTGCTTATGAATTACGATTTTGAACGAGAGAAGTGATATTTGTACAATGACAAGTTATTTATTATTATGCACTATTAGAAGCACTAGAGTCTATACTCAATATCTCTATAGAAGATTCTGTAAATTCTAACATCCTATCGTATAAAGCCATTTTCTAAACAAGACAGACAACCAACCTTGTAACATTGAACGCTTGAAAATGACGAAACTAGAAAGGATTACAGAAGAACAATGCAAAAAAAGCATATACTTATATCGGTTAACATACACAAAGGGCTTTTTTTTTTGTCAACAACCCACATAAATGGCTACTTTTATGAAAATGATGACATGACTCTTTTCATTTTAACCCCTTAGCATAAGTAGTCCAAATAGAATGACATGTACTCAGGCAATGACTATCTTTGGCATTCACCTTTTTCTTTTTTTGCTCTCTCGGCTGGAAACTGTGGCCAAATTTATTTTTTTGTATGTACTTGAATTGTGTAACACAGGCAGTTTCCAGCAAGGCGACAACTAAAGTTGACTAACTAAGGGTTGGGATCAAAACCAATTAAACATCGTTGGGTACGGGGTATATTGACAACGGTGAAAATTGTGTGGCTACAAAAGAAGCTAGCCCTAAACTTAAGGGGGATAGAGTTCTTTAGCCTAAATGAATTGATGTACCTTTATGATTTGCAGAGCCAGTCTTGGATGGCAAGTCTAATTGAGTGATTGGGAGTGAGAAGCAAGTGACTCAACTTTAAATTAGTCATTGGAGAAGTATCATGCCCATTTTCCAACCATTCACGTATGGCATCCCCTTCATATGTAAATCCATCTGCTGCAATTTGAGGATCATGCATTATTTCCTGAAGAAGGAAGGCAGTATAAAACATGAGCCACATAACATACAAAATCTAGTTATACTTTTTCAATGGTTAGAAGATTATTTACCTGAAGGATTGGACATAAGAAAAAAGATGGCACAGGTCTCTCTTCTGAAACATGTAACTGCTCCAATTCTCTCACAAGAGTAGGTGTTAACTCTGGTCTATTTCTGCAATTTTGTGCACAACATTGCAAACCCAGTTCAATCAACCGTGATGCCACAGATAAAGGCCATTCTCCAGCTGAAGAATCAAGAATTGAAGACAATTTTCCACATGAAACTGCATGGCGAACTAGAACTGTTAATCCAACAGGGGTCCTACCAGTGAGGAGTTGCAAAATAATAAGTCCAAAGGAGTAGATGTCAGACTTTGGTGTTAGCACCCCAGTTCGCTGAAACTCAGGATCTGTATATGTGAAAGCACCCTTTGGCTCAGTGCTCAAGTGGAAACTAGAACTATAGAGAGACTCCTCTGTCACAAGCCTGCTGTACCTGAATTCACATATCTTGCAATTAAGTGAAGAATCAAGAAGTATAGTCTCCGGCTTCAGATCACCGTGGATAATAGCTTCCGGTTTAAAAGAATGTAAGAAGCATAGTGCACTGGAAATTTCGGCAATCATTCGTGCTCTGATATTCCATGTCAAAGGGATAATGTTACTTTTTCGGAATAGGTAGTTTTGAAGAGTTCCGTTAGGGAGGTACTCATATACTATTGACCAGGCTTCGGGGCAAACACCAAGCAAAGTCAATAAATGAGGATGTTGGAGACTACTAAGAATTTGTACCTGGTCGCAAAAGGATACCATCAACTGAATCAGACATACAAAAAAAGAAAGAAACAAAAAGAGATTGAAATTCATACGCCTCATAATCTGTTTCCACCTCCAATCCTCTCAAGCCATCCGAAACTTATTTGATTTTGAAGATAAAAAAGATTAAAACCAGAAAAAACATTATGTGAAAACTGACCTCTCGATGAAACTCTGCTGGTCCTTGCACATTATGTTGGTGGAACTTCTTTATAGCAACAGTTCTACCCAACATTTCCCCCTTATATATACAACCAAATCCACCTTGCGCAATTTTAAAGGTCTTGGAAAAATTACATGTAGCATTTTCAATATCTGATAATGAAAATTCTGCTAACTCTGGAAGTTCTTCTGCAAACCCTATGACCCCGTTGTAATGAGCTGCTCCGACTTGTCCACGACTTTTCCACCGTTCCAGCCAGCGGAGGGCTTCCATTTTCTGTCTCCGGATCTGCTGCCTTTCTTGCCACAAGGTTGATATGGAAGTTTGAATTAGCAAGAGTTCGTGTGAAGCTTCATCTCGCCTACGGGTTGTTTCCTTAACACGGCTATCTAGTAGTGCCACATTTCTCATGGTCATTTGTAGATTACCGGAAATATCTTCACTCTCTTCTACGAGCTTTTGTTGTTCTAGTATGGTAACTCTAAGTGCATCCTCTGCCTCTTTTCTGAGCTCCACCTCATGTGCATGGGCAGATTCAAATAAGTTGACCTGAAAATAGAATATATAATTAGCTTGGGAGAGATAATTCATAAATCAATCATATCACAGACTCAATATCATGATTTGTTACTAACTTGGATATGTATACGCTAAACCATATAACATCACGTCAAAGAAATTTCCAAACAACATATTTAAACAAATCAGAGTGTGCTTACTGCTTAGGCAAGTTCATAGTGTTGCTTCTTCTGCTATTCTGACCTGACAATGTGAATCTTAAAAAAATTGGGTATAGAATCCCAGTAATTTACAGATGGATTCACTCTTGGTAGGATACTTTGTCAAAGTCTCTTAAATCCCTATGAAAGCACACTTGATATCTCATGACTAACTATGAAAATAAATACAAAGACCAGAAGTTTCTTTGCTGACAAAAGTTGTACAATAACTAGATTATGCTTACCTTCCTTATTGCCTCCATGGCTTCGACTTCCGACCTCCTGCACTTCAATAGTTCTGCAAAGGACTCATCTGTTGCTGCCTCAGCTTCTCTTTTGGTCTCAATAAGTTGACTGTTAATTCTTTCTTCCATGACCTCTGAATATGTATCTAGACAAACCTCAGCAGAATTTTGCGGAGAACAATAACTGCTACAACTGGATGATTTGGATGAATTAGTGGCTTCGGTTTCTATGATTTCACCCAGATCCAAGCGTCTAATTCCAGAACATACTGTAGTTCTAGCAGAATTTGGTGGAAGACGTTCCAAATGGGGTAGTTCATTCTTACCATACTGAAAAGATCGACATCTCAAGCTTTCTGTGGCTGCGATATCTGGTTGAGCATGTGAAGACAAAGAACATGGTGTTTCAGAAGCCTCTCTTGTCCAAATGTGTCTGCCTTTATATATAAACCATAATTCACAGAACGGGGGAGCATGTTTGGAAGTGTAATTTGCTTTCCCAGAATTCCTTTTCACTTTCATGAAACTGCAAAATTTCATTATGATTTGGTAAGTAGAATGATTTATCAGTCCCTTATATGAAAGAAAAGGGACAAAGAATGTAATTACTGAAGCAAATTGTTTGCTTCATGATATCAAAGGAAGACACATACCAGTTAGTTATGTCAATCTCTATTCTCTACCGAAAGTATAGACATAGGGTCATCAAATACTTGAGGTCAAAATAATAAAAATTCACTTTTTCCAATCCAAAGGAACATAAAAGGAGTCAGACTCTTCCCTAGGGGGCGGGGGGCAAGTCAGTATGCCGATAGTTAAACCTATTTTACTAAATATCTATATGAGGATGCTTGTATCATATTTTACTATATGTGTATATAGTCTTGGTCTCCCTCTTCCTTTACCATATTGAGCGATGTAAAACTTGTTTCAAGATGTTCAATCAACTCTAACAGCATAGGCAAGGCCCCCTAAGACTCTAAGATGCTCCGTCCTGGCAAAGGAACCTATCCAGTAGAATGAAGCTAAGAAGCAAATGAGTCAAGTTCAACGCTGACTAACACGGAAATTACTCCCTCTGTCTCATTTTATTTGCATTTAAGGTTATGCACACATTGCAATGGACAAACAGACAAAATGGGACAGAGGGAGAATATACGGAAGAAACAAACTCCCGCACCACTATAAGAAATAAACCCGCAAAAAAAGAACTATGACAGTCCCAAAAATTACACAGGTGAAGTATACAATCAATGCAGTACTTACTTTTCCGATGCCGCTCCAATGACAAGCTTCCTAATATTATGTTTAACAACCAAATCAACAATTCCTTTTTGGATTTTGTCAGCTTCCGTTACAATAACGCTCGCCTTTACCTGACAACAAAATTTATATATATCAACACAAACAATCAATAATTGGTTTCACACACTTCCATACCTAACAAAATTTCACAAAAATAATTCCAGTTAAAACAGTTCACATAAGCCAGGGGAAGAAAACACAAAAACACAACAATAGTTAATTGGATTCAGTGCATCTTTGGTTTCACTTGAGCTAAAAGTGATTACGAAGACTTGAAATTGACTTTGATCTATTTGGGGGTTCCTGATTATAATTGATTATGCTTCTAAAATTGATTCTAACTTCAAGCTAAAATTGATTTTGATCTTTGGTTCAACTCACTTTCACGACAACGTATCCAAACATAAACCACTTTCCTTTAAACTCACTTTAACTAAAATAAATTCAATCAATGTTATCAAACCAATTTTCGTCCTGTAGAACCAAACACACACTTACAAAGTCAGACCAAATGCATCAAAATCATAATGCAAAAGAAACACATACCTTAGCTGCAAAGCAAATGCTCAAATACTTATCAGTAAACCTCATAGTCTGTCCTCTTTCTTCTCTTCTAAAAGCAGATACCACTTCAGGATTAGCCTGGGATGCTGGCATTTTCCCCACTAAGCAACCAAATTAAACAAATTAACAACAAAATTAAACAAATGAAGCTAATTAGGCAGAACAATTATTTTTTATTTAAAAAAAACACAATATGCACAAAAAGGATAACATAAAGCATTACAATTTACATTAAAAGGCTACACCGGCACTAATACTGAACACCGACACATCGACACCAATGAAATTTTGTGAAAATGACATAATAATTCAATGTAATCACATGTGTCGTGTGTGACACATGTTGGACAGCAAGACCCGCATTTGATCAGATGTGTCGGTGCTACATAATTAAAAAGTGAAGAAATTGAGCTTACACAAAGTGGGTATAACAGGAGAAGGTTGATAAACATGAATTAATACAATTTCTGCGTTTTGAAAGTGGTTGAAAGTCCATTGAAGCAAAGTTGTGGTTTTGTGAAGTGATTTACCAACGGCAACATGAATTTTAAGGTTTGTAGGGGAAGATTGTTGTTCCATGTGTTGGGTTTGAGATTGAGAAGAAAAAGGAAATGGGTTTGGGTGGGAAGGGTTCAAAAGTTTCATGGTTGTTGAAGTAGATGAATGATTAATGGAGGAGGAAGAGGAAGTGGGGTGCCACCACTAAAATGAGGGGTGTAGATAGAAACAAACATTGATTGAATTTGGATGGTGCTTTTTTGTTTTTTGTGTTGCAAAAGAGGAAAGGGAGAGTTAATTACAGGATTGACTTTGTTGGTTATCATGGCGTGCGGATCCCATGTGGAAATTGGATTCAAGTTTGAATTTATTTCGATTTATACTTGCTGTAAAAGTGAAACATAAGTCTTCCATCGTCATTATAGTCACAAATCTCATACACACTTACAGTAAAATGTATAATTAATATTTTGTGAATGTGCTTAAGAGATTTATATTTGATGTTGTGATCATACATGAATAATTCTAACGTTTTTTTGCTAATCACATGTCTAATTAAGCACCAATATTTTTACGGCTAGTTTTCTGAGGTATAGATAAACGGAGCAAATCAAGACTCTTTTTTGAATGGAACAAGAGAAATTATAAATTTGATGTTTCGATGTTTAAGTGTTGTTTCCTGATTAAGTTTAATATATACAATAAAGTAAAAGAGTGTTTTTTCTTAATAAGCAAATAATGGAATTAAACAATGACACAAGGGTACTCAAACCCTCACAACTCAAATTTTTATATGCTTTGTAGACACATTAAAGGATAAATTTAATTACAACCTTCCAATTAAATGATAAATTTAATTAGCTGAAATGAGAAATAATATAAAGGAATGCTAGACAAAACAACATCGATTAAAGTTACTACTCTACCTCCCTATCAGGGGCGGATCTGGACTTACAATATCGGTGAGAACGTACACATAAGTTCTAAGCATATGAAACAGTCCTATATGTAGAATAATATGTTATGAGATGAGACTACCAAACCCGATTGGTTGTTCTGAGCATGAACAATGAAAGGAGAAGTCAAAGAAAGTAGAAACACGACAAGCATAAAGTGTCTTGCCATATGAGAACTTGAAAACTCGATATGATATCAGATGTTTAAGTTTTAATGACTTAGTTTTTAAACTTGAAAACTTGTTCATCCATGAGATAGATGATTACACATGCCAAGCCATTCACAATATATAACTTATCCTAAGTTTAATAAGAATGAAAAGGGCTTGCTTCTGTTTGTGTTGTGCGCTTGCTAAGAGAAAGAATAATGAAAAGGGTTTGCTGAAGTGAGAAGTGAGGGGAAAGTGTTTACAGTGTACTTTTGTTTATTGTTAGGCTTCGGCTGGTGTGGCACTTGCCACACCAGGACCTGTTGAGGTCCCCCCCCGTTCTAGCCCCCTTTTGATGCGGGTTCAACTCTATTAGTGTGAGAATTTCGTTGGTGAACGGTACATAAGTATATATTGACGTTCTTTGAGTCTTGAAATTTTGAGAGCTTCATAACTCAACTCACAAAAAATATCTTTACGGTCAGTTCTCTCCAGTCGTTTTTACATGTATTTTTATCCTATGTTTTAAAAGAAAATTGTTTTAGTTTTTCGTCAACTCATGTGTATAACGTGAAAAGAACCCCTTAGTAAGGTCAGCAAGCAATTCAAGCCTTTAACCAATTTAATTATTTAAAACTATCATTTCGATACACGTAAATTGCATTTGGTAATAATTAAACTAAAACTCTAAAACCCTGTTACTAACGTGAAAAGAACACTAAACTAATTTGACGTGTTTTTGTCACACACGGTCGTTTCTCAAAATGTGAATATAACCATTGATTTGACGAATTTGCATGGTATGGTGCAAAACCAAATAAAGAACACTAAACTATGATCTATGACTCTTAATGTCTTACGTTAACTTGATTTCTCTAGCTAAACACACGTTAATATATAAATTTCTAAATTGATGTGTTTCATAATAAAGAATACTTACGAGACAAAGGGGTATGCTTTTGTCACCTAACCGGGGAAAAAATCTCAAATTCAACGTTTATTAGGTGAGAGAAGTGACAGATAAAAATGCCTTTTTTGCTTTTGTATACCTAAGCTTAGAAATTTAACATGTAGGAATCTGAAAGACAGAGAGAATGCAAAGTTCATTAGTTAAAAGATAAAATAAAAAATTATTGTTTATGGCCTAATAGCGATACGGGATTGTGTTTAAAAAAAGTGATAAGGATTAAGGAGTGTATTCTTTTCTATAAAAAATAATAATTCATATCATTAATAATAAAAATTGTAACAAAAAGAATTGCAACAAAATATTATTATCACTCTTGGTCTTTTGAGGACTTACTAGATGACATTGTTGAATGCAATCTTACATGAAAAGAGAGGCTTAGTGTAGCTTTTAGAATCAGCTAATTGCAAATGTGCAAGTCATGATGAAAGTTTTATAGTACTACATAGTTCATTTTTGCAAAATAAAAAAAAAAGTGTAAATATTCAAAATGTCCAGTCAGCAACCAAAAAACCAAACATATTTGTGCAACAAAAGTAAAATTTACAAATTTCAACTAACCAACCTGTTTGACAAGAGGATGAAGTTCATATATAATCCAATACATGGACATGTAACAGGGTAGGACAAAAAATGGAGGGTCTGATTTAACTTGCTTGATAGTATATACTATGCTTATTCTTCTTTTTTGGTATAAAACTATACGATCCTACTCAACTTCAATTACAAGCAGATGATTATGGCGAAGCAATTAGAAATAAATTGAAATGTCTTCGATTTATAGTTAAAAATAAAGATAAACTGTTCAACAATTACCAATTCGTAATACAAAACAAATGAAAGAATTAATTGTCATGTAACTCCACCTTCACTGACTTCACCGTCTAACATTACATAAATACTTTATCAAGAAAAAAATTATCCATCGTTGCAAGTCCCTATTGAATTGCCAAACCAAGAACATCGTACCTACACCAAACCATTCTGCTGCATTCTAAAAGCATTTCCTGTGTACAATTGAAGGACCAGATTCATCGTACTCGGCCTTTGCAATCCACATCTTCATTTTCAAAAAATAAGTGTTTCATCATTAGTATCCCAAATAAATCAAACATGTCAAAAAAAGAAGAATTCTAAGGCGTGCATAAATACACGCGGACAATGTGAATATATCATCGGTTTCTCACCTGTTGAAAAGTGCTAAGAGAAGCTAAGATGGAGCCACCAATCCAGACACTGTATTTTCTCTCGGGTGGAGCAACCACCTTGATCTTCATGCTGCTTGGGGCCAACGCGGTAATTTCCTTGCTCATTCTGTCAGCAATACCAGGGAACATAGTTGTACCACCACTAAGGACAATATTTCCATACAAGTCCTTTCTGATATCAACATCACACTTCATGATTGAGTTGTATGTCGTCTCGTGAATGCCAACAGCTTCCATTCCGACCATGGAAGGCTGGAAAAGAACCTCGGGACAACGGAAACGCTCAGCACCAATAGTGATGATCTGTCCATCAGGAAGCTCATAGCTCTTCTCAACAGCAGAGCTTGTTTTTGAAGTTTCAAGCTCTTGCTCAAAATCAAGGGCAATATAAGACAGCTTTTCCTTCACATCTCTTACAATTTCACGCTCGGCTGTGGTAGTGAAAGAATAACCACGCTCGGTAAGGATTTTCATCAAGGCATCAGTGAGGTCACGCCCTGCTAAATCAAGACGAAGGATAGCATGTGGAAGGGCATATCCTTCATAAATAGGCACAGTGTGGCTAACACCATCTCCAGAGTCCAGAACAATACCTGCACATATTAATATAGAGTTTTCAATCAGAATTTAATCATAAAATAGCCATAGATATAGAACCAAATTTTTTGAAATTCATTTTTGTCTATTTTCCCCTTTTTTCCCGTGAACTTAACTAGACTTCATAACTCACATTCAATATCTGCTCCATATATCCATTAGCAAACTGAACCTTGCAATGCATGCTTATTTTTACTGACCAGTATAAAAAAACTTCGAATGTAAACTAGACTAGATGCGACACATTAGTTTTCTTAAATCGGGAAATGACTAACCGGTTGTTCGACCACTGGCATAGAGCGATAGAACGGCCTGAATAGCTACATACATAGCAGGAGTGTTGAATGTCTCAAACATAATTTGTGTCATTTTCTCACGATTAGCCTTTGGGTTAAGAGGTGCTTCAGTGAGCAAAACCGGGTGCTCCTCTGGGGCCACACGGAGTTCATTGTAAAAAGTATGATGCCAAATCTTCTCCATGTCATCCCAGTTACTCACAATACCATGCTCAATTGGATATTTTAGAGTCAATATACCACGCTTGGACTGAGCTTCATCACCAACATATGCATCTTTTTGTCCCATGCCAACCATCACACCGGTGTGGCGTGGTCGACCAACAATGCTAGGAAACACAGCCCTTGGAGCATCATCTCCAGCAAATCCAGCCTAAACGTTGCAAATCACAATGCAATAGTTTCACAGCAAATTATTAGAAAGTGAGAGTTATCAAACAAACAGAAATAATGTTGCCAATTGCAGATCTCAGAAAATAGCAGTTCATTCAAATTCTGCTATGCAATAGTGTTATTGACTTATAGCAACTCTTTAAGAACAACATTTAGTACTAGATAGCGTATCACAAAACAATATATATCTGTTCAAATTTCGCTACGTTGCTATAACTACTATTTAACAACACCGAAGAGAAAACAGAAAAGATACATAGCCAAATCGCTTCTTCAAGAAAAATTGTGAATATAGAATTACATTTGTACTTTACCTTAACCATTCCTGTTCCATTATCACAGACCAGTGGCTGAATATCCTCAGCGTCTGCCATTGTTTTTCAAAATCTGCACAAACCATACACCCCCTTTCAGAACATTGAAAGACAACACCAAGTGCAATTCCAAAACAATTTAAAAAAAACATGTTAATTTTTCTCACCATTACTTTTTACATCTATTTCTACATCTCACTAATTATTTTTCTTACACTTATCTCTATTTAGATTACCATAACATGTTTGGCACAATATATCACACTATGTAGAACTCGCAATTTAGATATGTTTGTTTTGTTTTAAGTAACATGAAATTTACACACGCTAAATACGGATAAATGAAAAATTATGGGTTCCAACGCGAGCTCCAACATATCAAGTAAAACTCGTACAAATTTTGTTAGCAAAACAAAATGAAACAAAATGCATGAGATTTTTAACAAAACAAGCACGAAGAATCTAACCATATACATGAATATCAACAAAGAAATAGATGAATTAACGTACGTAAAAACCTGAAATGGTGCGTCAAAAGAGAGAATGAATTCTCCTATCTCAGCTGCAACCGTTGAAAGCAACAAAAAATGATAATAATGCAACAGAAGAAGCTCAAATTTCACGTGTTTTCAGTTTGTAAATGAAAGTGCTCCACGTTCACGACTATCTTTCAACAACGTCCGATTCTAAGAACGACATTACCGTTGTTGGTCACACGTGTCCTTTTAATCTGTCACACCCTGTCCTCTAATATGTTCCATTGCTTTTTATAGTTGGCCCATTTTTAGCATTCTCACTACTTCATTTGCTTTCTCCATTTTGGGTCCATTGGGGTCATTTTTTTTTATCCTTTCGTTTTTAAATACATGTCGCTTTTTAATAATATATAATATTTACATCATTTGTTTTTATCATAACATGTAAGATGTTGTTTGATTTGTTTTATTGAATATTTTAAACTCATGTGTCCATCTTCTCCGTTTTATGACGTTAACGTTTGAAAATTATGAACGAGGTTTTTTTATGAATATTTGATTTTGATTAAAACTAAAAATATAAATGCTTGTTGCTTTCAAATTATAACAGACCAAACTAACCATGATTATCTATTTCAATGACACCAACTATATAACAAAAAAAAATCTAAATTCTTATTTTTTTTAATGACATCAACTACAATCTTTATTATAGAAAAAATTGTTTAAATGTATAATTGAGATAATGAAAAAGTAAGTATAGATATACTCATCTAGTTTGTTACAATTTTTAAAGGATAAATGAAAAAAAACTGGACATATAAATATTCATATCGTGTTTGTTACACTTTTATTTTAATATTTGAATTTACTCTTATCTATTTGTTATATGTGCTATTTTTATTAAAAGTTGAGAATAATTTTGGAAAGAGAAAAAGTCAATCCAAAAGAGGCAAAACATGCTATTTTTTTTTATATAGACTATAGATATAAATTAATGAAACTAATTTTTTGCAACTTGGGTTTTCTGAAAATTTTGCCGATAATTTTAGATATCAATTGTGTTTAATTTTTTGCATGGAACGTGGCTCTTTTATAGACCCAAATTTTAAGAAAACCCTATTTATATAATTGAATTGTGAGATAAATATACCGGTCAGTCAGTCAATTCTTGTCAACTAAAAATAAAGCTGCCTAATTTTTTTTTCGGAGTATGTTTCTGTCTATTCTTTTACTCTTATGAAAATATGTACCTTTCTTCTTATTAAAATATATAAATATCTTTAATCTTTAATATTTACTATATATCTTTTATATTCGGTAAAGTCTTGATAGTCAAGTCTTTTGTTTTAGATATACATGTCGACACAATTAGATAAGCAAGTTTATCTTTTATATTTCATATATATCTTTTATATTTGGCAATGTCTTGATACTCAAGTCACTAAACGACTTGGTAATCAAGACTCTTATTGTTTATATACATGTTTATGTAATGAAATAAGCAAGACAAATATTTTTTTATACTTCTCCTATCAATGTAGTCTTTTGTTAAATATTCCAAAAGATCTTCATCAGAGTATTAGATTGTAACAATATTGATGCAACAATGTGAACAAGAAGAAGACAAAGAGAAGGATGATCAAATGGATAATATTGAACTAAGAAGAATACAAAGAGTAGAACTTAGTTCATTGTTATCCATTTGGTTGTTCTTGCCTTTGTGTGTTTCTGCTATGGTGTGGGGTTTGATTACTGACTTATGACTTATGCGTAAAAAATTCCACCATTTGGTTCCTATCATTATGGTTACCAAAAGCTAGGAATCAAAAGGAACCTATCCACGTTACTTAAACATATTTTGGTATCTGGAAAGCCAATTAGGCTGGTAGGATGGGAGGAATGCATGGAAGATCTTGAACCTTTCCACCGCGAAAATAAAATATTCAGTTATCAACTATGTTTATTATAGATGTGTCAAGAAGATGGTGAAGACCTGCAAAAGAAGATCATGAGTGCAAAGTTTAACTTTAATAATTTTCTAAAGCAAACTCGCACTGTTCCACAAATTTTCTTAGAGTCATTGGGATGATTCCTGATATGGCAAATGTATGGACCAGCATATAAACTATTCTAGATATTTATATTTCTATTTGTGACAGTGTTATGCATCTGGTGCCTTGCAGCAATTGAGAACAAAGTAGTACCAAATTGATCTATGAACCTCAATTGTATTTGCAAATTTTTCCTATATTTTCAGATTTGAATATATATTTGTAAAACGTTTGTCATCTCATCTGCATGCTTACAGGTTACTCCTGCTCATTCGAGAAACAGAAAGAATTTGCATAATATGGAAGCAATGACCCCCTGGTCCTTTCTTTATACTAATCAATGCATGTTGTTTCAAAACAACATAATAGGGTCTTCACTATGTATTTTCAAGTTTTCAAACACTTAGGTTCATCCACAATAATATATGCCTTCACGATGACTATAGTTTTATCAATGCTTTGACTATAGTTTCATCAATGCATTAATTTCTCTGTATGACTATAGTTTTAATCTCTATAGAATATGTATGAATCTAATATAATATTAATATAATATAATATATTAAAACAAACTCTCAAATCCATCTCTTGATAACTCATCAATTATACGCCACGTAATCAATTATGCCACGTCCTTTCCCACTCTCCTTTTGATTTATATATGTGTGTGTAATTCTCACACTTCTTCTCTCAACATTTCGTTTTTATTCTCATTTATTTGTTCATTATTAACATTGTTTCTATCCTTTCTAAATGTCATTTATTTTGTGAATAATTCAGTAATGTAGTGTCTATGTTCCATGTGCATCAATGGAGCTTTAGTTTTTTTGACCAACATCGATGGAGCTTTAGTTGTTTAATCTTTATTATTTACTATGTAGCTTTTATATTTGGTAATGTCTTGATAGTCAAGTCCTTTGTTTTAGATATACATGTTCACACAATTAAATAAGCAAATATATCTTTTAAATTTGGCAATGTCTTGATACTCAAGTCACTAAACGACTTGGTAATCAAGACTCTTATTGTATATATACATTTTTATTCAACGAAATAAGGCAAGACAAATATTTTCTTATACTTCTACTATCAATATAGTCTTTTGTTAAATATTTCAAAAGATCTCATCAAGAGTATTAGATTGTAACAATATCATGCCGCCCTCACCACTGCGTCCCTCGTCGTGACCACCACCATCTCTCCCTCTCTCAAGTATTGTTATAAATTATCCTAGTATTGTGATAAATTATCTTGGTATTGTTCTGACGTTAGTATTGTTCCTTGCCAATAAATTATCCTAGAAAAAATATGTCCTGACGCTAGTATTGTTATACATTATAAATAAATATATCAATAATTAATAGTTAGAAAAAATAATAAAAAAAGTTATCAACACCACTACAACCCATCATGGGAAAGTTTATTTTGACCATTAGATCAAGTAGAGAACACATTTTTATTATGGTATCTCAGTATCAAATCTTACACCCATCGTCTACAACCTATCTCCCTCATTGCCCCACCACCTCACCGGACCTTTTGACGTCTCCTTCATCGGCCTCGCCGTCATCCACTCCTACCTTCCTCATCCTCCCTTCGACACCCTCTCCAAAAGGATGCGCGAACCTCCAAGGCTTTATCTGATAGGGGCTGCCGTTGAGGGTCTAGCGTCTTTAAACCTTAGCTTATCTATACTATAGTATGGGGGCCTTTTCTTGCTTGTTAGCGCTTTTTTTTTATTGGAAGGTGCTAGCCTACTAAAATGTCAATAATATAGCCACTATCAACCTCCTCGTCCTCGCTTCACCCACCATCACCACTATCAACCTCTCAAAATCCACCTAGTCACTACCACCACCATTGTTATCTCTCTCTTCACGTTACTCTTCCTTCGCTAACTCTTTATGCTCTTTTGCTACGATCTTGTCTTCGCCGACAACCAGGAAATCGAGTTGTTTCTCCGATTTTTTTTTTGTTACATCATTCTTCTTGGTGTTGTTTAATTCTTTTTCTTTCAAAATTTATTTTTTCAATCAAATTGAGCCAACAATTAAAATTGAAAGTTAAAAAAAGTTATTTCTCGGTTGTTTAATGTTCTTTAAAGTCACTTAATCCAACAAAAAGGAACAAATCTAAACCTCCCGCGTTCATGTTGAACAAATCTTCAGGTTTTCGTCAGATCTTGGACAGAAAATGTGAACTGAGAGGGTGCTGTGAATTTAGGTTCGGGTCATAACCCAAATGCTTGAAAGGATGATCCATCAGAGATATTCTTGTTTTGCAAAATGGTGATTCAAGCTATTGGAATGGAAACCATGGTGGTAACTAGGTGGATTTTGACTTTTGAGAGGTTGCTTGTGGTGGTGGTGGTGGGTGAGGGGGGGCATGGAGGAAAGAAAAGAATGGTTAAAGATAGTGTAAAAAATTCTAGTGTTGAGAGAGTGTGATATTAATGTGGTTTTCATTTGATCAAATGGTTAAAAACTAACTTTTCCACGGTGGAAAACATTTATACTTTCCCGACTTAAATGCCACCTTGATCATGTGTGTCAAGAAGGGGAGACAAACCAATTTGTGCATGTTTGCTACTATGACTTCCTCATCGATCGAATCTGGGTATGAGAAAGTTATAAACTTTCAAGATCTTTATGTCGTTGAATGAATGATTCCGCTAAAAGTTTTAATTGGAAGAGTTCATTTTAGTGCTTTAAGTGGCTTCTTGAAAAGGGTTCGATTGGCTATGAATATTATTTGGCTATCTGTTGTGTGAGTAATTTGTAAAGAGCGAAATATGCAAATTTTTCAGCACAAGGAAGAACAATTGAAAATCTTAAGTGAAAAAAAATTAAGTTTCAGTCTTTTTTATGGTTGAAATCGAAATATGTTACGTTTGATTTCGATTACCAATATTCGAGGCTTAATCCTCTTCATTGCTTGTCAGTTGTAACCTAGCTTGATCCTCTCTTTGTTTTTCTTATTCTTTTGCGACTTTGTAATGTCTCATTATAACTCTCTTTGAATCTTTTCTGGCACAATTTGTGCTAAAATATTATTCTGTTTGGTTAATATATTCCATTTTTGCCTTTTCAAAAAAGAAGTTTTAATTGTTTAAGTTTTACATAAATTCAAAAAGATAATATAACTTTTTGGGGTCAAAGATAATATAACTTTTAAATAATGATATTTAAATATTCAGGTTTGAAACTGGGTTTTTGTTTTAGAAAAAACTTTCCTGAAAATATGAAGCATGCTAAATTGACATGTGTACAACAAACATTTAGATTTTTCAAAA
Source organism: Medicago ruthenica (assembly GCA_018208015.1). Classification (NCBI taxonomy): domain Eukaryota; kingdom Viridiplantae; phylum Streptophyta; class Magnoliopsida; order Fabales; family Fabaceae; genus Medicago; species Medicago ruthenica. Next base: position 97,158,863 of record CM031372.1, on the reverse strand, counting down.
AGATAATATAAATTTTAAGGAAAATGCTCTTTCATACGAATAATCCTTCAACGAAAACCAAGAACGGCTATGTATAGCCTATTTCACCCAAAACACCTCCCATGTATTCCGTAAAATAAACTGAAATTTAGTTGGCTTTTATTATATAAAGGACACGTATGTATTCTTGTTTTTCGTTTCGTAGGATATAGCAAAGCTGAAATTTTAAATAATGATAATATAAATTTTAAATAGTGATGATATTTAAATATTGAGGTTTGGAGCTACGTTTTTGCTTTAGCAAAAAATTTCCCAAAAAATGAAGCATGATAAACTAACACGTTTACAACAAACATCTAATTTATCTTTTTTATATATCACTCTCTCTAGCTCTTCCCTCTCCAACAAGTTGGCCATAATTTTCTCTCTAGATTCTCTCTTCCATCATTTTCATTTAGGGGATGGTTTTGGGTCAATTTTTGATCCGAAATCACACCTTTTCATTTTTTTGCTATCTATTTCAATCTAAATAAGTGATTTCACATAGATCTAGTTTTTTTTCTTCTTCATGATTTCGTCTTCTAAGTGTGGCGTAGAGTTGTTCGTTGTCTTGTACGATGTTGTTTGATTTCTCGTCTTGTTGCGGTGTTCATTTGGTTCCTATTGACATATGCTATTCAATCAATGATTTGGATGTCAACGTTGCAGATCCGAAGAAATGGGTATTCCGGTCACTTAAATTTTATCATATTATTTGCAGACACTTTGACATTATATGTTATAACTTGGATGTTATGAGTTTGTTCGTAGATTCATCTTTTATGTTTTTAGCACTGTTGAATGATATACTATATCACTTTGAATGAAAGAATATTGTTTTGTTTTTGTATAAAAAAACATCTATTTTTTTTATTGTCAAATAACCTAATTAATGGCCAGACTCACACATTATATGTGTGGAGAAATGATGAATTTGAGATTTAAACTGTTAAAGGAAATAAAGTTAGTCAAAGAAATCAATATTTAATATAATTAACAGCATTCATTTGTAATTATATGATTGTAATATTGTCATAATTATTGTATCCCTTAAACTGCTCATTCTGTCTGAGCATTGTTCTCTGCTGTATCTCTATAAAAGCAGCTTTGTACAAAGTAATATAAGATAATACAATTTATCCTCTATCATACATTTGTTTATGGTATTAGAGCACGATTCTTGTGCCTGCCCAACCTAATCCCCTTCTGCAACAAAATCAGAGCCAAATGGCTGACAAATCCAATGCTACGGTTGAAAATCCAGAGCAATCAAAAGAAAAATCAACATTGCAAGGTGCAAAGGGGACATAAACATCATTGCCTGATCCTTTGCCCTTGCACCATTCCGACACACCAGGGATATCACTGGTTAACCAACCCCTGAATGGACGTAACTACCGCGAATGGAGTCGCTCAATGCTCCTCAGTCTCAGCGCCAAAAACAAACTTGGTCTGATCGATGGAACAGTGAAAGCGCCATCGGTTGATGACCCCAAACTCCCATTGTGGAAACGTTGCAATGATCTGGTGTTAACATGGATCCTTCATTCCATCGAACCCGACATAGCTCGTAGCGTAATATTCTCTGATACGACAGCGGCAGTTTGGAGCGACCTCCATGATAGATTCTCTCAAGGAGATGAGTCCAAAATCTACCAAATTCAGCAAGAAATTTCCGAATGTCGTCAAGGATCCCTCTCAATCTCTGATTACTACACAAAACTCAAGAGTCTTTGGGATGAATTAGGATCTTACCAGGAACCCATTACATGTTCCTGCGACATGTTGAAGAAAGTTGCTGTCAGAGAAGAAAAAGAGAAGGTAATGCAGTTTCTAATGGGGCTTAACGAATCTTATTCGCAGGTACGTGGGTCGATCTTGATGATGAGTCCACTCCCAGATATGCGAAAAGTTCATGGATTAATCCTTTAACAAGAGAGACAGATGGAGGTTGTAATATGCAGGGAGACTCCACCTATATCCCATGCTATGCAGATCGCTCGCACACCGATGCCACAAAATGGAACCTCCCCTAATCGCAAAGACTTGCGATGCACTCACTGTGAACAAGGAGGACACTCAGTGGACTGATGCTATTATTTGATTGGATTTCCTATGGGACACAAATGGCACGGGAAGAATGTGAAGCCTAGAAATAAGAAAGCTGCAACCAATAATGTTGACGTGAAAAGAGAATCAACCAATGACGGCCCAACTTTTACAACTGAGGAGTACAGGCAAATTATAGCTATGCTCCACAACAAAAATGGTAATGATCAGCCACTTGCAAATGCATCAGGTATACTTACAACTTACTGTAATAATATAGGATATGATGCACATTCAACACTATATTGGATTGTGGATAGTGGAGCAACAGATCACGTGTCACATCTTTCACCTACTCACAATAAAAATAAGGCACCTCATGACTTTGTTGGACTACCTAATGGAGAAAAAGCTGCCATTGAAAACATTGGATCTATCCAATTATCATCAGATTTGTCTCTTTATGGAGTTCTTCATGTTCCTAAATTTCGTGTGAATTTGATATCTGTGAGTAAATTGACACAAGCATTGAAATGTATAGTGACATTCTATCCGAATTTTTGTGTTGTGCAGGACGTGGATACGAGGAGGACGATTGGCCTGGGCAAGCATTTTAATGGTCTTTACTACCTCACACCAACTCAGAACCCTCGTCTTGTCCATCACATAACACGTACTTCCGATCTTTGGCACCAACGTCTCGGACATCCATCCAACGCTCCTCTTCACAATTTATCTCAATGTTTTCCAGAAATTGTTTTTAATTCTAAGCATGTTTGTGAGATTTGTCCCTTAGCAAAACAAACTCGCCTGTATTTTCTTTAAAGTTCAATAAAAACTATTGCACCGTTTGATTTAATCCATTGTGATATTTGGGGACCACACAAAATTCACACACATTCAGGGGCTCATTATTTCCTTACCATTGTTGATGATTTTACTCGCTTCACATGGGTTCATCTCATGAGTTTTAAATCTCAGACCCAAAATTTATTGAAATCTTTTTTTTTTGCTTGGGTTAAAACTCAATTCAATCAAGATATTAAGATTTTACGTGCCGATAATGGGGGTGAATTCACGTCAATGTGTTCCTTCCTTGAGGAACATGGCACTATTTTTTAGCACACATGTGCTCACACCCCCCAACAAAATGGAGTAGTCGAACGTAAGCACCGCCATCTTTTAAATATAGCTCGTGCTTTACGATTTCAAGCCAATTTACCTTTGCAGTTTTGGGGGGAAAGTGTTCAAACATCATGTTACCTCATTAACCGCTTACCCACTCCTCTCCTTTCCCATAATTCTCCATATGAGCTTCTACATAAATCTCCACCCATTTATTCCAACCTTCGTGTTTTCGGTTGCTTATGTTATGCCACAAACCTCACCCCTAATAACAAATTTGATTATCGTGCACGTTACTGCATTTTCATCGAATATCCTCTCGGATAGAAGGGATACCGTGTTTACGATCTTGAAGGTAAAGTTTTTTTTACTTCTCGGGATGTCACATTCCATGAACACATATTCCCGTTAAATAAGCTTTCGCCAGAAAAACAAGATGACACCAATCCTGTCCTACCTCTTCTTGATAATCCGATCCCTCTTTCCGAGTCTGATCCAACCCATTCACACTTACCAAATGCAGTCACTAATCCTTCTCACACAGCTCAAACCAGCCCAACACATATACCAGACACTAATTTCTCTGACATCTTATCTGACCCCTCTATGTCCCCAACCCCATCTGCTCCTCCTATATTGTAGCCCTCATCCCAAGAGACCACTTCCTCACACCAAAACCAAATACAACAAGCCCCCCTGACCCAAACCAGATACAACAAGCCCCCCTGACCTTCGTCGTTCATCTCGCACTTCCCGACCTCCGCCACATCTCGTCGATTTCAAAACTTACCATGCTGCTGTCCTAGGCCATAATTTCTCCTCATCCTCCACATCTGGCACTCGCTATCCATTGCAACGGTATGTCTCTTACTATGGGTTATCTGATAAATACCGTTCATTTGTGAATAATATATCTCTCTTGGTTGAGCCGTCATATGAACAGGCATGTCATGATCCCAAATGGGTTGCAGCTATGAATTCTGAGATTCAGGCCCTTGAGGACAATAAAACCTGGTCCATGGTTCCACTACCTCTTGGCCAACGACCCAAATGGATTTTTAAGATCAAGTATAATGCTGATGGTACAATTGAGCGACACAAAGCTCGGCTTGTCGCCAAAGGGTTCACCCAACGTGAAGGCATTGATCATAAGGATACTTTTGCTCCGGTTGCAAAATTAATTCGATGCTTATTAGCTATTGTTGCAGTTCGAAATTGGCCTTTACACCAAATGGATGTACAAAATGCATTTCTTCACGGCGATCTAGTTGAATAAGTATACATGATGCCTCCTCCGAGTTTTTGTCGACAGGGGGAGAATGTAGTTTATCGACTCCACAAGTCACTTTATGGGCTAAAGCAAGCATCTCGCAGTTGGTTCCAACGTTTTACTTGTGCAATTCAAGAAATTGGTTTTCAACAATCAAAGGCTGATTACTCACTATTTACACAGGTTCGTGGAGATTCTGTTACTGTGGTACTACTTTATGTTGATGATATGGTCATTACCGGTAATAATGAGATAGCCATCAATGATCTCAAGAAGTTTCTCGGTAGTTGTTTCAAGATTAAAGATCTTGGACCGCTCAAATACTTTCTCGGCATTGAAGTGGCTCGGTCCAAGGCAGGAATAACAATCTGTCAAAGAAAATACACATTGGACATATTAGAAGAAGCTGGATTACTTGGAGCAAAACCAGCAATAGTCCCCATGGAACCTGATTTGGTGCTAATAGAAAATGGGAGTGAAGCTCTCAAGGATCTCACTCGATATCGAAGGCTAGTCGGGAAGCTAATCTACCTCACAATTAGCCGACCTGAAATCACATACTCTGTGAATACACTTAGTCAATTCATGCAGGAACCAAAAATACATCATATCAAGGCTGCTCATCGACTCCTTCAATACTTGAAGGCAGCCCCGGGGCAAGGGTTATTGTTTGCATCAAAATAGTCCACTCCACTTGGTTGGATATTGTGATGCTGATTGGGCAAGATGCCAATTATGCGCCGGTCTGTAACAGGCTATTGTATTTTTCTTGGAAAGTCCCTTGTGTCATGGAAAAGTAAGAAACAAACAACAGTTTCAAGGTCATCAGCAGAAGCAGAGTATCGATCAATGGCTGCAGCTACTTGTGAGCTTTCTTGGTTGAGATATTTGTTAAAAGATTTACGTGTTCCACATTGTCATACCCCATTTTTTGACTCATATTTTTCTTTGTTTTATCTTTTATTATTTCATCATTTATTACCTTTTATTATTTCATTTTTTGTTATTGGATTTTATTTACATTTTATCACCATGAGCATTACCACCTTTATTAGCATTATCATTATCCTTATTAATACCATTACTTTTGTATTTTATTATTATTATCTTTTTTATCAATTTATTATTATTATTATTATCATTTTTTTTATTAATTACTAATATTATTAACTTTTTCATTTTATTATCTTTATTATTATTGCCATTATTATTTTTCCATTATCACTTTCATTATTACCCTTACCATTATCCTTTTTCATTTTTATTATTTTTATTTTGTTTTATTTTAAAGAAAATACAAAAATCAAAAAAAGGGGAGTTCGCACTGCGAAGTTGCCTTCGCACTGCGACCTCTGCGAATTTTTCTGCAGAATTTTATTTCTTTGATTTATCTTTTTTGTTTTCATTTGTAGTTATTGTTACTATCTTTTATCATTATTATTATCATTGTTATTGCCAATTGTGGCTGATTAGATGCAGCAAAGCAAGATCAAAGGTGTGACATTAAAGGTAAAGGTAAGAAGGATTTTCTTCCAACCTAGCATGTGCTCAAGCAAATTGGCTGCCCTTGGTCAGCTCTTGTCCCTCCCAATTGACCTATCATCCAACCTGAGCTTGCCAGCCAGCTGCTTGATCCCTTTCCTTCCTTATTTCTCCACCAAAACCAGTCAAACACAAGTGGTTTTCTTGCCCAAAAAGCTGTTTGGTGTGCCCTGTTTTCAGCTGGATTTCTCCTCCCACACACCAGCCCACATGCTCTTTTTGCTTCCCCCAATCTCTCTGTACATGGCAGTACACGTTTTCCTTGCTTGACCTTCCAAGATTGCAAGGATTGATCCCAAGAATCACACAATTTGCAGCTACCCTGTTTTTTCAGTTTTTTCTCATCATTGCTTTCAAAGATCAGTTGCATTTGTGGCTGAAATCAGTCAAGGTCTTGACCCTTGGCACAAGGCAAAGTAACTTCTATCCTTTAGCATTAAATGCAAAGCCATTTAGCCTGGATTTAGCCCATAAACCAGCTAGGCTCTAGAGATTTTCTCATCATTGCCTTGGATTTCATTTTGGCCTATAAAAGGAATGCCTTGCACAAGGATTTCACAACAGTCATACACACAATACACACGAAATTTACACCAAAGAATACACTACATTGCAGCATTGTGAGAGTAGAAAAACAGTTCAACTCAAAGCAAAACCAATTAGAGCTATTTGTCCATAACCTCTAATCAATCAAGCAAGCCACTTCCTACCTCTTGCACAAGCATTGCTAGGAGTTCTGTAAGTATCCTAAAGTCCCTATATTTCATTTTGTTTGCTGTTTGCATCTTTTGTTTTGTTAAATTTCATTTTTGTACAAAAACCCCTTTTGAAACTCAAAAGGAATCTCAAAGTGACCAAGTGCTAAAACTGAGTTGTTATACTCCTTTTCTTCCAAATTTGCAAAGCTTTTTAATCCCCTTTAGGTTCTGAAGCTTGCTCAGGGGCAGTTTCTGAACTTCTGTTCAGAAACAGCTTCTGAGTTCAAATTTTCGCATACTTCGCAGAGCAAAGTAATGTTCGCAGAGCGACCACATCAGAACCTGACTTCGCAGAGCCAAGTTCTGGTTGCTCTGCGAAGTATGTGAAACTCAGAACATGAATCAGGCTTCCAAAGGCTAAATTTTTGGGGTTCTAACCCTTGATTCAGAACCTAAAGAGGGTTAAAATACATTTTTGTTCAAACCATATCAAGAATATTGCATGTCTTTGGAAATTCCACAAGTTCGTGCGATAAATTTTGAGTAACTTGCAAAACAAGTTATGTTCTTAGATTCTCAAAATCAAGCTTGAGCAATAAGCTAAGTTCTTTATTTTCAAAATCAAACTTGAACAACAACGTTGTTCATGATTTTCAATCAAAACATGAACTTGAGCCGAGCTTGCTCACTCTTTAAAACCAAACTCAAATTGAGCCGAACTTGTGCACTTTCCAAATTTATGCATGTTTCCATGATTTGTTCATCGTTCAAACTTGAATAAACACTTGTTCTTGAGTTTCAATAACTTAAGCAACAAGTAATGTTCATGATTTTCAATAAACTCGAACAACAAGTTTGTTCGTGATTTCTTTTTTTACAACTTTCCTTTTAACCAAGTGTTTTGGTTCCCTTTGAGATTTCTCCGAGTTTCAACGAAACAAAACTTGAATGAAAAAGGAATGGCTTGACGTATGTCTCCCCAAACCTCGGTTGCACGAATGCGTGACGTATGTCTCGTCGTTCGGGCAATCGTCATTCCACCTTCGACGCGTCTAGCACGCTTAACCTTTCTTTGGTCCTCCGTGACCATTTTGAACTTTTCTTGGCCCTCGTGGTCAATCCGAACCTTTCGCGCCTTCGCGCGTTTCAAAACTTTTACGCCTTGCGCGAGTTTATCGCCTTAATGTGCGCTCTCTTTTTATCTTTCAAACCTTTTACGCCTTGTGCGAGTTTATCGCCTTAATGTGCGCTCGTTTTTTATCATCATCAAAACTTTTACGCCTTGTGCGAGTTTATCGCCTTAATGTGCGTTCATCTCTTTTATCATTTAAACGTTTTACGCCTCTGTGCGTCTTCAAATCTTTTTTAATTAAAACGAACCAACATACAATTTTTTTCTACCAAGGAACTACGTACGCTTTGAATTCTCCGACTACCGGGAGATACGTAGGAGCAGGATTCACATCTTGTCAAGCCCATTAATAAAAAAAACTTTCTTTTTCCCCTTCGTTGTATTTTATCTCTTTTTTCCCTTCGTATCATATTTTCTTTTTCCCTTTTTATATGTTCAAACACGTAAGCAAAACTTTGAAAAACATTTTAAGCCTAAGCCGACTAAGAGGTTTTCGTTGAGTACAACGGATGTGAGGGGTGCTAATACCTTCCCCTCGCATAATCGACTCTCGAACCTAAAATCTCTTTTTAAAGGTAATTTCGAACTTTTTTCCTTTTCTCCCCGAAAAATTAAAAGTTCAGTCGTGATTTAAAATTAGTGATTCAACGCTTCCCAATAGCTTGATATCCGAAATTCGACGCGACACACATCCTGAAGCAGCAAGGTTATTCTGTGACAATCAAGCAGCTCTGCACATTGCTGCCAACCCTGTTTACCATGAGCGGACAAAGCATATTGAATTAGATTGTCACACTGTTCGTGAGAAAATCAAAAGAGGAGAGATCAAGACAGCATATGTACAAAGTGGAAAACAAATAGCTGATATATTTACTAAGCCACTGCGATCACCCGCGTTTCATTCATATCTCAGCAAGTTGAGCACCATTGACATCCATACTCCAACTTAATTGAGGGGGAGTGTTAAAGGAAATAAAGTTAGTCCAAGAAATCAATATTTAATATAATTAACAACATTCATTTGTAATTATATGATTGTAATATTGTCATAATTATTGTATCCCTTAAACAGCTCATTCTGCCTGAGCATTGTTCGCTGCTGTATCTATATAACAGCAGCTTTGTACAAAGCAATATAAGATAATACAATTTATCCCCTATCATACATTTGTTTATAAACCACGACCCTTGCATTAACATTTAAATTTAATATAGAGGAGACATCTAGTACTAGTAACATTTTCCTTTAAAAAATAAAAATCTAGTACTAGTAACATTCATTAAAAAGAAATACTAACAAAAAAAAAACTAATGACCAACAACGAAAGTATGTTTTGCTCAAAAAAAAAAAAAACAACGAAAGTATGTTTTATAAGAGTTGATAAACTAATTTTGCCGATAAAAAATACATTTTAGATATCAATTGTATTTATTTTTTTGCAAGGAACATGCCTCTTTTACAGACCCAAATTTTCATAAACCCTATTTATATAATTGAATTGTGAGATAAATATACCGGCCAGTCAATTCTTGTCAACTAAAAATAAAGCTGCCTAATTTTTTTGCGGAGTATTTTTCTGTCTATTCTTTTTTCTCTTGATTATTTCTTGTGTATTTCATGTAAACAATATATATATATATATATATATATATATATATATATATATATATATATATATATATATATATATATATATATATATATATATATATATATATATATATAGGTTTTTCTAACATATGCAACATTGTATAAGATAAGGTACAATAAATTATCACTTGTGTATGTATGTGTATATTCTTTAAAAAAAAAATGTATGTGTGTGTGTGTATTTGGTAACAACTTGGTAGTCAAGTCTCTTGTTTTAGATAATATACATGTTCACACAATTAAATAAACAAGTATATCTTTTATATTTCATATATTTCATATATATCTTTTATATTTGTTAATGTTTTGATAGTCAAGTTACTAACGACTTGGTAATCAAGACTTTTTTTGTAAATATACATGTATATGCAATGAAACAAGCAAGACAAATTAATATTTTCTTATACTTCTCCTATCAATAGTCTTTTGTTAAATATTCCAAAAAACCTTCGTCAGAGTATTAGATGTAACGGTATTGATACAACAATGTGAACAATAATATCTTGCAAGAAGAAGACAAACATATAAGGATGATCAAATGAATAATATTGAACTAAGAAGAATACAAAGAGTAGAACTTAGTTCAATGTTATCCATCTGGTTGTCTTGCCTTTGTGTGTTTCTGCTATGCCAATTAAGCCATGTACTTCTATGATTATGTGTTGTCTAGTTCCTGGTAAATTAGTGTATTTTTTGTTTCTTTTCCTAAAGGTTATATGCCACCATGTCAGTGACAAGAAAAAAAATCAAACAATAACCAATCAAAAAATCAATTCATCACATAAGGTGCCAACAACATAACAATAAAAAACCTAAACAACCCAGTAGGAATTTTTCAACAAATCTGAACTCATAGAGTCAAATTAAAATCCATCAACTAAACCACCAACAAATTTTCGTTTTAACTAAAAATCAAAACTTAGAGCTATAAAATTATTAAACGAGAACACAAACTGAATAATCAAAACCATAATTCATGGACAGATTTGGGAAAGAAATTTAGGTGAATCTATTCTCTAACATTTTCCATATTTCTATGATAACATTTTCCAGTGAAGGATTAGAATCAGTAATTGTAACTGAATCAAAAGATCTCAGTGTATTGCATCTTCAATCATCAGGTTGGAAATCCTTACCCGAGGTGCTCTCCAAGAATGAACCAAGAATTTTCCTTATAATGCTGAAAGTTTTATCATGGCTAGCTTTTTCTTGTTCAGATATCATAGTTTTTCCCTTCTTCCTCAGTTGTTCATATTTCTTCAAATTTGGATATAATATCTTGCAAGACACTAAGAGAAGTGGCTTCCTCTTTGTAAAAATTCTCATGAAGTTCTTGAAACTTACTTAGTAGTTCCATTCTCTAAAGAGCTTTCAAACTCTATGGAACTCTTTGAAAGCGCCTTAGCAAAAGTTTTTCTTTCCTTCTCAAATTTAGTCCTCAATCCCTTGATAGATTTCAGGCAACACTGGAAATCGTTTCCTTGTTCTTCTTCTGTCCGTCCTTATGCGCCTTATCTCTTATCAAGTGCAGCGCTGACACGATTCCTTTGAGGTCATCAGAGTGACCGAAATTCTGTTTATTCTTGTTGGATTTGGTGTGTTCGAGATCGGATTTTCGTATCCTGACTCCGGCTTTGTCAGTCAACAAAACAATCTTGATTATCGGTCAAAAACAAGAATCTTGATCATATAGTAAATAAAAGAATCTTTCTGGTAGACACTGAATCCAACAAAAGTTCTGTTAGTTGTGGAACAAAAAATAACAAGCATAAAAATTTAACTCCAAAGAAAATGGTTGTAGAAAGACGATGGAGATTTTTTGGTTTGGTTTGGATGCGAACAAAAACCGTAAACATAATAGTACAGTTAAGTGAAAAAGTGGCACAAACACAACCAAACCAAAAACATTTTGCAGTTTTCGGTTTGAGTTGGTTCGATTTGCTATTTTTATTGGGTTGGTTCGGTGTTCAAAACCGGATGTTGTCATCACCAACGAACTAATCATATCCATTATTCTAACAGTTGCACTCTTTGACTGCACAAAACCCCGAATCTCTTTCTGAAACCCACAAAATTAAATTAGCGATTATCTATTAGAGCTGAATGAATTAATTAAAGAAATCACAACAATAGTTAGGAGATGACATGACATGCTTACCACCAACGAATACATGTAAGAACGGGAAGAGCAGAGACACAACACGGCTTAGCAATAGTATAGTTGACGAGTCAAAATCCTCTCCATTTATTAGTCTCTTTATTTCTTCCATTTGGAGAGAAAAAGACACAAATAAGTTTGAAAATAATTAATAGTAGTGAGACTCACTTAGTGGTAGGACCCACAACATATTTTTTTGTATCTATCTCTCACCAAATGACAATATCCATTTATTTTTAGCAAATGGAGAGGATCTTAACTCATAGCAGACACACACAAAGGAAAGAACAGTCAAGTGGATAACAGTGAATGCAAGTTCCACTCTTTGGCTTATTCTTACTTCAATATTATCCATTTGACCATTCTTCTCTGTCTTCTTCTTGTTCACATTGTTGCATCAATATTGTATCAATATTACTGTAACAAAGGCTATATATATATGTGTGTATTAATTATTTTTGGTAGGTACAAAGGAAATATTTATAGAAGAAAGGAGAGCAGAAAATACTCCGCATGAGATATGGAAAAATCAAGAAGCTGCCGTGTTTTCGGTTGACAACAAGAGGTGGCTGACAGCAAGAGCAGAAAATACTCTGCATGAGATATGGAAAGGATCATGCAATTACATTAAAAAAGGACAAAAAACAATTAAATTTGCAAAAGGACTAAAAAAATCAAAATATTAAATTTGGTTTGGTTCGGTTCGGTTAATATGTTACGAAACGGTTAACCGAACCATAATTTTGGTTCATTCCAAATCTTAAACGGTTCGGTTCGGTTATTCCGAACCATTTCAACAATTCGGTTCGGTTCGTTTCGGTTTTTATGGTTAACCGAACCATGCCCACCCCTAGGCTGGTATATATATATATATATATATATATATATATATATATATATATATATATATATATATATAAAGTTTAAATATATAATTAGGGTTTTATAAAAAATTTGGACCTATAAGAGAGGCATGTTCCTTGCAATAAAAACAAAAAATACGATTGATATTTAAATTGTGTTATGAAATTCTTAGAATAAGAACAAAGATAAAAAAAAAAGAGAAGAAAGAGAAGAGATTATTATATTATTCTCTTTTGATGTACGTGTTACATGTGATCTCTATTTATCGAGAAAAACAATTATATGATTCAAGAGTTAAATACATAATAGATAAGTATAAAAATGTGTGACTTAACGGATAAGTAAAATGGTGTCATTAATAGATAAGTACAAGGGTTTGTGGATATATATTGGTTACATTCACTTATGATATTTAAATAGTTGTTATTATATTGTTTAGATGAACTCACAACAATATTCAATTTCTAAGTAAAATTAAAAATCTACAATGTACGAAAAAAGTCACACATAAATAAAACTTATTCTTTACATATAACATTTTTTTTTGAAGAATTCTTTACGTAGAACATATATGTATAACTAACTTCCAAAAAAAAAGTATAACTAATTTTACCCGTAAAAAACACACATTTAAGTATGAATGGTGTTTTTTTATGAAATTTTGATTTTGCTTAAAAGTAAAAATATAAATATTTTTTCCTTTCAAATTATAACAAATTAAACTAACCATGATTATCTATTTCAATGACACCGACAATATAACAGAAAAAAATCTAAATTCTTATTTTTTTAATGACACTAACAACAATCTTTATTATAAAAAAAGTTGTTTAAGGGTATAATTGGGATATAATGAAAATGTAGTATAGATATACTCATTTAGTTTGTTACATTTTTTAAAGGATAAATGAAAAAAATTGGACATATATATATATATATATATACACACATATCGTGTTTGTTATACTTTTATTTTAATATCTGAATTTACTCTTATCTATTTGTTATATGTGTTATTTGTATTGAAAGTTGAGGGTATTTTTGGAAAGAGAAAAAACCAGTTCAAAAGAACCAACATATGCTATTTTCTTTATATATAGTATAAATTAATTAAACTAATTTTTTGCAATTTGGATTTTCTGAAAATTTTGCCGATAATTTTAGATATCAATTGTGTTTAATTTTTTGCAAGGAACATGCCTATTTTATAGACCCAATATTTCAGAAAACCCTAGTTATGTAATTGAATTATGAGATAAATGTACCAGCCAGTCAGTCAATTTTAGTTAACTGAAAATAAAGCTGCGTAATTTTTTTCGAAGTATGTTTTTGTCTATTCTTTTGCTTTATGAAAATATGTACCTTTCTTCTTATTAAAATATATAAATATCTTTAATCTTTAATATTTATTTTTTTGGTCAGGACTTTAATATTTATTATTTACTATGTATCTTTTATACTTGGTAATGTCTTGATAGTCAAGTCTTTTGTTTTAGATATACATGTCACACAATTAAATAAGCAAGTATATCTTTTATTTCATATATATCCTTTATATTTGGCAATGTCTTGATACTCAAGTCACTAAACGACTTGGTAATCAAGACTCTTATTGTATATATATACATGTTTATTCAACGAAATAAGCAAGACCAATATTTTCTTATACTTCCTATCAATATAGTCTTTTGTTAAATATTCCAAAAGATCTCATCAGAGTATTAGATTGTAACAATATATTGATGCAACAATGTGAACAAGAAGAAAACAAAGAGAAGGATGATCAAATGGATAATATTGAACTAAGAAGAATACAAAGAGTAGAACTTAGTTCAATGTTATCCATCTGGTTGTTCTTGTCTTTGTGTGTTTCTGCTATGCCAATTAAGCCGTTTACTTCTGTGATTGTGTTATCTAGTTTATGGTAAATTACTGTATTTTTTGTTTCTTTTCCTAAAGGTTATATGTCACCATGTCTTTGACAAGAAAAAAAATCAAACAATAACCCATCAAAAAATCGATTCATCACATAAGGTGCCAACAACATAACAATAAAAAATATAAACAAGCTAGTAGGAATTTTTCAACAAATCTGAACTCATAGAGTCAAAGTAAAATCTATCAACTAAACCACCAACAAATTTTCGTTTTAATTAAAAATCAAAACTTTTTTTGTTTTCAACACAAGAGCTATAAAATTATTAAACGGGAACACAAACTGAATAATCAAAACCATAATTCATGAACCGATTTAGGAAAGAAGTTTAAGTGAATCTATTTTTTTTAAGAAAGGTAAATCTATTATCTAATCATGAAACTACCAAAAATACAATCTTATCTATTCAAATTATTTGACATGTCATCAAAATTATATCTTTTTTGTCTTTTGATTCAACCTTCCATATTATTTCTCTCTAGAAACTACCAATTAAAACAAATTTTCCAAATCAAAACAAATTTGACACCTTCAAAGTAACCAAATCCACCCAATTAAAACAAATTTTCTCCAAATCAAAACAAATTTTCCTATAATAACTCATAATAACTCAATTTTCAAAAAAAATTTCCGTAACTCACTGTACACATCTAAATATCTAGAGTCAAAAACAAACTCCAATAAAAACTAATAATCTATTATATAATTTTTTTGACAAATAATCTATTATCTAATTATGAAACTTAATTGTCAACAAAAACACAATTATGTCATATTTTAGTCATTTGACACCTCAACATTTTTTAATTTTTGTGTCTTTTTGTAACGAAAAATCCGTCTTGAGGGGAGAGAAAACATCTCTTCAAAAATTGAGGTAATTTTGTAACAAAATCAATTTTAGATACTTGTATCTAGAGATGTAAAAAATGGGTTGGACTAATGAGTCGGTTCATTAGCTCATTTTTTGGGTCGGACTGGGTCTCAAAATAGGTAGCCCAAATGCACTCGTTTTTTTTGCCTTAGCCTATTTGGCGATCGAAAATTTGACTGGACTGGGCTGGCCCATCGGGCTTTGGGCTGATCGACTATCAACATTTACATTTGATTTTTGTTAAAAAATTATCAACTAATTTAATATTTATTAATAAAAAGATGTTTAAATATGTAAACTTAATAAAAAAAAAGATAAATTTAGCTTCCTTAAAAAGAAAGATAAATTTAGCTAAAAGTTTTAAAGTTTATAAATTATAAATTATTATTTTGATTTATTGAAGGAATAAATCTAGAATTAATATTCAATGTTAATGTATTTTTTTACACTTCTATGACAATCCAATCATATTTTAACAAATAGATAATTTTTAAAACCTAATATATAAAAAAACATAAAAAAGGGTGAATAAATCAAAATACAAAAATAAACGGGCCGGTCTGGCCCAAGACCCACACAGATATGGTTGCTCTTGAGCGCTTCTTCAACTAGTCTTTTCTCTTCACAGTTGATGTTTGGTTGAACGCGAGTCAGCAGGTCGCTCATGTCTCTTGCAGCCCTGAGGCCCAATTCTTCTTTGAATTTGCAGTCATCGCGAAGATTATTTTCGAAGATAAAGCATTTCAAACTGTCTTGCGCGCCATGAACTTCCACGCCTTCGCGTGTGAACCTCTCAACGTACTCCCTCAAGGTTTCTTTCTTTCCTTGGACGACAACGTTCAGCGCGACCATGGTTTTTGGCTGCTTTAGCCTCGCAGTGAAGTGAGAAACAAACTCTTCACACAATTCTATCTAGGAGTTGATGGAATCATCTTCTAGTCCTTTGAACCAAGTCATGACGGCGCCCTTCAGTGTTAAGACAAACAGTTTGCATTTCACCTCTCCTCGAGCCTGGTGGTAATCGAGGATGGTATCTATGTGCTCCACATGCTCGTCAGGGTCCATGGTGCCGTCGTACGTTTCCAGCTTGGGCGGATTCGCAAAAGTTTGGGGAATATGACACTCCACTATCTTTTTGGTGAAAGGACCTTTCAGTGATTCCTGCGGTGGTGCTCTGGGGAGTAGTCGTTCTTCATCTGGTGGCTTCGGTGTGGTGGAGAGTCTTTCCCTCCGCGGTGACCTGGAGGTTTCTCGTGGCGAGAACGACGAGGGGAGTGGCTACTACTTCCCCTATCCGAATCTTCAAGAGGTCTTCCACCGCCTCTGTGGCGGTTCGCAGGAACGGAAACAACATCGTCTACCACCGCCGTGTTTCGTGGCGCTGATTTTGCTGAGCAACTTCGATTTGCATAGTGATTTCCATCGGAATTTTCTCTTGATTCTTTTCAACGTGTTCGAGCCTGTTGTTCTGTTGCTAGAGTAGATTCACCAGATTCGTCAAGAGTACATTCGTTTCCGGCGGAGGGAGAGGAACGTCCTCTGTACGCGGAGAAGGTGAAGGAAGAAGCGTCACTTCCATCGCTGCGGAAGGATGAGTGATGATCGTCGCATCGAGAACAACGTCGTTCGTGTATCCTTCTTGATTCACCGATTCAGGAACTGAAATTGCTCGATCTTGGAGGATTTGGATCACATGGCGTGATTCCTGCACGATGGAGGAATGACTCGCGGTGGCTCTCCTACGAGTTCCGGCCATTTCTTCAGTAGATGGAGCAGTAACTGTCAACCGTTGCAGTGGAGGAACATGTAACAAAAAACGGTTACGAGGGAGGAATGTGTAACAGAAAACTGTTACGATGGAGGATCGTTAGACTGTGGCGGTTAGCGAACGATCCCCTCCTTCTACCGCCAAATGATCTGTCCAGTAAGAGATCGATGTAGGCAACAGTGGCAGAAGGTGCTCCGGTACACGGTGACGATGAGTCTTCGCGGTGGAACGAAAGGTGCCTGTAGGCACGTTAGCACTCCAACGCTCAAGTCAGTATTGGAACTGAGAAAGAGTGTGTAAAAAGTGTGGGTAAAGTGAATCGTACCTTGAGGGTGAAGCTAACTCACCCTTATATAGGCGTGTGTGAGAATAACTGCCTCCGTAAGATGTGGCGTGTGATTAGGAGGCGGTTAGAGGACACGTGTACGGTATCTGATGCACGGGGGCGTGCTCCAATGGAGTAAGGTGTACTGGTATTGACGTGTTCCTTCAGGCGATGCGCCTTGGCATGGTGGACGTTTGGTCCACGTGTCTTTGTTGGACTGGCCAATCCAGTACTTTTTTAAATCTCAGTATTGAAGTAATTCATGTCATTTTGTCATCCCCACAAACAATATCAAGGTTTGCAAAATTATGCATGTCATTGTATTATTTCTTTTGTTCTGGTAACAATTGTGCATATGACTAATGCTTATTTAAGGTTGTCGATAGCGGATGGAAGAAAATAGTGGTTTGTTCAGATTTCACTACGCTACAAAGCTATGTCGTCACCACCACCACTATTTGACAACACTGTACTAAATAGCGTATCAAATAATGTAGTTTGTTCAAATTCCACTACACTATAGGGCTGCTCTAGCCGCTCTTTGACAACGTTGGCTTATATCCCATAGGCATCTATGTATTCCACAAAGTTTTTAGTTACTTGGTTCTTCATCTTTTCGTATTTCATTTGTTTCTAATTTTTGCTAAAACTATGGTTTGTTTATATTTGTTAGCTGGTGTGAAATTGATATTGAGATAATAGAGGTCATGATTTTTAAATTTCTACACCAAATTCTAATTAATTCCCTCTAAAGTAACATTACTTTAAATGATCTACTCTGTTCAATACATTTTCAGGTCGAACCATTTCCACATTGACTTTATCCACTGCATGTGTTAAATAGTTTCATTTCCTCGCGTGAACCCTGTCCTTTTGGTCATGATAGTGTACCAAGATGACGACTGATTTATATCGACAATCCCATAATTACCAGTTGGGAAAATGATTCAAAAGGCCAATCTAAAATAGATTATAAAAAATGCCTACAATCTCCTGATTCCTGACAGTAATTAGTTAAGTTCCTTATTGGATTGCCATGCATGTTTTGGTTCACTATACCACTTAGATGTCAGATGGATTTTGTGTTATCTATCTTATTAAAGAAAAAAAGATGGAAGAGGGAGGATATAAAAATACATAACTGGTTCACTATATCTTTAATTTTCACACATTTCATTTTCTATGTTTTTTGACAAATTCATTTTCCATGCTGTTTATGAAGATTCCTTATTTAAAGTGAAGCTTTTTGTGGCAGGTAGTGTACATATATAGGATTGATTGATTCAGAAAGAAATACATTATGATCAGAAAGTGTGTCTACTGCGGCAAATGAAACCTCTACCAAAATAAAGAACTTTCTGCACCCTATAATCAGGAAGAAATACATCACATGGAACAATGATCATAAGGAACAATGAACTCTGCTGTACTGGTTCTGCAAAAAAGAAGAGGCTGTGTTACATACCTAGGCTTATAATAGACAGTAAACATGGCCCCGGTCAACGCGACATTCCAAACCTAGGCTCCCATGATTAAACCCTGATGTTCATATTACCACTATTTATGTAGTTCTGCCTTGTTTATTGGAATTTCGCATACGATAGAGCAGCAGTGCCTACATAACAAATATCAACCCATGGTCCAAGAATGACTGCTATAGTACCACATAGAAAGAAGTATACTGTTACACTCACATAGCTTGGTGTGGAGAGATTTGTCAAAGAAAGGTTCTGCTGCAATGGTAGCATAATAAGTACTCAAGTAAGTCCAGTAACTAACAAGATAGAGTTTTGAAAACAATAACCGCAACAAATGAAGTAATGTAGGTAACCACTCTTCCACACTTCCTCTCAGATGGAATAACTATATTTTGAATCAATATTCATGCTTAAAAAAAAAAAGAGGAAAAATGAATTAATGACACTACCTCAGTCCGAGCACAAGAAATGTTAGAAATAGTTTAAAAAAGGATACAACATAATTGCATACAAGATTCAAAATATAAAACAGCCCCAAATACACACAAAAATGCCTACCCAATTATGCTTAAAACATACTGACAATTCTGCATTAGTTCTGCAGAAAAACAGTATCCTACCTAGCACCAAAACACAGTATTTGTAAATCTCAGCAAGTCAAATTATTTAATTCCACCAGCTTCATAGATATGATTAGACTACACTAATGTAAATATGCCAACCCGAATATTAGTGCAAACATGCAGAAAACTCTGCAGAAAATCAGTCTCCTAACGATACACGTCTTTGCATTTCACGAATGCACACTACTTCATTCCGAGCTCACAGACAAATGGACAAACACACTCAAACAAAATTATCTCAAGTCTAATTATCTCACCTAAAATAAAAGCCTTAATTAAGAAGGCAAAAAATAAAATCTTATTTGAGATGCAACAATAATATTGCAGTTATGGTGAGTTAGTCTCGTATCAGAAGGGTGGACAAAAACCCAAAAACTTAGTCCAAATTGTAAAGACCATTGGCTATGTAACTTGCATTCATGTCCGATAACTGCCTCGAGTTCTTCTGGCCTCACAAAAATATACAAAATTATATCTAGTTTGAACATTCTAAATCACCAATTCCTTTTCAAAAATGTTCTTGAACCTGATGCAAAAGATAATAGACAGTGTTCTTGAACCTGAAGAAGAAGATAATATAGACAAAAACACCAATTCCTTTTCAACAATGTTCTTGAACATTCCAAATTATAACTAGTTATATCCGGTTCTTGAACACCAAGCTCTCATTATTTTCAATAATAACTGGTATCTTGAACAAATTGATTTTTTATCAATAACTAATTTACCAATACCTTGGTTTCTTCGGTTTCCTATTTGACCATGAAGTTCTTAAGAAATTGTAAAAACTAAAAAGATCCAAAATCTATCATGAATCATAGAACTGAACTAACATGTTCAAATTAGAAAAGGATGGTATGTGTCTGTGTTCGACACCAACTGCACTGACACAAGAAATTGAGAATTGAGTGATGACAAGAAGTTAATGAACAATCTTTATTTATTCAAACTGTAAAATCCCACAATTATGTGAATCATATCATCAAAGCATATAATAAATAAAAGAAAAAAAACACAAGAAAATTTAATGAACAATCTTTATTTATTCATTTAAACATCATCATCTCATCACCATTTACACTTTGAAGAAAGAACAAAAAATACAAAAAACTACAATGCTTCAGAATCAAAATCAGATGCTTATGCATCTTCTTAGTGGTTGCGTCTTCCTCTTCTTCTTGATATTGCATTCGCTTTCTTCTTCCTCAAGTAAACACTTTCTTTTTTTCATTGAGTTATCCATTTGGTTGAGCTTGTCAATTTCTTCAAAATCCTTAGTTTCTTCAGTCAAAGACATTTTCAACAGTAGACTTGAAATATCTTGAACCAACAATGCAGGAGGTACAATACGGCTTGATGCTCTAGAAACTTTGAATTTTCTTGAGTGCTTGGAGGATGACATTGTTAATTGCTTGATAAAACTTAGAGAAATTTAGAGTAGAAGAAGATGAAAAATATTGATACGAGTGAATCCTATTGTATCTATAATACCTATATATATATATATATATATATATATATATATATATATATAATCCTACTGTATCTATTTTATCATTTTTATAATATTATTTAAATTATTAATTAAAAAACAATTAGTCAGATCAATATTCTTTAAAAAGTAATTTTTATCGGCAAAATAAGTTCATTAACTCTTTTTTGTTTTTACAAGAGTTAGCAGGGCCGGCTTAAGGGGGCGCCACTAAAGCAAGGGCTATAAGCCCCTAAATTTTTAAGGCTTCATATTAGGTCTCAAATCTTTTCCACTTTAAATATATTTTTGTAAGTCATATTCTTTAAAAATCTTTATGTCTAGCTCGGTTAATAGTTAAATGGAGAGTTGTAGACTTTTAGTTTATGTTGCATGTTTGATCGCAAAGGTAGCTACTTTATTGGTTATACAAATTTTAAATTCTTTTTTCTTCAGATTTCTATGAATATAACGTTATTTGTTGGAAATATATTAAGACAAATTGTGTGTAACCAAAATATGCAAAAGTAAAAAAGTAATTTATATTTGTGTTAGAATTCAATATTATATTTTGTTATTTCAAGGTTTAAGAATAGGTAAATAAAGTCTATATTAAATATTGTTTTCATTATGTAATACTAGCGACGTGTCCGTCTTTTCGTTCTGTTTATTGTACTAACGTTTTAAAATTATGAATGGTGTTATTTTATGAAATTTTGATTTTGATTAAAAGTAAAAATATAAATGTTTTTTGCTTTCAGATTATAACAAATTAAACTAACGATAATTATCTATTTCAATGACACCAACAATATAACAAAAAAATGTAATCTAAATTCTTATTTAATTAATGACACTAATAACAATCTTTATTATAAAAAAGTTGTTTAAATGTATAATTGGGATAATGAAAATGTAAGTATAGACATACTCATCTAGTTTGTTACATTTTTTAAAGGATAAAGGAAAAAAAATTAGACATACATACATACATATATATATATATATATATATATATATATATATATATATCATATCGTGTTTGTTACAATTTTATTTTAATATTTGAATTTACTCTTATCTATTTGTTATATGTGTTATTTGTATTGAAAGTTGAGGGTAATTTGGAAAGAAAAAACTAGTCCAAAAGAAACAAAACATACTATTTTCTATATATACAACTAGCGAAAAGACGGACACTCACATGTCCGTCTTTAAGGCTCTTTTTATTGCGCTAACGCTTGAAAATTATGAACGGTGTTTTTTTTTTATGAAATTTTGATATTGATGAAAAATATAAATATAAATTTTGGTTGCTTTCAAATTAAAACAGTCCAAACTAACCATAATTATCTATTTCAATGACATCAACGATATAACAAAAAAAAATATAATCTAGATTCATATTTTTTTAATGACACCAACTACAATCTTTATTATAGAAAAATTTGTTTAAATGTATAATTGAGATACTGAAAAAGTAAGTATAGATATACTCATCTAGTTTGTTACACTTTTTAAAGGATAAAGGTAAAAATTGGATATATAAATACTCATATCATGTTTGTTAAACTTTTATTAATATTTGAATTTACTCTTATCTATTTGTTGTATGTGCTATTTGTATTAAAAGTTGAGGGTAATTTTGGAAAGAGAAAAAGTCAGCCCAAAAGAAGCAAAACATGCTATTTTCTTCATATATAGTAAAGATATAAATTAATTAAACTAATTTTTTGCAACTTGGGTTTTATGAAAATTTTGCCGATAATTTTAGATATCAATTGAGTTTAATTTTTTTGCATGGAACGTGCCTCCTTTATAGACCCAAATTTTCAGAAAACCCTATTTATATAATTGAATTGTGAGATAAATATACCAGCCAATCAGTCAATTCTTGTCAACTAAAAAATAAAGCTGCCTAATTTTTTTCGGAGTATGTTTTTGTCTATTCTTTTGCTCTTATGAAAATATGTACCTTTCTTCTTATTAAAATATATAAGTATCTTTAATCTTTATTATTTACTATGTATCTTTTTGTAACACCCATATAAAGATTGCCTAGGATCTTATACAAGTGTTAAAATTTCGTATTGGATACATTAATTTACAATACAGAAAGTTTAACTGATAATGATACATAACATAAAATATCAATACATCTGTCTCCTAATACAACATCTCTGATATGATACAAGATAATACAACATCTGAATACACAATAACTAGTATCAAACTTAAAACCAGCACGATCAATCCATAACCTTCTCTTTACCCTTGCTGCGTGCTCTGCGAACCTGCATCAGAAGGAATGAGATGAGACATAATGTCTCAGTGAGCTCCACCCAACCTACTGTTGGCAACCTCGGGGAAACCTAGGGTCGCCATGCACTAACTGTTGGCAATCTCGGGGAAACCTATGATCGCCAAGCATTAAATTCTTCCCATATAGGGTTATACCTGCCTGTTCTTGCTATACTGTGTAGTCATGAAAACTAGACTACGAATTGCTAATTTAGTGATCGAGGGGAAACCTAGGATCACCACCTGATAACTGCTACCTGATACCTGATTACTGATACATGCCTGATAACTAATGCCTGTCTGATAACTGATACCTGCCTGATAACCTTAAAGTGTTTTCCTGATATAAACTGTTAGATGTTAGCGTGTAACAAACATTATTATCTGAGTTGATTTTACGGAATGCCCCCGAGTGGAGTAACCCCCGGAGTACATTCCCCTGATAACCGGTGAAAATTCCTATCTGAGGCTAGTCACCGGACTCCTCTTGCCTGTGTGTGTGGTTATCCTCGCGGAAGATTCCTGCCCGTTCCAGCTGTATCCGGAACCCCCTATGGTCTCTACCTCACGAGAGCACAGAAGACACATGATTTATCCTGATAATTAATTAAATATTTATTCCTGATATTCCTGATATTATCCTGAACTATAACGTGTACCCTCAGTGTCACTCTGACGTGAACAACTGAGGCACGTCCTGATGTACATATAAATGTACCTGAAACTGGGGAAAAACCTGGTACCACTGCCTAAGGTACACTATAATCTGCCTGGTTAAGGGTATCCTGAAAATATAACCCTTAACTAATCTGAAAACCTGTGGATAAATTACCCATCACTCTTATATGATACATATGTTTATACTATGTTAATCCTTGAAGGCTCATGAGTATCTATATTCCAAAGCATTTCAAAGATCATTGGCATGGTACAACTATTTGTTAAGGAAAAGCCATCCTGGACTACTTCGCTTTGCGACCCCCAACTTTG
The DNA here is from genome assembly GCA_018208015.1 of Medicago ruthenica. Classification (NCBI taxonomy): domain Eukaryota; kingdom Viridiplantae; phylum Streptophyta; class Magnoliopsida; order Fabales; family Fabaceae; genus Medicago; species Medicago ruthenica. The sequence goes on along the minus strand of CM031372.1, from coordinate 97,134,593 downwards.
CTCTGCGAGCACCTGGGTAGCTTCGCAGAGCGTCCAAGAACTTTGCTTTGCGAAGCATTTGCCCAGATTCTGAGTATGAAGCTTCGCAGAGCAAACTCTAGGCGATGGCTAGGCGAAGTAAGTCAGTAGCAACATTCTACTACTTCGCAGAGCAAAGTCTCGGTCGCTCTGCGACCGCAGCAGAACTCAGAGTTCTAAAAATGTGTTTTTAACTCGAAATCTTGGTACCCAACTGTCCAGCGATCTTTAAAACATGTCAGGGACTCATTTTAATCTATAAAAACATACTGGAATCAAATATTAAACAAGAATTAGACATATGTAGCAAAAGGGGGAAAACTATCATTTTTCCTAACACTACAAGAAAACAACGTTTTAGCGTCGGCCAAAAACCCACTCTAACAGGGAAAAAACCGACGCTAACACTGAATTAGCGTCGAATTAGAGTCGGGGTCGGGGGCAGGCTAAAAAATTTGAAGCTACTGGGTAGAGTGGGCTATCTGTCCTCCGAGGCTAAAATAGCGTCGGTTAAGCCGAGTCTAAAACTGACTCTTCGCGCAACCGAGGCTATTAAATTCAAAATAAAAAAATTCAATAAATAATTTAGAGTTTGCGAGACCGACGCTAATTATAAAATTTAGAGTCGGCTGCACTAACGCTAAAGTCAACTTCAAACCTGAAATTCTGGCAGGTATGGTTCAAAACACTAAAACAGAGCACGTTGTTTGTAAAACAGAGCACAATCAAAACTGGTTCAGAATCAACAAATAAAAGTGCAGAAAAGTAAAGAACACAGATATTTGTCAACCCAGTTCGGTGTAAATACCACCTACGTCTGGAGGATACCAATCTAGGAAGGAAATCCACTAAAGGAATTAATCCTAAGACTCAAGACACAGACCCCCTGTTCCTAGTCTTCTGACTTAATCTCCTATAGTTCTGATTTCTACCCAACACCAGAGTATAAGAAACCCCCTTCTTACTTCCTATCCAAGTAACAACCCAGTTACTAAACAACTATGAAATCAACCCAGTTTTGAAGACAACTTCAATACATCAATGAACAACACTCGTACCTACAGGCTTAGATTGAATTACAACTCAAACACAGCTAAACCAACTCAAATGAGTGGTGTACAAATAAACCTAAGTTTAAAAAAACACAAAGACTCTAAACTTTGATTTCTGATATGCTCTTCGTAGTCTTCAACAGGTAGCAGTACATCTCCTTAAATAGGCTTCAGCAGCTCTCTTAATTCTGAATCCAATCTTCTGCAATTGATATGTTTCTGAATTTTGAAAGGCTCAATAAGGAAACAAATATTTCTGAACTCTATCTTGTAAAGATTCTTCAGCATAAATATTCAAACATAAATACGAAGCCAATTTTCATAAGATCTTAAACAAATTAAACAGCCTTCTAGAAATACTTCAGCCATAATAAATCTTCAGCAAATCTCCAACAGATACGCACAGCATTAATGCATAAAAACCCAGCTTCTGAAAACAACTTCTGAAGTCCAACTTCTGGTCAACGCTGGTCTGAAGGTCAACGCTGGTCAACGTCTGAACAGTGCGTCTGAAGTATTGTTCAGCATCTGAAGCAATGTTCAGCGTCTGAAGGCACATTCTGCGTCTGAAGCACTGTTTCAGCGTCTCAAGGCACATTTTAGCTTCTGAAGGTCATTTCAGCTTCTGAACCTCTTCAAATCCAATTTCTTGCTTCTGAAGACTTCTTAAACACATGGAGATGCTTTGCCTGAACACTTTGATTTTACCAAAACATGCAGCCAACATCTAAATACTCAACAATCTCCCCCTTTGGCAAATTTTTTGGCTAAAATCAATGTTTCACAAATAACAAGTTCTTCATTTCAACACAATGAACTCAGCAATGAAGAACTACACAATTCCAAACATAGCAAACAAAGATAGCAGCAGCAGCGGTTAAATGCTATGATAAACACTGATAAACACAAACAGCTTCAGTTCCAATCACAAAAACACAACCTGAAGCATACACAACAACTTCTGACATTCTGAAGTACACATAACTTCTGATATTCTCAACTTCTGAAGTACACATGCAAACTTCAGCATATCTGATCTTCATAAGAATACTCCCCCTGAAGCTTCACAAACTCAGCACACCCTAGATGACTCCCCCTTAATTCTGAATTGCAGAACATTCTGAGATATAACTTTTGAAACTGATATAGCTCACAACTCAGGAATTCAACAGTAATGCACTCCCCCTGAGTTAGAAACTCCCCCTCAAACAAAACTGCACAGCTCTTATTGTATTTCTGAATTCTGAACAAACCAGTCAGCTTCTGAAACACATGAATTCTGAACAAAACACACTTTGAACAACTCCATTCTGAACCAGGACACAAGTTTTTCTCCCCCTTTTTAGCCACAAAATTTTGACAAACCTCAGACTTCATATGGGGAACAAAAACTAAACATGTAACACAGATCCTCAAAACTGAATGAATATCAGACTCAAACCTAGGATCAAACTCAGCATTTGCAAATCTGGCAGGTACTCTATCTTCCTCACATCCAGCTTGCTGTAATTGCTATAAGTCCTCATGCAGACAAACACCCAACTTGCTTCTCAGATTCTCAAACTGTTTGGCATCCAAAGCTTTTGTGAAAATATCAGCAATCTGGTTCTCAGTATCCACATGTTCAAGCTGAACAATCTTTTCCTCCACAAGATTTCTGATAAAATGATGTCTGATATCAATGTGCTTGGTCCTGCTGTGCTGTATGGGGTTCTTAGAAATGTTAATTGCACTTAAATTATCACAATATAGTGTCATAACACCTTGTTCTATGTTGTATTCCTCCAGCATCTGCTTCATCCATACCAACTGTGAACAACTACTCCCAGCTGCTATATATTCAGCCTCAACTGTAGACAATGAGACATAGTTCTGCTTCTTATTGAACCAAGAAATTAAATTATTTCCTAGAAAGAAACATCCACCAGAAGTACTCTTCCTGTCATCTGCACTTCCTGCCCAGTCAGCATCACAAAACCCAATCAATTCAGAACTTGCACTGTGTGAGTACATGATTCCATAATCACTTGTACTGTTGACATACTTCAAGATCCTTTTAACTTGTGTTAAATGACTCATCTTAGGATCAGCTTGATATCTTGCACACACTCCAACAACAAAAGTAATATCAGGTCTGCTTGCAGTAAGATACAGTAAACTCCCAATCATACTTCTGTACTGGCTTTGATCAACAGAAACTCCCTGTTCATCTTTAGTTAATTTCAGATGTGTAGCAACAGGTGTTCTCTTATGACTAGCACTCTCCATTCCAAATTTCTTCACTATATTCTTGGCATATTTACTTTGAGAAATGAATATAGTATCTTCCATTTGCTTGACTTGCAGTCCAAGAAAATAAGTAAGCTCACCAACTAGACTCATTTCAAACTCAAATTGCATCTGCTGAACAAACAACTGAACCATCTTGTTTGACATCCCTCCAAACACTATGTCATCAACATAAATCTGTGCTATCATTAAACTTCCATTTTCTTCTTTCACAAACAAAGTCTTGTCAGATCCTCCTTTTCTGTATCCTTGAGTCTCAAGAAATTGAGTAAGTCTTTCATACCATGCTCTAGGTGCTTGCTTCAACCCATACAAAGCCTTCTTCAATTTATAAACGTGATCTGGAAATTTAGGATCCACAAACCCCTTAGGCTGTTCAACATAGACTTCTTCTTGTAGATAACCATTCAGAAAAGCACTCTTCACATCCATCTGGAACAGTTTGAACTTCAAAATGCAAGATACTCCCAACAGTAATCTTATGGACTCTAATCTGGCCACATGTGCAAAGGTTTCATCAAAATCAAGTCCCTCCACTTGAGTATAACCTTGAGCAACTAACCTTGCCTTGTTTCTGACCACAGTACCATGTTCATCTGTTTTGTTCTTGTAAATCCACTTAGTGCCAATAACATTCAAACCTTCAGGTCTTGGAACAAGATCCCACACTTCACTTCTTTTGAATTGATTCAACTCATCTTGCATGGCTTCAATCCAAAATTCATCAGTTAAAGCTTCTTTAACATTTTTGGGTTCAAACTTTGACACAAAACATGAATCAGTAGCAACAGCATCTGAACTTCTGGTTCTGACCCCTTGATCTAAGCTTCCAATGATTAAATCTCTAGGATGATCCTTCTGAACTCTAATTGATGGTCCTTTACCAGTAGGAACATGATCTGGATGAATTTCTGCTTCTTCAGACTCTACTTGATTTTCTGCTTCTGACAGTTGTTCTTCTGATGTTTCAGACTCTGGAACTACTTCAGACTCATCTCTTTCTTTCTCAGCAGACAGATCATCAATCACAACATTATTGGACTCCATCACAACCTTGGTTCTGGAATTAAACACCCTATAGGCTCTGCTGTTCATTGAATAACCCAGAAATATTCCCTCATCAGACTTAGGATCCAGCTTTCTTCTATTTTCTCTATCAGCCAAAATGTAACATTTGCTGCCAAACACATGAAAATATTTGACTGTAGGCTTCCTTCCTTTCCATAGTTCATATAAAGTAGATGCAATACCCTTCTTCAAAGTCACTCTATTATGAATATAACAAGTTGTATTCATAGCTTCAGCCCAGAACATGTAAGGTAGCTTCTTAGCATGTAGCATGACTCTTGCAGATTCTGCTAATGTCTTGTTCTTCCTCTCAACTACACCATTTTGCTGAGGTGTTATAGGTGCAGAGAACTCATGCTTGATCCCTTCAGATGCATAGAACTCAGAAAATTTCTTGTTTTCAAACTCCTTCCCATGATCACTTCTGATTCTGATAATACCACAGTCCTTCTCTCTTTGTAACTGAGTGCACAAATCTCTAAATACTTCAAATGTATCTGATTTTTCTCTCACAAAGTTGACCCATGTGAATCTTGAATAGTCATCAACCATCACAAATGCATATCTCTTTCCTCCAATACTCTCAACTTGCATAGTCCCCATTGAATCCATATGTAACAGTTCTAGTACTTTAGTAGTTACCTGGTGTACTAATCTGGGATGAGACTTTCTTGTTTGTTTTCCAATTTGACAATCACCACAAACACTGTCCTCATTGATCTTCAGATTAGGTAGACCTCTGATAGCTTCAGTACTCAAGATTTTCTTCATGCCTTTCACATGCAAATGACCCAGTTTCTGGTGCCAGAGTCTGACTTCTTCTTCTGAACTCATGAGACAGGAAGTCAGGCTTCTTTCTTCTTCAAACACCCATAAATAACAATTATCCTTTGATTTGCAGCCTCTCATCAGAACCTTACCTTCTTGACCAGTTACAAGACACTCTTGCTTGTTGAAATTCACTTTTAAATCTTGATCACATAGCTGGCTAATACTGATTAGATTAGATGTCAACTCTTTCACAAGTAACACATCATTAAGTCTTGGTAACCCATCACTGATTAAGTCACCAATACCCAGAATCTCATCTTTTGCTCCATCACCAAATGTCACATAGCTTCTGGCATAAGGTTTTACATTACTCAGCAACTTCTTCACACCAGTCATGTGTCTTGAACACCCACTATCAAAGTACCAGTCTTCTTTAGAGGTGGCTCTCAAAGATGTATGAGCTATAAGGCCAACAGTCTTGTCTTTGGGTTTCCACACCTTCTGAACATTATTTCTGATTGCAGCTGGTTCCACTCTTCTGTACTGAAAATGCTCAGGATAGCCATATAACTTAAAGCAAAAAGGTTTAATATGCCCCTTATTTCCACAATGATGACAGATCCAGGGATGATTTCTTCTCTTGTTTCTGTTAAACTTCTGAGGTTGCTTCTGAGCTTGCTTCTGAGGTCTCATCTTGGATGTTCCAATCATAGGATCATAAGTTTGAGTAGCAGGAACAAACCTTTTAGCAGGAATCTTCTGTTTGAGGTTCTGAGTCTGATCAACAAATCCTAAACCAGTTTGTTTTCCTTGTTTCTGATTCTCCAATATCTCCTCCAGCACATCAGTAGCAGTATTCATCATTCTGACCTACTTTTTCATATTCTCAAGCTGGGAATTTAGTTGACTCACTTCTTCTTTGAGATCAGAATTCTACACTAAAAGTTCACCTTTCTCAGCCTCCAGTTGACAGATTGTTTCCTTCTGATCCAGAACTTCCTTGCAAACTTCTACACTTCTGGTGTATAGCTTTTTGTAATTGTCAGCCAGTTCATCATATGAGAGTTTTTCAACTCTGGCTTCAGACACAGATGAAACTTCAGACTCTGAGTCAGACTCTGAAAATGTCTCAGACTCTAAAACTGCTTCAGTCTTTGAACTAGCTCCTGAGGCCTTAACCTTAACATCAGACTTGTTTCTTCCAGTTAGGGCAAAAACAACCTTAGCAGACTCACTCTCTTCATCATCTTCTGAGTCTTCATCAGACCATGATACTGCTAAGCTCTTCTTCTGCTTCTTAAGAAAAGTGGGACATTCTGATTTGATATGTCCATAACCCTCACACTCAAAGTACTGCACACCTTTAGCTTGATTACTCTTCTCCTCAGTCTTGGTCTTCTTCACATCACTATGTTGCTTTTTGTTGTTGAATCTGAAGTTCTGACCTTTGGTTTTGGATTTCCTGTCAACATGCTTCAGAATTTTATTGAACTGTCTTCCCAGCAACACAAGAGCTTCTGATAAATCACCATCATCCTCATCACACTCTTGTTGATCTTCATCTTTAGTATTAATAGCAAAAGCAATTCCTTTCCCTTTCTTCTCAGGCTGTTTACAGAAAGCAGTTTCAAAATTCAGCAGAGATCCAATCAGCTCCTCAACCTTCATAGTGGAGATGTCATGAGCTTCCTCTATAGCAGTCACCTTCATGTCAAACCTTTTGGGAAGTGACCTGAGAATTTTTCTGACTATCTTCTCATCTGACATCTTCTCTCCAAGATAATCAAAAGAATTTTCCATATCCAGGACATTTGTCATACCCCATTTTTTGACTCATATTTTTCTTTGTTTATTATCTTTTTATTATTTATTATTTCATTATAATTTTTAATTTCTTACTTTTACCTTTTATTATCTTTATTATTTCATCTTTATTTTTAGTTTTTTTATTTATTAATAGTTATTATCATTATCATTACTATTATTATTATTAATATTATCATTACTAGTATCACTATTATTATTATTAATACTATTATTATTATCTTTTTTCATTAATACTATTATTATTATCTTTTTATCAATGTTATTATTATTATTATTATCTTTTTCACTATTATTATTACAATTATTATCTTATTATTATTATTATCATTACTACTATTATTATCTTTTTCATCATTATTATTATTATCATCTTTATTATTATTATCATTATTATTTTTGTTTTCATTATTACTTTTATTATTATTATTACTTTTATTATTATTTGTTTTATGTTTATTCCAAAACAAAACAAAAATAAAAGGATTTCGCAGAGCGATGTCATAATGGCTCTGCGAACTTTGCGAAGGATTTCGCAGAGCGATGTTATAATCGCTCTGCGAACTCTGCGAATTTTGCAGTTTTTTTTATTTTTCTGATTTATCTTTCTTTTATTTTTATTATTATTATTATTATTGTTATTATTATTATTATTATTATCATCTATTATTATTATTATTATTACTATTATTACTGCTATTATTAATTTTACTGTTGGATTCAACAAAGAAAGGAAGAAAACATGTATCAATTACAAATCAAGGAAAGAAGGAACTTGTGCTAAGAGGGCATGTGCCAAGCAAGTTGGCTGCCCTTGGGCAGCACTTGATCCCTCCCAATTGCCTGCTACTGACCCTGCAGTTTCCACAAGCAGCTTGCTCTTTTTCTTCCTTCCTTCTCTACCAAAAACCAGTCAAACATAGATGCAAATGCTTGCTCAAGGTCTGATTTTGCTGACCCTGTTTCAGCATTCTTCCTTTCCTTCTCAGAGCAGCACACTTGTTCCTTTTGTTTCCCCCAACCTCTGCACAAACAGCACACTACTTTCCTGTTTATCTTCTCAAAATTGCAAGGATCAATCCCAAAGGGCAGCTCAAGTTGCAAACAACCCATGTTTTCTCACTTTTCCAGCAATTTTCTGTCAGAAATCAGCTTCATTGGGTGCTGAATTTGGCCAAACTCTTGACCTTGATCACAAGGCAAGGTCACCTCTTCCCTTTTGCATTAAATGCAAAGCAAATGTCGTGATCATAGCACACAAAAACAGCCCTACTTTAGGATTTTTTCATGATGACATTTGATTCTAATTTGCCTATTTAAGCAATGCAATGCATAAGGATTATGGACCAGTTCTTAGACAGTGAATTGTAGTGAATTTTTACACAATTTAGACCCTCTTTGACATACATTCTAGACAGTTTTCTTTGAGCAAGTTTAGAGAGAATTCTAGGAGGAAATTTTAGAGCAAATTCCATTCCTTTCTTTCATAAGTCAGCCCAAACCAGCACAAAGTAATCAAGCAACCAAAACATCCACTAAACCTCATACAAAGAGGGAGGAACAATAGCACAATATCATTGTTCTTGCTGTTTGTATTCATCAAACATTCCCAACTTTGCAAAACCATCATCATCCAAGCCTCTTCCATTTTTCTTGCAACACAAGCATTGGCTAGGAGTTTTGTAAGCATTCTGAACTTGTTATCTTGCATTTGCATTACTGTTTGCATTTGTTTTGATCCCTGCTTGATTCAATCTCAGTTCTGCATCCTTAATAGTTTTTAACTCATTTTGATTTAAAAACATCTTTTAGAACTTCAAAGAAATCCCAAGGTTTGCAAAACATTTAAAACTGAGGTGTTTTACTCCTTTTCTTGCTAATTTCAAAAGCTTTTCATTCCCGTTAAGGTTCTGAAGTTTGTTCAGAAGCAGCTTCTGAACAATAGTTCAGAAGCAGCTTCTGAGTTCAAATTTTCGAAGGTTTCGCAGAGCCAAGTTCTGGTCGCTCTGCGACCATGACAGAACTCAAGGGTTCGCAGAGCCAAATTCAGGTCGCTCTGCGACCATGACAGAACTCAGTTTCTGAGTTCAAACTTCTGAAAGCTAAAATCTGAAGTTCTGACTTGAAGATTCAGAATCTAAGAGGATTAAAACTCATTTTGGTTCAGAAACATAACAAGAATTTTTGCATGTTATATGAAATTTCATAAGTTTGGATAACAATTTTGAGTAACTTGAGCAACAAGTTATGTTCAATGAATTTCAAAATCAAATTTGAACAACCAGCCATGTTCAATAAATTTCAAAATCAAACTTGAACAATAATCTTGTTCATGAATTTCAAACAAACTTGAACATTTTCCAAACTTGTTCATTTTCCAAACTTGTGCATTTTCCATAAACTTGTGCATTTTTACAAACTTGCTCTTAAGTTCCAATACACTTGAACAATGTTTGTTCATCTTTGCATCGTAAACTTGAAACAAACTTGTTCATTTTCTCAATAACTTGAACAACACTTGTTCATAAGTTGCAACAACTAGTTTGAGTTTTACACTTGTTCATAAATTTTTAACTAAGTGTTTTGCTCTTTTGGGATTTCTTAAAGTTTCAACAATAAACTTGAATGAAAAAAGGAGTGGTTTGACGTATGTCTCTCCATTCCCCGATTGAACAAACACTTGACGTATGTCTCGTTGTTTAGACAATCGTCATTCTTTTCAAAATTCACCAAGGAAAAATACATTTTAAGTTTCAAATATTAAACTTGAATGAAAAAGGAATGACTTGACGTATGTCTCTCCATTCCCCGGTTGCACGAATACTTGACGTATGTCTCGTTGTTCGGGCAATTGTCATTCTCTTTTCAACGCATCCAACGCACCAAACCCTTTCTTGGTCCCCCGTGACCAATTGAATCAATTCTCGACCACCCGTGGTCATTTCAAACCTTTTACGCCCGTGCGCGGATACCATCGCCCAAGTGCGAGTCCGCCCCCCTTTTTACCTTCATTAAGCTACCTTCATAACGGTAGTAGGTAAAACTTTTTTATCGGTCTTCATTAAGCTATTGTCACAACGATAGTAGACCATGTTCTTTTTCCTTTAAAAGCAAACTTTTTCGCCCAAGCGCGATCAAATCATTTTTCATAATTAAAATCAATCAACACACTAATATTTGCTACAAAGAACTACGTAGCTTTGATTTCTCCATCGCACCGGGAGATACGTAGGAGCAAGACCCCGTATTGTCAAGCACAATAATAAAAAGTATCTTTTTTCCCCTTTTCTTTATTCCCTTTATATTTAAGCATAGCAAGCAAAACTTTAAAAAACACTTTAGTCTTAACTAACTAGGAGGTTCCCGTTGAGTACAACGGATGTGAGGGGTGCTAATACCTTCCCCTCGCATAATCGACTCCCGAACCCAAAATCTTTAAAAATGTGGTAATTTAGAACTTTTTCCCCTTTCCCCCAAAAAATTAAAAGTTCAGTCGTGAAACAAAATCAGTGAGTCAGCTCTTATTCATAGCTTGATCTCCGAAATTTGACGCGACAAAAATGGCGACTTCACTGGGGATATTTTCTTTTTCTTCTAGCGAGTCAAGCCTATCCTAGTTAGCATTTAGGCTAAGTGTTTATGTTTTGCTTGCATGCTTTTGCTTTATTATCTTTATCTGTTTTTCTTCTCTTGCTCTATATTTATATGCTTCGTTATGCTTTATGTTCATTTGGGTATGTCAATTGTGTGTTGTCACATTGTTCGGGTTAATGCCGAACGTGTGAAGCTCTATACCCGAGCTTTAAGAGAAAATTAAGATAAGATGGGTTTGTGTAGTGTTGGCCCTCCTGACGTATGTCTTGTAGGAATCGACATGAGAACCCCGCCTAGAGTAGATTCTCTTGGAAGTATGGTTGTATTGCGAGTATTTGCAACATCAATTATAAGTCCTTGTAGAATCCGTGACTCTAGGGACCTTTTAGAAAGTTTTTCTAGAGCCTACATGTGAGAATGGGGGGAAGTTTTGAACATTCCTATACCACACCCCTACATATCATTACATTTGCATTCATGAAAATGATTTTTGCATGTACATTTTGCTTTATAGGGAATTAAAAAGGCAATCATTAATTAGCAAAAGAAATATGGATTCCGGAAAAAGAAACACGCTTGCTTTCAAGGTCAAGGCTCCCAAAGTAGAAAGCCTGCTAGTTTTGAGTAGTAAGCTCACTTCGATCAACAAGAGTAATTTCCAAGCAAATTATGGATTGTTACTTGACCTCCTGCACGTGGAAGTGGATACAATGGCTTTAACTACATTGGCCCAGTTCTATGATCCACCTCTCCGATGCTTCACATTCCAGGACTTCCAATTAGCCCCTACCTTAGAAGAATTCGAGAAGATTTTGGGATGTAGTATGAAAGATCATGGGACTTACCTCGGCTCAAGAGAAGACCCTACTTCAAAAGGCATCGCCGAATCTTTACACCTTAGTGTCCAGGAGATAGCACCACACTTGGGAACTAGAGGAAGCGCTAAGGGATTTAGAAGGAGGTTTTTGGAGACCAAGGCTCGGGTTTTGTTGGCCAACAAAGATGGGAAGGCATTCAATGCAATCCTAGCTCTTTTGATATACGGGATACTCTTATTCCCTAACATGGATAATTTCATAGATCTTCCGGCTGTAGGGGTATTCATGACAAAGAATCCTGTGCCTACACTTCTAGCGGATTTCTATCATTCCCTCTATGCTAGGTATGAAAAAGGGAGAAGAGGCACGATTTCCTGCTGTACTCCTTTGGTGCAAACATGGTTAATGTCCCACATGCCAAGAGATCGGGATTTTGTGGAAAACCGAGCCAAGCTCAAGTGGTCACAACAGATGACGGCTCTCACCGAGGGGGATATCCATTGGCATTCTCGAGATTTAGAGGATCTGGAAGTCATTCTTAGCTGCGGTGTTTTCCCTAAGGTACCCCTTATAGGTACTAAGGGATGCATTAACTACAACCCGGTCCTCTCTCTCCGCCAATTAGGATATCCATTAGAGGATAAACCCGATGATCTCTTGTTGGAAGCTTTCTTCCTAAGAGAGGGAGATCAAGACCCAGCGCTACTAGAAAAGGTCCAAAAAGCTTGGAATCAAATACGCAATGGAAAGATTGGCAAAAAGAATTGTGTAGCCAAACCTCCCTACACTCAATGGGTGAAGGAAAGGGTTAAAATAATCAAGCTACCCTTTACGGTGGTATGCCCTCCAAAACCTCTCGCACCTAAGCCAATCGTAGCCGTTCCCACTAAAGAAGCGTAAGGGCTGAAAGCCAAAATTCGAGAACTCCAAAACAAAAATGGGGAGTTAGAATTAAAGCACCTTCAAGCTTTGGGAGAGATCACTAGAGCAAAGAGAGATCGAGAGGAAACAACAAAATCTCTCCTGGTGTGCCAAAAAAGGCTAAGAATCTTCGAGGGGAAAAGAGAATGGATCAGGGGGTGGTTTGGTTAGTGCCGATGCTAATCTCATAGCCAAGGACGAAGAGTTGGAAAAAGTCTTGCATTCCAACCAAGAGTTGAAAAAGTTCGGAGAGTTAGCCACCGAAGCTCAAAGAAAATGGAGGTTGAAATTTCAAGAGAAAAACCAACAACTCCAAGAAGTCGTCAAGGACTACAAAGAGCGGCTACAAACCGAACACGTCCAAAGGCAAGAATATGAGAGCCTTTCTCATCAAGGGAAGCTAAAATGCAATCGTCTTGAAGACGATATCAAGAAATATGAAGAATATTTCGACAAGATTGCAAGAGAGCACGGGAACCATATTGCACGACTACTTGATGAGATTAGGAGTGCAAACACCAAGCTAGCTCAACGCAAGGAAGTAATTGAGTTTGTGTGGCAAGACGCCGCCCGATTAAGTGAAGACTTCACAAAATTGGTCGCATTCTCAAACTTGGTCATTGCCCAACTTCCGAAGAAGCTAGCAAAAGCCGAAATGGTTATGCCATACTTTGTCATCCCTAAGAAGATCCAGAAATTCATGAAGTTCTGCAAAGACACTGTAGACTTCTATAGGGAAGAAATGAACAAAGCTGAAAAGAGAGCAGCTGTTTGATTTGTATTAGCATTAGTTACACTTTGTAATTTGAATGTTATTCAATCAAATAGATTTTGAAGCAATATTAATTTCTCGGCCTTTAATATTTCTAATTGCTAATATTAACTGTGCGCCTTTAATTTCCTCGCAAAGCAAAACAAAAAAACCATTTCATGCATTTGCATTAACATCATCCATAACATGCATACATTTGTTTTCATACCCAAAACTCATCCCCCTTCTTATCATCAGGATTTCTTACAATCCAAACTGAGTCATCGGTGTTCGCATTTCGTTCGCAACACTACGCGTCATCCCCGTCAAGGAAAGTGGCTCGTCGTCCCAAATCAACCTACACGTACAACACTCGAGCAAATATAAGAAGGAAAATGGAACATTTGGAACAAGAAAACCAAGAACTCCGGGGAGAATTAACGTCCATGCGGACCGAAATGGAGAAATTAACCGAATTGGTAAAACTGCTAGCGGTCTCACAAGTTCGCCAACGGCTCCTCCCTCCAGCTCCCTAGCTCAAGCGTCAGCTTCTACTTCAGCTCCAACAGTGCACGCCGATGCTCCACAGCATACCATGCCTCCTGGTTGTCCTTGGGGCATGCCCATCAGCTTTGGTGAAGAATTCGTCCCTATCCCTACTACACATCAAGCAATTCCTGTTCCTCAACCCGAGGTTACTTTTCCCCAGGCTACTTTGGCCTTTTCAGCTCCAGTAATTCATACCACCCCGTATGACCATGGACCTATCTTTCACGCAGAAAGTATAGGGGCTCAAGATCGGATGGATGATTTCCAAGAAAAGTTTGACGAAATGCAAAGGGAAATCAAGGCCCTCCGCGGGAAGGATTTGTTTGGGAAGAACGCCCATGACCTTTGTCTAGTGCCAAACGTCAAAATCCCTCCCAAATTCAAAGTCCCTGAATTTGAAAAATATAAGGGAAACACCTGTCCTCAAAGCCACCTAGTGATGTATGCTAGGAAAATGTCTACACAGATCGACAATCATCAACTGCTCATCCACTATTTCCAAGACAGTCTAACGGGTGCCGCTTTGAAGTGGTACATGAGTTTGGATAGTACCAAGATCCAAACTTTTAATGACTTGGGAGAGGCCTTTGTTCGCCAATACAAGTACAATCTGGATATGGCTCCAGACCGAGACCAGCTCCGGGCCATGGCTCAAAAGGACAAGGAGACCTTCAAAGAATATGCCCAAAGGTGGAGAGAGGTTGCTGCTCAGATTAGCCCACCTCTAGAGGAGAAGGAAATGACCAAGATTTTCTTGAACACTCTTGGTTCATTTTATTATGAGCGGATGATTGCAAGCGCGCCAATCGATTTCACTGAAATGGTGAACATGGGTATGCGCCTAGAGGATGCAGGTCCGAGAAGGACGCTTGGTGAAGGAAAGTGCCCCATCCAGCAGTACAAAAAGGTTTGGGAGCAGTTACCCAAAAAAGAGGGAGCAGGACATTGGCATGATCGTCTATGGAAGACCTCGCCAAGGGTACTCAGCTTACCCACACGTCTCCGCCATTTCACCATCCATCCCTACACCTCAAGGTCCCAGCTATCAAATTCAAATTCCACAAAGACCTCCATCCCATTATCCACCACCATATCAACAACATTACCCACAAAATCCACAACAACATCGTCAACAACCTCACCCACAAGGTCAACAACAACTTCGACCTCAAACTCCTCAACAACCCTTCACTCAACAGAATTGCCAGAAAACGGCATTCGACCCCATACCAATGAAGTACGCAGATCTGCTCCCTGCTTTGATTGCAAGGAATCTTGTTCAAACAAGAGCACCTCCTCCCGTACCAAATATATTACCTGTATGGTATCGTCCTGACCTCACCTATGCCTTCCATCAAGGGGCACCGGGCCATGATGTCGAGCATTGTTATGCTCTCAAAAATGAGGTTCAGAAGTTAATCCGTACTAAGGTTCTAACCTTCAAGGACTCCAATCCAAATGTCCAAACCAACCCTCTGCCGAACCATGGGTCTTCCGTCAATATGGTTCAGGATCATCAAGAAACCAGTCACATCTCCAATGCCCGAGATGTCAGAACACCTTTGGTTCCAATGCACATTGAGATGTGTTGGGTAGCGTTCAACCATGACCACGCTAATTGCAAGGAATGTTCTAAAAATCCTCGAGGATGTCTGTATGTTCAAAATGACATACAAGGATTAATGAACAGAAAGGAGCTTATTGTCGTAAGAAAAGACAAAAATGTTTGCGTTATAATCCCGGAATTCAATATCCCGGAGCATTTGAAGTCAACTTCCAGCAGCCAGAAGCCTATTGTCGCTCCACTAGTGATATGTTTACCAGGACCTACACCCTACACTTCACAAAAAGCAGTTCCTTACAAATAAAATGCAACCATGTTGAGCGATGGTCAAGAAGTACCTATTCCCCCTTTGCCCTCTGTCGTTAATATTATGGACAGTAACAAAGTGTTACAAAGTGGACGTATTCTTCCTACGTCAGTTCAAGGGAAGACTAGTACTCCGGTGTTTGAACAAAAACAAATACAAGACCCCGGTACAAGCAAAGACGCGGGCCAACCCAACGGGACTAGTGCCGATTCTGATTTTGATGAGGTGTTAAAGCTGATTAAGAAAAGTGAGTACAAGGTGGTGGACCAACTAATGCAAACCCCTTTGAAGATCTCTATGCTGTATTTATTGCTAAATTTCGATGCCCATAGAGGAGCATTGATGAGGGTTTTGGACAAGGCTTTCGTAGAGCATGACATAACCCTTGGCCAATTCGGAGGCATAGTTGGAAACATCACTGTTTGTAACAACCTGAGCTTCAGTGATGAAGAACTCCCCGAAGGAGGAAGGCACCACAACTTGGCACTACATATATCGGTGAATTGCCAAACGGACGCTCTGTCCAATGTATTGGTGGACACCGGATCATCTTTAAATGTAATGGCCAAGACAACTCTCGACCAGCTCTCCTACCAAGGGACCCCCATGAGAACAAGTGGGGTAATTGTTAAAGCTTTCGATGGCTCAAGGAAGTCAGTCATTGGGGAAGTAGATCTGCCCATCACAATTGGGCCGCACACATTTCAGATCACCTTCCAAGTAATGGACATACAAGCAGCGTACAGTTGTTTGTTGGGCCGACCATGAATCCATGAGGTCGGGGCAGTGACGTCTACGCTGCATCAGAAATTAAAGTTTGTGAAGAACGGGAAGCTGATAACCGTAGGAGGAGAAGAGGCCTTGTTGGTAAGCCATTTGTCGGCTTTTTCCTTCATTAGTGCTGATAACGTCGATGGGACGCCGTTCCAAGGTCTTTCCATAGATGATGAGAATACTACGAAGAGTGAGGCATCCATGTCTTCCTTCAAGAGTGCACAAAAAGTGGTGCAAAATGACTTGCTTCCGGATTGGGGAAAGTTGATAAGTCTGCCGGAACACAAGCACAAAGAAGGGTTGGGTTTTACTCCGTCTGCAAGAGTTACCGAGCCGAGCACTACCATTGAACCAATCAAGGACGCTTTCCACAGTGCCGGGTTCATTCATTCCACGACGGAAGCTAATGCCATCACTGAAGATAAACCTGAAGAAATGGCACCTCTTCTTGTAACACCAGGAGGAGTTTGCTGTAATTGGGACGCTGTCGATGTTCCTTCTGTTACTCATTCCTCAAAGTAATGTGTTTAGTTTGTTTATCGTTTTCAAAAAATCCCTTCGTCTTGCCCAAAGCGAAGAAGGACTCATGTAGGGCTTTGTTTTAAAGTACTACTATTATCAATGAAAATCGTCGTTTTTATCACGACCTTTATATTATTTTTATCGTCGTTTTTTCCGAAAAATGGTAACACAAAAAAACCCAAAAAATAATAAATATATTCTCTTTTAAAAAAGTCTGCATTTTTCACTCATTTTACTAAAATCAATCATCCATCATATGCAGACTAAACATCAATAAACCCGTTGAACACCGTAGCCCTAGGCTCTCTCCCAACTTTGAATTTCCTGTGTACGAAGCTGAAAAGGAAGAGGACGAAGAAATTCCTGACGAGATCAGACGCTTGTTAGAGCAAGAGAGGAAGACCATTCAGCCTCACGAAGAGGCCTTGGAGGTTATCAATTTAGGTTCCGACAAGGACAAGAAAGAGATCAAGATCGGGGCATTGTTGGATGCGTCTGTCAAAGAAAGAATAATCAAGCTTCTCAAAGAATATGTAGATATCTTTGCATGGTTGTATCAGGATATGCCAGGATTGGACCCTGAGATTGTGGAACACCATTTACCTCTGAAACATGAATGTCCTCCAGTCAAGCAGAAGTTGAGAAGGACTCGCCCTGACATGGCACTCAAGATCAAAGAAGAAGTGCAAAAGCAGATTAATGCAGGTTTCCTCATTACATCAGAGTATCCTCAATGGTTGGCCAACATTGTGCCTGTTCCCAAAAAAGATGGTAAAGTTAGGATGTGCGTTGACTACCGAGATTTGAACAAGGCTAGTCCAAAAGACGACTTCCCTTTACCTCACATTGATATATTGGTTGACAGTACAGTCAAATCCAAAGTATTCTCCTTCATGGATGGTTTCTCTGGATACAATCAGATCAAAATGGTTGTCGAAGATAGAGAAAAGACATCTTTCATTACACCTTGGGGTACCTTTTGCTATCAAGTGATGCCTTTTGGCTTAACGAATGCGGGTGCTACCTACCAAAGAGGCATGACCACTCTCTTCCACGACATGATGCACAAGGAAATTGAGGTTTATGTCGATGATATGATTGTCAAATCAGGAACTAAAGAGGAGCATGTCGAGTATTTACTAAAGATGTTCCAACGATTTAGAAAGTATCAGCTTCGCCTGAATCCTAACAAATGTACATTTGGCGTGAGGTCTGGAAAGCTCCTAGGTTTCATCGTCAGTCAAAAAGGAATTGAAGTAGATCCCGACAAGGTCAAAGCCATCAGAGAAATGCCTGCTCTGCAAACTGAGAAGCAAGTAAGAGGATTTCTAGGACGTTTGAACTACATCTCTAGATTCATATCTCATAAGACAGCCACGTGTGGGCCTATTTTCAAGTTACTTCGCAAGAATCAAGAAGTAGTATGGACAGAAGACTGCCAAAAAGCCTTTGACAGCATCAAGGAGTACCTGCTAGAACCTCAAATTCTTATTCCTCCAGTTGAGGGAAGACCTTTGATTATGTACTTGACCGTGTTGGAAGACTCCATGGGTTGTGTACTCGGACAGTAGGACGAGACCAGTAGGAAAGAACATGCCGTCTACTACCTAAGCAAGAAGTTTACGGACTGTGAATCCCGATACTCTTTACTTGAGAAGACTTGTTGTGCACTAGCCTGGGCTGCTAAGCGTCTTCGTCATTACATGCTTAATCATACTACTTGGCTGATATCCAAAATGGATCCAATCAAGTACATCTTTGAAAAGCCCGCTTTAACAGAAAGGATCGCTCGTTGGCAGATGTTGTTATCAGAATATGACATTGAGTACCACACTCAGAAGGCCATCAAAGCCAGTATTCTTGCCGATCATTTGGCTCATCAACCGAATGAAGATTATCAACCAATTAAGTTTGATTGTCCTGATGAGGAGATCATGTATTTGAAGATGAAAGATTGCGACGAGCCAATACTTGGCGAAGGTCCGGATCCCGAGTCTAAATGGAAATTGATCTTTGATGGGGCTGTTAATGTCTATGGTAATGGAATTGGGGCAGTCATCGTTACTCCCGAGGGCAAACATCTCCCTTTTGCTGCAAGACTATTATTCGACTGTACAAACAACATGGCAGAATATGAAGCATGTATTCTGGGAATCGAAGAAGCCATTGATCTAAGGATCAAGAACCTTGACATTTATGGAGACTCAGCGCTTGTGATTAATCAAATCAATGGAGATTGGGAAACTCGCCACTCCGGCTTGATTCCTTACAAATATTATGCAAGACGTTTGCTAACCTTTTACAACAAAGTCAAGTTGCATCACATTCCTCGGGACGAGAATCAAATGGCAGATGCTTTGGCAACCATATCTTCTATGTACGAGGTCAGCCGTCGGAATGAGATTCCAACAATCAAGGTTCAACGCCTGGAGAGGCCCGCACATGTGTTTGCAGTTGAAGCGATCATAGATAACAAACCATGGTTCCATGACATCAAATGTTTCCTCCAAAAGCAAGAGTACCCACATGGGGCATCCAACAAGGATAAGAAAACTTTGCGAAGATTGGCTGGCAACTTCTTTCTGAATGGAGAGGTTTTATACAAGAGGAATTTTGATATGGTGCTACTCAGATGTGTGGATGAGCAAGAAGCGGATCTGATAATGCATGAGATACACGAAGGTTCCTTCGGAACTCATTCCAGTGGACATACAATGGCTAGGAAGATCTTGAGGGCCGGATATTACTGGATGACTTTGGAAAGCGATTGTTATAAGCATGCCAGGAAATGCCATAAATGCCAGATTTATGCGGACAAAATCCATATGCCACCAACTGCTCTGAATGTCCTTTCTTCCCCTTGGCCTTTCTCTATGTGGGGCATCGATATGATTGGTAGGATCGAACCCAAAGCTTCAAATGGGCATCGTTTCATCCTAGTGGCAATTGATTACTTCACCAAATGGGTCGAAGCTGCATCGTATGCCAATGTCACTAAACAAGTGGTGGTCCGATTTATTAAGAATCATATCATCTGTCGATATGGTATTCCCAGTAAGATCATCACAGACAATGGGACCATATCATCAAATTTAAAAACTACTTCCATAATATAAAAATGTCTGTGATGAACTTTGGCTAGGCAGTGGCTGGGTTCAGCTACTTCGCACTGCGACCCTGGCGTCGCTCTGCGACTGTAGCAGAACTCAGAAACTTTCTGGAAAATCATGTTTTCAGCTTTAAAAACTCAATACCCACTGTCCAGTGATCTTTGATAGCACAACAGGGACTCATTTTAAGTCTATAAAACATACTGAAAACAAGGAATTAACAGGATCAAAGGTAGAATTAAAATAGGGCAACTAACTCTTAATTCCTTAGAAATTCATAAATTCTGTTGTAATTCTCACTCATAGAGGGTTCTATAACCCTGTGGAGCTCACCTCAGAACTGGTTTGGTGCTAGTTAAGCTTATCTTCAAAACCCTAACTTGCTCACTTAATCTTTCTTGCTTTTCCCTTATCTTCTTCTTGTTCCAACTCCTTAAACTAAGGCTATGTTTGGATTGGTGGGATGAGATGGAATGGGATGGAATGGAATGGAATAAACTTATATTCCATTGTTTGGATTGTAAAAAACATGATGGAATGGAATGGAACCCAATGGTATCTATTCCATCTTATTCCATCACTTACACTCATTTTTGTTCCCTCCAATTTGGGTGGTATGGAATGGAATGGCTATTCATCTCTTCCTTATACTTATAAATTACTTTTTTGTCCTTTTTATTTGCTTTGAATGTTTTTTTAATGCACCGGTTTTTCTTCTCTCGTGTTCTGCGTACGTCTTCCTCTTCACCTCATTCCTTTTTTTTTCTCCACCAACAGATATATATTTTCTTCCATATTTTTATTCTGTTTTACTGAAAAGTTTCCAGATAAAAAAAAGGTAACATATTTGATTGTTATCTTGTGTTTTCCTTTTGTCTCTATTTAACTCATTTCATCACCCATTTTTTCTTTTATTATTTTCATTGCATTTGGGTTGCATGATTAATTACATGTGGCACTTGCAACACAATTGTCATGCTCTGCCAATTCTGGTCTTGGAAGATAATTGTTAAGATTATATGGTTGGTATGCATAATGGTATATCTATGTCATTTTTATGGATTTCTTTTAAAACATCAGGTCAAGGTTGCTTCCATGCTTGAATAATTTTAAGCTATACAATTTTAATAAAGTATATAATACATTTTACATAATAGTGTTCCCTCAAAAAAGGGTAAAACTGGAATAAAAAATTAGCCAATATTCCACAAGTTTTGGATGATGATTAGAAGGATGGTGGTGCTGATGATGATGGCCGAAAATTAGAGAGAGAGGGAGAGAGAATCAGCTGGTTTTAGAGAGAGAAAGGATGAGGGAATATGAGAAATATCTCATGTTTTTCCTTATTTAAATTCTTCTCCTCCAAATTTACATGTTTGCCACTACTTATTTCTTTAATCCTCAAACATCAATTAAAATTACGTCTGAGCGGGATATTACATTACTCTTATCTATTTGTTATATGTGCTATTTGTATTAAAGTTGAGAGTAATTTTGGAAAGAGAAAATGTCATCCCAAAAGAGGCAAAATATGCTATTTTCTTCATATATAGTAAAAATATAAATTAATTAAACTAATTTTTTGCAATTTGGGTTTTATGAAAATTTTTCGTATAATTTTAGATATCAATTGTGTTTAATTTTTAGCATGGAGTGTGCCTCTTTTATAGACCCAAATTTTCAGAAAGCCCTATTAATATAATTGAATTGTGAGATAAATATACCAGTCGGTCAGTTCTTGTCAACTAAAAATAAAGCTGCCTAATTTTTTTCGGAGTATGTTTTTGTCTATTCTTTTGCTCTTATGAAAATATGTACCTTTCTTGTTAATAAAATATATAAATATCTTTAATCTTTAATATTTACTATTTATCTTTTATATTTGGTAATGTCTTGATAGTCAAGTCTTTTGTTTTAGATATACATGTTCACACAATTAGATAAGCAAGTATATCTTTTATATTTGGCAATGTCTTGATACTCAAGTCACTAAACGACTTGGTAATCAAGACTCTTATTGTTTATATACATGTTTATGCAACGAAATAAGCAAGACAAATAGTTTTTTATACTTCTCCTATATATCAATATAGTCTTTTGTTAAATATTCCAAAAGATCTTCATTAAAGTATTAGATTATAACAATATTGATGCTACAATGTGAACAAGAAGAACACAAAGAGAAGGATGATCAGATGGATAATATTGAACTAAAAAGAATACAAAGAGTAGAACTTAGTTCAATGTTATCCATGTGGTTGTTCTTGTCTTTGTGTGTTTCTGATATGTCAATTAGGCCCGATAAGAAACAGTTTAGGAGAGAAGTTGGAGAAAGGCCATCAACACGGTTACATAGAGTTTCAAATTGTTATCTAGTTCTTGATAAATTAGTGTATTTTTTGTTATCTAATTTGAGATGTAACAATAATATTGCATCGAGACCATGCTATGGTGAGTTAGTCTCGTATCAGAAGGGTGGACAAAAACCCAAAAACTTAGTCCAAATTGTAAAGACCATTGGCTATGTAACTTGCATTCATGTCCGATAACTGCCTCGAGTTCTTCTGGCCTCACAAAAATATACAAAATTATATCTAGTTTGAACATTCTAAATCACCAATTCCTTTTCAAAAATGTTCTTGAACCTGATGCAAAAGATAATAGACAGTGTTCTTGAACCTGAAGAAGAAGATAATATAGACAAAAACACCAATTCCTTTTCAACAATGTTCTTGAACATTCCAAATTATAACTAGTTATATCCAGTTCTTGAACACCAAGCTCTCATTAGTTTCAATAATAATTGGTATTTTGAACAAATTGATTTTTTATCATTAACTAATTTATCAATTCCTTGGTTTCTTCGGTTTCCTATTTGACCATGAAGTTCTTAAGAAATTTTAAAAACTAAAAAGATCCTAATTTTTTTTGGAGTATGTTTCTGTCTATTCTTTTGCTCTTAGGAAAATATGTACCTTTCTTCTTATTAAAATATATAAATATCTTTAATCTTTAATATTTACTGTATATCTTTTATATTTGGTAATGTCTTGATAATCAAGTCTTTTGTTTTAGATATACATGTTCATACAATTAGATAAGCAAGTTTATCTTTTATATTTCATATATATCTTTTATATTTTGCAATGTCTTGATACTCAAGTCACTAAATGACTTGGTAATCAAGACTCTTATTGTTTATATTATATAACGAAATAAGCAAGACAAATATTTTTTTATACTTCTCCTATCAATATATAGTCTTTTGTTAAATATTCCAAAAGATCTTCATCAGAGTATTAGATTGTAACAATATTGATGCTACAATGTGAAAGAGAAGAAAACAAAGAGAAGGATGATCAAATGGATAATATTGAACTTAGAAGAATACAAAGAGTAGAACTTAGTTCAATGTTATCCATTTGGTTGTTCTTGCCTTTGTGTGTTTCTGCTATGGTGTGGGGTTTGATTCCTGACTTATGACTTATGCGTAAAAGCTAGGAATCAAAAGGAACCTATCCACGTTACTTAAACATATTTTGGTATCTGGAAAGCCAATTAGGCTGGTAGGATGGGGGGACGCATGGAAGATCTTGAACCTTTCCACCGCGAAAATAAAATATTCAGTTATCAACTATGTTTATTACAGATATGTCAAGAAGATGGTGAAGACCTGCAAAAGAAGATCATGAGTGCAAAGTTTAACTTTAATAATTTTCTAAAGCAAACTCGCACTGTTCCACAAATTTGGATTCTGTGTCTCAGAGTCATTGGCGATGATTCCTGATATGGCAAATGTATGGACCAGCATATAAACTATTCTAGATATTTCTATTTCTATTTATGACAGTGTTATGCATCTGGTGCCTTGCAGCAATTGAGAACAAAGTAGTACCAAATTGATCTATGAACCTCAATTGTATTTGCAAATTTTTCCTATATTTTCAGATTTGAATATATATTTGTAAAACGTTTGTCATCTCATCTGCATGCTTACAGGTTACTCCTGCTCATATTCGAGAAATAGAAAGAATTTGCATAATATGGAAGCAATGACCCCCTGGCCCTTTCTTTATACTAATCAATGCATGTTGTTTCAAAACAACATAATAGGGTCTTCACTATGTATTTTCAAGTTTTCAAACACTTAGGTTCATCCACAGTAATATATGCCTTCACGATGACTATATATAGTTTCATCAATGTATTGACTATAGTTTCATCAATATTGCATTGATTTCTCTGTATGACTATAGTTTTAATCTCTATAGAATATGTAGGAATCTATTATAATATTATTAATATAATATATTAAAACAAACTCTCAAATCCATCTCTTGATAACTCATCAATTATACGCCACCTAATCAATTATGCCACATCCTTCCCCACTCTCCTTTTGATTTATATATGTGTGTGTCATTCTCACACTTCTTCTCTCAACATTTCTTTTTTATTCTCATTTATTTGTTCATTATTAACATTGTTTCTATCCTTTCTAAATGTCATTTATTTTGTGAATAATTCAGTAATGTAGTGTCTATGTTCCATGTGTATCAATGGAGCTTTAGTTTTTTTGACCAACATAGATGGAGCTTTAGTTGTTTAATCTTTATTATTTACTATGTATCTTTTATATTTGGTAATGTCTTGATAGTCAAGTCTTTTGTTTTAGATATACATGTTCACACAATTAAATAAGCAAATATATCTTTTATATTTCATATATATCTTTTCAATTTGGCAATGTCTTGATACTCAAGTCACTAAACGACTTGGAAATCAAGACTCTTATTGTATATATACATGTTTATTCAACGAAATAAGCAAGACAAATATTTTCTTATACTTCTCCTATCAATATAGTCTTTTGTTAAATATTCCAAAAAAAACTTTGTCAGAATATTAGATTGTAACAGTATTGATGCAACAATGTGAACAAGAAGAAGACAAAGAGAAGGATGATCAAATGGATAATATTGAACTAAGAAGAATACAAAGAGTAGAACTTAGTTCAATGTTATCCATCTGGTTGTTCTTGCCTTTGTGTGTTTCTGCTATGCCAATTAAGCATGTACTTCTATGATTATGTGTTATCTAGTTTATGGTAAATTAGTGTATTTTTTGTTTCTTTTCCTAAAGGTTATATGCCACCATGTCAGTGACAAGAAAAAAAATCAAACAATAACCAATCAAAAAATCGATTCATCACATAAGGTGCCAACAACATAACAATAAAAAACCTAAACAACCCGGTAGGAATTTTTCGACAAATCTGAACTCATAGAGTCAAATTAAAATCCATCAACTAAACCACCAACAAATTTTCGTTTTAACTAAAAACCAAAACTTTTTTTTGTTTTCAACACAAACTGAATAATCAAAACCATAATTCATGGACAGATTTGGGAAAGAAATTTAGGTGAATCTATATTCTCTAACATTTTCCAGTGAAGGATTAGAATCAGTAATTGTAACTGAATCAAAAGATCTCAATGTATTGCATCTTCAATCATCAGGTGGGAAATCCTTACCCGAGGTGCTCTCCAAGAATGAACCAAGAATTTTCCTTATAATGCTGAAAGTTTTATCATGGCTAGCTTTTTCTTGTTCAGATATCATAGTTTTTTCCTTCTTCCTCAGTTGTTCATATTTCTTCAAATTTGGATATAATATCTTGCAAGACACTAAGAGAAGTGGCTTTCTCTTTGTAAAAATTCTCATGAAGTTCTTGAAACTTGGTAGTTTCATTCTTTAAAGAGCTTTCAAACTCTTTGGAACTCTTTGAAAGCGCCTTAGCAAAAGTTTTTCTTTCCTTTGTAAGAAACACATAACATAAAAATCCTACCTATAATTTCTTTGAAGACAACTTTTCTTTATTATAATAGCTGTAACATTAACAATTAACTCAAATTAAAAAGTAAAAATTTCACAAAGTTGCAACAATTAAAATAAACATAATGTTCTCCATATAGAGTCTAACTCCAAAAAATAACAAGCATAAAAATTTAACTCCAAAGAAAATGGTTGTAGAAAGACGATGGAGATTTTTTGGTTTGGTTTGGATGCAAACAAAAACCGTAAACAGAATAGTACAGTTAAGTGAAAAGGTGGCACAAACACAACCAAACCAAAAATATTTTTCACAGTTTTCGGTTTGAGTTGGTCCGATTTGCTATTTTTATTGGGTTGGTTCGGTTTTGAATACATGTATCCAAAACCAGGAATTTGTCATCACCAACTACCTAATCATATCCATTATTCTAACAGTTGCACTCTTTGACTGCACAAAACCCCGAATCTCTTTCTGAAACTCACAAAATTAAATTAGTGATTATCTATTAGCACTGAATGAATTAATTAAAGAAATCACAACAATAGTTAGGAGATGACATGACATGCTTACCACCAACGAATACCTGTAAGAACGGGAAGAGCAGAGACATAACACGGCTTAGCAATAGTATACACTACCAGAAAATTGTCATTTAGTGACCGAGTTAGAGACCGAAAAGAATTGTTCACAATAGTGACCGATTTTGAGACTATAAATATGGAAACTTTCGGTCATGAATAATTAGTTTCTAAATCGGTCACAAAATTATTTTAGAGACCCTTTTAGAGACAAATATATCAACGACGAATATTAGTCTCTCAATAAAAATTTAAATTAAATTAAAAATCTACTTTTTCGGTCTTCACTCGTTACAACTACTCTAATTTCACTTTGTTCCTTTTTATTTTCTCTCACCTGAGAAAAATGTAACCTAGTCGCTCCCCCTCTCTCTCTAATATCACCACCGTTTTGCATCTTTCTCAGCTAGATCCGGCCACCACTCTAAGAGATCGTAGAAAAAGATTTAATTTTTGAGACCCCCTTTACGAGATGTATCATCTGGTTCAATCAGTTTTCCAATAGGAGCAACTTCATCGTTGCTCTCCTCCTCTATTTCGCTGTGGTGTCCTCTCCTTCAAAGGTTAGTCTTCTTTTCTTCTTTCGCTCAGTTTTCTTGAAACCTAAAAAGCCGCCATTTTTATTTAAAACCCTAACTTCCTTCTTTGTTTTTATACAAAAATTGCTCAGATTAGGTATGGCCTTTAGATGGATAAGCTATTATATGAACTCAAAACTTGTGATTTAGTGGATGTCGATGGTTTCAATCCACTCCACACCAGAGGTATTTTTTTCTCTTCAGTTTTTATAATTTATTTTAATATTTAACTTTTTTAATGCAAATTTATTTCATAACGTCGTGGAAATATTTATGGAATTATTCCAATTGGTTGT
The DNA here is from genome assembly GCA_018208015.1 of Medicago ruthenica. Lineage (NCBI taxonomy): Eukaryota > Viridiplantae > Streptophyta > Magnoliopsida > Fabales > Fabaceae > Medicago > Medicago ruthenica. The sequence goes on along the minus strand of CM031372.1, from coordinate 97,107,373 downwards.
AGTTAAATCCATATTTAATTTCTAATAGTTCATCTCTTTTATTCCAATCATTTTAATTCCTTCATATACTGGAATGAATATATGAATATGATTGCTTTCATGATTATATTAGTAGCTTCGAATTGATTTTGGTCTTTGAAAGTAATGTAAACATTTTTCTCTTTGACAAAAGAAGCATGCATTTGTCTTTAAGGACTAGCGTAACCAACAAATACCCATAAATTTAGGTTGGGATACCTTCGTCCGAGACCAAACTCGGAACCTCATAGTTGTGTGTAAGTTTTTGTGGTGACTGTCACTTCGTCTGCATACCCAATAAAATAAATGTTTGTTGTAACTTAAGTTTTGATAATGACATTTGTTTTGATTACTTATGGTTTTTGCTTTTTATAAAATTGACTAGTTATCAGTGGCAATTAAATATGAAATATGGACAGAAGTGTTAATAGATTATTGTTGTAGTTTGGATTTAGCATGTATGAATCTGAGTGGTGAATGATGGAGTGAGTACGACCTTAAACATGTTTCAGTGGAGGGTTAGACTTGAACACCTTTCTTTTGGTTCTTTTAATAGTTAAAAGTTAAGGAAAGTGGTAGTGAATTTAAATAGAAATAATTGTTAATAACCGAATGAAACTTTGTTGAGGGTATATTTGGATTCGTTGTATTTAAGAAATGTTAGATATACTTTTGGTTAAACTATTGATAATAATACGATTTTTTTAGAATTTCTAAGGTCATCGGAGTTTCTTGATTTTCTATTTCAATTTTTGTTATCATCTTTTACATTGTTTGTTAGCTGGTTTGTTGATGTCTATCGATTGTTATAGGAAAAACAATGAGCTTTGAGAGGATGTTGTTGACACACTTTGTTGTTTGGCTCATGCCCTTGTTAAGGATTTCAAGTTTTTTATATCCGCAAAAGACTGAACTGACGACTTCATGTTCAGGTTGTTAGTGATCCGCTAGATGATTTGGATAGTGATCCTTATGAAGTTGGATATGATGCTCACGAAATCAATGGCCATTAGGTATGCTCTTGTGATAGTTATAAAGTTTTTATCCTTTTATTATTGCCTTGGGCCATTTAGGAATATATCTACCGAGTTTATATCAATTAACTTTGAAATGAAAATTTAAATTGATCTAGGAAAGTTGGTTTTTATATGCTACCTTATCTTTTGAAGGTATATGGTCTTTAGACTAAGCATTGAACCCTGTTTATTCTAAAACTAGACTTCTAATCCTAATTGAATTAAAGAGTTAACCATGACAATAACTAAATTAATTATGGAGGGATAATCAATGATACCTTGTGGTTGTGATTTTAGAAACTATGCACTATGTTTACAAGTAATACATATGAGTATAATTAAGAATTTAGATTCTTGATTATGTATCTTCATCTAATTATTTTATCCTACTCAAGAATTTTTCAAACTCTGAATTGATGTCTAGTGTTTTTTTAACCTATTTTAGAAATCTCATGCATTATTGCATAAAGTAATGGTAAATAGTAGGGAATAAATGGAGAAGAAAAGAAGCAACATTGCTTCAATTACGATGTTCACTTATCATTCTCCACTACCAATGTACCTTTTAAGTGTTTATTAGGTGATTTTATTATTTCTCTAAAGGGCATACATCTAGGGACATTCAAAACTATTACTTTTATTTGTATTATCATGATAGAAAGTTGACTTCATTGGTACAATACTACTCATCTGTGATAATATTCTTTGTTGTTCATGTGTTGATATTCTTTTGGTGCTGGTTTGAATGTTTCAGGACTCTAGTGCAGAATTCGTTTTAGATGCAAGGAGCTCTTTTTGACTTGGATGTGTGATGTTGGTGAATCTTCATTGATACAAGAGCATTGTTCAGAGCCTTAGGTGTTTCTGCCATTATAAGTGATTTTGGAATTTAGTATATTTTCTTTCTAGTTGTAGGCTAGTTCCATTCTGTGCCATGGCATTAGGTGTTTTGTAGTATGCTATTTGCTCCCTCCTGGCTTTAGTTTGTAACAATTATACAATATGTGTTGATGACACTATGTTACCTGAATTAGATGATTAATAAATTTGCCCTTGTCTTTTTTTTTTTTTTTTTAAAAAAGACAATGTTTGAATGTCTTTGGTGTGTATGAGATATTTGAGAGTGATTAAATATGTTTTAAAAGTGTTTTCATAATGTTTTGTGAAATTCTGGCAGGTACGGTTCTGAACTTGTAACAGAGTATCAAATACGTAAAACAGAGCACTTTAATAAACAGGTTCAGAAGCAGTAATAAAGGACAGAAATATAAAGAACACAAGTATTTGTTAACCCAGTTCGGTGTTAAACAACACCTACGTCTGGAGGATACCAATCCAGGAAGGAAATCCACTATGAGGAATTAACTCAAAGACTCAGACACAGACCCCCTGTTCCCAGCCTTAGCAATCAATCTCCACTAGTTAAGACTTCTACTCAGGAGCAACACCTAAGTATAAGACACTACTTACTTCCCAATTACTTAACCACAACCCAGTGATCAGCAACACTTAAACAAACAACTCAATTCTGAAGACACATTTCAATACATCAATGACATCATTCGTACTTAAAAGCTTAGAATGATTTACAACTCAAAACAACTAAACCAACTCAGATGAGTGGTGTACAATCAAAGCCTAAGCTTACAAACTCAAAAACTCTTAAAACTATAAGACTCAATTTTCAGGTTTTTGATTCACTAGTCTTCAAAGCAGCACGTACTCTCCTTATATAGGCTTTAGCAGCTCTCTTAATTCTGAACCATATCTTTTTCAAAATACCATTCTGAAATTCTTCAAAGGCTCAAAAAGGAAACATATATTTCTGAATCAAATAATGCAAAGATCCTTTCAGCAAATATATTCATTCATAAATACGAAACCAATCTTCACCAAGATCTTCACCAAAATTATCAGCCTTCTAGAAAACAAACGCCTGAATAAATCTTCAATAAATCTTCAACAGATACGCACAGAATTAATCACAAAGAATGCAGAAATCCAGCTTCTGAAAACAGCTTCTGAAGGTCAACACTGGTCAACGTCTGAACAGTGCGTCTGAAGACCCTTCTTGCGTCTGATGACCATTTCTGCGTCTGAAGGCACTTTTTGCGTCTGAAGGTCATTTCTGCGTCTGAAGCTTCTCAAATCCATTTTCCAGCTTCTGAAGGACCAAAATAACATCTGAGGACGCATGCTTGCACACTTTGATTTTACCAAAACATGTAGCCAACATATAGATAACCAACAATCTCCCCCTTTGGAAAATTTTTGGCTAAAATCAAATAAACCACACAACTAAGTTCTTCACTCTTCAAAAATAAATCCACCATGAAGAACTACACATAACCAACATAGCCAGAGAGTCAGCAGCGGTCAAAAAGCTATGTTAAACATGATAAACCAACCAGCTTCAGCTTCTGAACAACCTGAAGCACACATACAACTTCACACAACTTCTCAGTTTCTGAAGTACACAATCAAACTCCCCCTGAAGCACAAACATACCAGCTTCTGAAAGAAAATACCCAGAAAACTCCCCCTGCAACTCAGCATATCATAAACAACTCTCCCCCTTAATTCTGAACTGCAGTAAACTCTGAATTTGTACTTCTAAAACTTAACCAGTACACAACTCTTCAGGAACTCTACACTGAAACACAACTCCTGAGCCAGGGACTCCCCCTCAAACACATCTTCACAGTTCTTGTTGAATTGCTTCTGAATTCTGACTAATACTAGTCAACTTCTGAGAAAACTGAATTCTGATCAAAACAACTTCTGAATTCTGAAACTTAGTACAATCTGAACAAGCACATTCTGAAATCAACAAGTTTTTCTCCCCCTTTTTAGCCAAATAATTTTGACAAAACACAGTCTTCATACGGAGAACAAAAACTAAATTTTTATCAGACTCAGGATCAGCATCTGCAACATCTTCATCTCCCTAACTTCCAGCTTGCTCACCCTCTGCAATCTGTAATTGCTATAACTCCTCATGCAGACAAACTCCTAGCTTGCTTCTCAGATTCTCAAATTGCTTGGCATCCAAAGCTTTTGTGAAAATATCAGCAATTTGTTCTTTAGTAACCACATGTTCAAGCTGAACAATCTTCTCTTCCACAAGATTTCTGATGAAATGATGTCTGATATCAATGTGCTTGGTCCTGCTGTGCTGTATGGAGTTCTTTGAAATGTTGATAGCACTCAGATTATCACAGTACAGGGTCATAACACCTTGTTCAATGTTGTATTCTTCCAGCATCTGCTTCATCCATACCAACTGAGAACAACTACTTCCAGCTGCTATATATTCAGCTTCAGCTGTAGACAATGACACACAATTTTGTTTCTTACTGAACCATGAAATTAAGTTATTCCCCAGAAAGAAACATCCACCAGAAGTACTCTTCCTGTCATCTTTACTTCCTGCCCAGTCAGCATCACAATACCCAATCAACTCAGAACTCGCACTGTGTGAGTACATGATCCCATAATCACTTGTACTGTTCACATACTTCAGAATCCTCTTCACCTGAGTCAAATGACTCATCTTTGGATCAGCTTGATATCTGGCACACACTCCAACAGCAAAAGTAATATCTGGTCTGCTTGCAGTTAGATACAGTAAACTCCCAATCATACTCCTGTACTGGCTTTGATCAACTGCAACACCTTGTTCATCTTTAGTTAGCTTCAAGTGAGTAGCTGCAGGTGTTCTCTTATGACTAGCATTCTCCATTCCAAACTTATTGACTATATTCTTTGCATATTTGCTTTGAGAAATGAATATAGTGTCTTCCATCTGCTTGACTTGAAGTCCCAGAAAATATGTCAGCTCACCCACAAGACTCATCTCAAATTCTGACTACATCTGCTGAACAAATAACTGAACCATCTGTTTTGACATCCCACCAAAAACTATGTCATCAACATAAATTTGAGCAATCATCAGACTTCCATCTTCTTCTTTCACAAACAAAGTCTTGTCAGTTCCACCTGTTCTATAGCCTTGAGTAACAAGAAACTGTGTCAGTCTCTCATACCATGCTCTAGGTGCTTGTTTCAATCCATACAAAGCTTTCTTCAATTTGTAAACATGATCTGGAAATTTATGATCCACAAACCCTTTAGGATGTTCAACATACACTTCTTCTTGTAAATAACCATTCAGAAAAGCACTCTTCACATCCATCTGAAACAGTTTGAACTTAAGAATGCATGCTACTCCCAACAGTAATCTTATGGACTCTAATCTGGCCACAGGTGCAAAGGTTTCATCAAAGTCAAGTCCCTCCACTTGAGTGTAACCTTGAGCAACTAACCTTGCCTTGTTTCTGACCACAGTTCCATGTTCATCTGTTTTGTTCTTGTAAATCCACTTAGTGCCAATCACATTCAAACCTTCAGGTCTTGGAACAAGATCCCACACTTCACTTCTTTTGAACTGATTCAATTCATCTTGCATGACTTCAATCCAAAATTCATCAGTAAGAGCTTCTTTAACATTTTTGGGTTCAAACTTTGACACAAAACAAGAATCAGTAGCAACTGAGTCTGATCTTCTGGTTCTGACACCTTGATCAAGACTCCCAATGATTAAATCTCTGGGATGATCCTTCTGAACTCTAATAGAGGGTCCTTGACCAGTAGGAACATGATCTGGATTAATTTCTTCTGCTTAAGATTCTACTTCATTTTCTGTAACTGGTGCTTCTGACAGTTGTTCTTCTGATGTTTCAGTATCTGGAACCACTTCAGACTCATCTCTTTCTTTTTCAGCAGACAGATCATCAATCACAACATTAATAGACTCCATAACAACCTTGGTTCTGGAATTAAACACTCTATAAGCTCTGCTGTTCACTGAGTAACCCAGAAAAATTCCTTCATCAGACTTAGGATCCAGCTTTCTTCTGTTTTCTCTATCAGCCAAAATATAACATTTGCTCCCAAAAACATGGAAATACTTCACAGTAGGCTTTCTTCCTTTCCACAGTTCATACAAAGTAGAGGTAGTTCCCTTCTTCAGAGTCACTCTATTATGTATATAACAAGCTCTCTCTCTCTCTCTCTCTCTCTCTCTCTCTCTCTCTCTCTCTCTCTCTCTCTCTCTCTCTCTATACCTGCTGCAATCAACTCTGAAAATTTCAGAATCTGATCATCATCTGATTCTGAACTAACCATAGTCTTTGAGAAAGAAAAGAAAAAGCCAACACAATTCAACCCCCCCCCCCCCCCTCTTGTGTTTTTCTCACCTTTATATATATATATATATATATATATATATATATATATATATATATAGGACACACCATTTTATGCTGAATTTTTTCTTCTATTTTTACCCCTCATTCAAACTATTTTATCATTTTTATAATATTATTTAAATTTTTAATTAAAAAAACAATTAGTCAGATCAATATTGTTTAAAAAATAATTTTTATCGGCAAAATTAGTTCATTAACTCTTTTTTGTTTTTACAAGAGTTAGCAGGGCCAGCTTAAGGGGGCGCCACTAAAGCAAGGACTTTAGGTCCCTAAATTTTTAAGGCCTCATATTAGGTCTCGAATTTTTTTCACTTTAAATATATTTTTGTAAGTCAAATTCTTTAAAAATCTTTATGTCTAGCTTGGTTAATAGTTAAATGGAGAGTTGTAGACTTTTAGTTCATGTTGCATGTTTGATCGCAAAGGTAGCTACTTTATTGGTTATACACATTTTAAATTCTTTTTTCTTCAGATTTCTATGAATATAATGTTATTTGTTGGAAATATATTAAGACAGATTCTGTCTAACCAAAATATGCAAAATTAAAAAAGTAATTTATATTTGTGTTAGAATTCAATATTATATTTTGCTATTTCAATGTTTAAGAATAGGAAAATAATGTCTATATTAAATATTATTTTCATTATATAATATTAGCGATGTGCCCGTCTTTCCGCTCTTTTTATTGCACTAACGTTCGAAAATTATGAATGGTGTTATTTTATAAAATTTTGATTTTGATTAAAAGTAAAAATATAAATGTTTTTTGCTTTCAGATTATAACAAATTAAACTAAGCATGATTATCTATTTCAATGACACCAACAATATAACAAAAAAATGCAATCAATATTCTTATTTTTATAATGACACTAACAACAATCTTTATTATTAAAAAATTTGTTTAAGGGTAAAATATAGATATACTCATCTAGTTTGTTACATTTTTTAAAGGATAAAGGAAACAAATTGGACACATATATATATACTCATATCGTGTTTGTTACACTTTTATTTTAATTAATATTTGAATTTACTCTTATCTATTTGTTATATGTGTTATTTGTATTGAAAGTTGAGGGTAATTTTGGAAAGAGAAAAAACCAGTCCAAAAGAACCTAAACATGCTATTTTCTTTATATACAACTAGCGAAAAGACGGACACTCACGTGCCCGTTTTTAACGCACTTTTTATTGCGCTAACTCTTGAAAATTATGAACAGTATTTTCTTATGAAATTTTGATTCTGATTAAAACTAAAAATATAAATTTTGTTGCTTTCAAATTATAACAGACCAAACATACCATGATTATCTATTCCAATGACACCAACAATATATCAAAAAAAATATAATCAAAATTCTTATTTTTTTTAATGACACCAACTACAATCTTTATTATATAAAAAGTTATTTACATGTATAATTGAGATAATGAAAAAGTAAGTATAGATATACTCATCTAGTTTGTTACACTTTTTAAAGGATAAAGGAAAAGACTGGACATATAAATACTCATATCGTGTTTGTTACACTTTTATTTTAATATTTGAATTTACTCTTATCTATTTGTTATATGTGTTATTTGTATTGAAAGTTGAGGGTAATTTTGGAAAGAGAAAAAACCAGTCCAAAAGAACCTAAACATGCTATTTTCTTTATATACAACTAGCGAAAAGACGGACACTCACGTGTCCGTTTTTAACGCACTTTTATTGCGCTAACTCTTGAAAATTATGAACAGTATTTTCTTATGAAATTTTGATTTTGATTAAAACTAAAAATATAAATTTTGTTGCTTTCAAATTATAACAGACCAAACAAACCATGATTATCTATTCCAATGACACCAACAATATATCAAAAAAAAATATAATCAAAATTCTTATTTTTTTTTAATGACACCAACTACAATCTTTATTATATAAAAAGTTATTTACATGTATAATTGAGATAATGAAAAAGTAAGTATAGATATACTCATCTAGTTTGTTACACTTTTTAAAGGATAAAGGAAAAGACTGGACATATAAATACTCATATCGTGTTTGTTACACTTTTATTTTAATATTTGAATTTACTCTTATCTATTTGTTATATGTGCTATTTGTATTAAGGTTGAGAGTAATTTTGGAAAGAGAAAATGTCATCCCAAAAGAGGCAAAATATGCTATTTTCTTCATATATAGTAAAAATATAAATTAATTAAACTAATTTTTTGCAATTTGGGTTTTATGAAAATTTTCCGTATAATTTTAGATATCAATTGTGTTTAATTTTTAGCATGGAACGTGCCTCTTTTATAGACCCAAATTTTCAGAAAGCCCTATTAATATAATTGAATTGTGAGATAAATATACCAGTCGGTCAGTTCTTGTCAACTAAAAATAAAGCTGCCTAATTTTTTTCGGAGTATGTTTTTGTCTATTCTTTTGCTCTTATGAAAATATGTACCTTTCTTGTTAATAAAATATATAAATATCTTTAATATTTAATATTTACTATTTATCTTTTATATTTGGTAATGTCTTGATAGTCAAGTCTTTTGTTTTAGATATACATATTCACACAATTAGATAAGCAAGTATATCTTTTATATTTGGCAATGTCTTGATACTCAAGTCACTAAACGACTTGGTAATCAAGACTCTTATTGTTTATATACATGTTTATGCAACGAAATAAGCAAGACAAATAGTTTTTTATACTTCTCCTATATATCAATATAGTCTTTTGTTAAATATTCCAAAAGATCTTCATTAGAGTATTAGATTATAACAATATTGATGCTACAATGTGAACAAGAAGAACACAAAGAGAAGGATGATCAGATGGATAATATTGAACTAAAAAGAATACAAAGAGTAGAACTTAGTTCAATGTTATCCATGTGGTTGTTCTTGTCTTTGTGTGTTTCTGATATGTCAATTAGGCCCGATAAGAAACAGTTTAGGAGAGAAGTTGGAGAAAGGCCATCAACACGGTTACATAGAGTTTCAAATTGTTATCTAGTTCTTGATAAATTAGTGTATTTTTTGTTATCTAATTTGAGATGTAACAATAATATTGCATCGAGACCATGCTATGGTGAGTTAGTCTCGTATCAGAAGGGTGGACAAAAACCCAAAAACTTAGTCCAAATTGTAAAGACCATTGGCTATGTAACTTGCATTCATGTCCGATAACTGCCTCGAGTTCTTCTGGCCTCACAAAAATATACAAAATTATATCTAGTTTGAACATTCTAAATCACCAATTCCTTTTCAAAAATGTTCTTGAACCTGATGCAAAAGATAATAGACAGTGTTCTTGAACCTGAAGAAGAAGATAATATAGACAAAAACACCAATTCCTTTTCAACAATGTTCTTGAACATTCCAAATTATAACTAGTTATATCCAGTTCTTGAACACCAAGCTCTCATTAGTTTCAATAATAATTGGTATTTTGAACAAATTGATTTTTTATCATTAACTAATTTATCAATTCCTTGGTTTCTTCGGTTTCCTATTTGACCATGAAGTTCTTAAGAAATTGTAAAAACTAAAAAGATCCTAATTTTTTTTGGAGTATGTTTCTGTCTATTCTTTTGCTCTTAGGAAAATATGTACCTTTCTTCTTATTAAAATATATAAATATCTTTAATCTTTAATATTTACTGTATATCTTTTATATTTGGTAATGTCTTGATAATCAAGTCTTTTGTTTTAGATATACATGTTCATACAATTAGATAAGCAAGTTTATCTTTTATATTTCATATATATCTTTTATATTTGGCAATGTCTTGATACTCAAGTCACTAAATGACTTGGTAATCAAGACTCTTATTGTTTATATACATGTTTATATAACGAAATAAGCAAGACAAATATTTTTTTATACTTCTCCTATCAATATATATATAGTCTTTTGTTAAATATTCCAAAAGATCTTCATCAGAGTACTAGATTGTAACAATATTGATGCTACAATGTGAAAGAGAAGAAAACAAAGAGAAGGATGATCAAATGGATAATATTGAACTTAGAAGAATACAAAGAGTAGAACTTAGTTCAATGTTATCCATTTGGTTGTTCTTGCCTTTGTGTGTTTCTGCTATGCCAATTAAGCATGTACTTCTATGATTATGTGTTATCTAGTTTATGGTAAATTAGTGTATTTTTTGTTTCTTTTCCTAAAGGTTATATGCCACCATGTCAGTGACAAGAAAAAAAATCAAACAATAACCAATCAAAAAATCGATTCATCACATAAGGTGCCAACAACATAACAATAAAAAACCTAAACAACCCGGTAGGAATTTTTCGACAAATCTGAACTCATAGAGTCAAATTAAAATCCATCAACTAAACCACCAACAAATTTTCGTTTTAACTAAAAACCAAAACTTTTTTTTGTTTTCAACACAAACTGAATAATCAAAACCATAATTCATGGACAGATTTGGGAAAGAAATTTAGGTGAATCTATATTCTCTAACATTTTCCAGTGAAGGATTAGAATCAGTAATTGTAACTGAATCAAAAGATCTCAATGTATTGCATCTTCAATCATCAGGTGGGAAATCCTTACCCGAGGTGCTCTCCAAGAATGAACCAAGAATTTTCCTTATAATGCTGAAAGTTTTATCATGGCTAGCTTTTTCTTGTTCAGATATCATAGTTTTTTCCTTCTTCCTCAGTTGTTCATATTTCTTCAAATTTGGATATGTCATACCCTATTTTTTGACTCATTCTTTCTTTTGTTTTTCTCATTTTTGTCCCTTATTTTATTTTTTTTGTTTTGTTTGTTTTCTTCTGCTTTTATTATTATTATTATCTTTATTTTCTTTTTAATATTATTACTTTGTTTTTATTTTATTCTTTACTTTTATTTTACTTTTACTTCTATTATTATTACTATTATTATCTTTATCATTATTATTATTATCTCTTTTATATTATTATTATTATTATTATTATTATTATTATTATTATTATTATTATTATTATTATTATATAATAATAGTAATGATAAAGATAATAATAGTAATAATAGCAATGATAATAATAATAATAATGAAAAGATAATAATAGTAATAATAGTAATGATAATAATAATAGTAATAATAATGAAAAGGATAATAATAACAATAGTATTAACAAAAAAGATAATAATAATAATAATAGTATTAATGAAAAAGATAATAATAATAATAATAATAATAATAATAATAGAAATAAAAGTAAAAATAAAAGTAAAGAATAAAAAATAAAATACAAAAATAGTAATAATATTAAAAAAGAAAATAAAGATAATAATAATAATAAAAGCAGAAGAAAACAAGAAATAAATAAAAAATAAAAATGAGAAAAACAAAAGAAAAATGAGTCAAAAAATGGGGTATGACATTCGTCTTGTTACCTCTGTTTGACTTGAATATTTTTTTAAGTTTATTGTATACTTGCTTGATATTTGTTATGCTCTCTTGTCTTTTTCCCGTCAAATTTATCAAAATATTTTTTGGTTGCACTAAACTCTTGGTCAAGTCACATACAATCTTCTTGTCATCCTCCCTTAATCTACCCATAAGCATGTGTTCTTCTAAACTTGGCTGCATCTCATGGTTGTGAACTCCATTAAGAATAGACAATCTTCAATCATTTGTTTTCCTACTAAGATATCCACTAAGCATGAACATACACCCACATTTTCTTGAGCCCGTTGCCTCATGTTTCAATTTTTTTTCGGCACTTTGTGTTCGCCACTCCTTTCACACAACAATTGCAACATTAGATTGATCAAATTCGATCTACGTGTAACAATTGTAAATCCCGCCGTATTTGCTTGACGACGTACCCAATTAAGCAAGTCATCTCTATCTTTCCATTGAACTTCGCTTGAAAAAAATTGAGCCGTGTCAACTTCGTTGGCATCAAGTGGGACGACACCGGAGTCAACATATAATAAAGCTTCAACATGGACAGAAGCTCCATCAATATTTGGTTTGGCTTCAACCTTAGGTGGTATAACATCTCCGGAATTATCGACAAAAATAGGCTTTGTCTCAATCAGATCATCATCCGTGTTTTCAACCATAACTATAAATAAACAACACATAACTATGAATAATCAACTTACAATTGCAATAACATCAATTTCAAAATTAATTCAACCTAAAAAAACCCAAAAAAAATAGGCAGTAAGTGGGAAATTTGAACTACCGCATCGGCAGTTAGCTGCCGCTACCCCATCGGCAGTTAACTACCGATGAGCCCATACATCGACAGCTAATTGTCGTTGCGCTGCATGTCAGTGTTTTGCGAAAAATGACAGAAAAATCAATAAATCTAAACCGATTAAAAGATGCATTACGTGTTTTTTGACATCAAAGGTGTGTTAAAAACCTTCTAGAATTGATGCTTCAATGATTTTGGACAAGGATTGTGGAAAAAAATTGATTTGGGGGTTTAGAATGAAGAGGAAAAAAAGGTGATGATGTAATAGTGAATAGGAGTAGGTTGCTGTAATCATCAATATCAGGATCGCGAAGGCAGTTAACTATCGCTGCATTCAAAATCGGCAGTAGTTAACTCCCGATGAAAGCTAACTGGCGGCAGTTAACTATCGTTGAGGTTATATTGGTAATTTTATGGTGTTTCTTAGCAAACTTTGATGTGGGAACATCAATTTTCTTGTTTTTATGCTTGCTTTTTTATGACTTAACCCATGACAACTTATGGGCTAACGAGTTGACCTGCAAGCCCAACCAATATTTTACAACGAGCTTTAACTAATGGTTATTACTTTTTCCACCCTATGTGTTTCTCACGCGCCCTTTTTTTCAAAAATACCCTTTGTCCGGATTATGAAATCCGAACAAGATTGTTAGGGTTTTTCGGGTAATATAATCTGAAATAAGTTTTTCCCAGAATTGTAATGATTGTGTTTATATTATTTCACTGACATAAATATAAATGACAAAAATATAAAATAAATTCAAATATAAACAAAATTAAAATGACAAAATGATACAAATAAAATCTCATTTTATTAATATATCAATACATTTACAATAAAATAAAGCTTAAGCTTAAAGCTTATTACATAAAATATTCAAACCTAATGCTAAACTATTAAAAACCTAAAGTTAAACCAGTGGTGCAAGCTGGTGGAGGGGGGAGGGGGAGAGGAGAAAGAGATGGTGGGTGGGGGGGGAGGTGGTTGCGGTAAGGTTTGTTTCCTCTCTAGGGCGAAAGAAACCTTGATGGTCAACCTTGCACCCAGACAGATCAACCTGACACCCAGACAAACCGTGCTTCTTTGCAGCGCGTCACCATCCTCATTGACCGTTCATACAATCCCTGCATTTCCAAAGTAGCCTCTTTTTATGAAAGGCCAACGATGGAAACACATTGTTGTAGACGGAAGAGGAGGAGAGTGTGAGATGATGGTGTGAGAAATGGTGAATGTTTGTGAAATTCCTGGCAACCTGACTGAAATATGCTGTGCACAATGTTGGCACAACTGTCCGAGCACGTGTCTACTCAGAACTACAATTAAAATACTGCAGGGTAACAAGGCACAAAATAAAAGGAACACAGCAGAAATATAAAGTACACAGTGAGTTTGTTAACCCAGTTCGGAGCAACTCTCCTACTCTGGGGGATACCAATCCAGGAATGATTCCACTATTATAGTTCTAGTGAAAAGACCAACGCAGACACACTACTTGACTTTACACCAAGACCCTACCAGTGGCAACTCTATCTAGGAACTCCTAGATATGAGACCCCGTCTCAATTCCTACCAACAACACAAACAGTATAGTTATCAACTACGCAAAACACACCAAGAGAAACACACTCTAATAACACATACTCACTTCGTACTTAAAAGCTTAGGAGCAGCTTACAATTACAACTCAAACAAACTCAGTCCTTAGCTTGAATCAGGGAGATACAAGCAAGGCTCACAATTAACAAAAGAAACCCTAAAAACCTTAAACACACGCTTTGCTAACACACACGGTTTTTAGTTACCCTACTAGGGTTTGTCTTCACAAATATATAGTACTGAGAGAACACGGGTTTGGGCTTCAAAATAGAGCGTGGACATTGTCCGGTCCAGCTGGAAAAACTTCTAGAGACAATAAAAAAACTTCCAAATATAGAATGATATCTTGTGGAAAAATACCAAGGCAAATAAAACTTCAAGCAAATCTTCAATCAGATACACGCGCCTCGATCAGCAAGCTAGAGGAAAATAAATTTCAAGCAAATCTTTGGAAGATTGCGTACAAAAAATAAAGCGCTAGCTGGCGCGAAAAGCACAAGTCACATAATGCTGTTCCATATGCTACAGCATCTGTCCCAGCATCTGGCTAGTAGATGTTTTTGCAAAATGTAGCCAATCTACAAAAACCCAACAATCTCCCCCTTTGGCAAAATTTTTGGCTAAAACACTCTAGAGCCAGTTCTTTGGGAGATACACAGATAAGTTTCCTTCACGTCAACATAGGCACACAACAAGGAAAGAAAATATCGTAGCATATAATGAGATTACTTCCAAGGGGCAATTTCGACAAAGATAACTTGCAGGTAGTATCAGAGGCATACACCAGATAACACAAACATCTAGCCTCATAGGAACAACTAGAGAGAAATAAACTCTCATATAGTGGATTCACATAGAGAAGAAAAAAATAAATTTCCACACACCAAAAAATTAACTAACAGCTCCCCCTCAACATATACGGCACAGCTCCCCCTCAACATATACGGCACTCCCCCTCAACACATGTAACCATACATAATCATGCACACAACCAGCCAAGATAATATAAGCCACAACCAGCCAAGATAATATAAGCTACACACATGCACATGCACATTGCATCTACTCCCCCTTTTTAGCCATAAATTCTGACAAATAACAGATAGTGCATACTCAGAAAGTGCATAGAAACCATAGAGAGTGCATATTACAGACCAGAAGCACACAAGGTGCATAAGAAATTCAGGGCATAGCCCAGTCACCAACAAAAGCAAAAGAAGTACAACAAAAGAGATCAGAACAAAACAATAAAATCAGAAATCATCAGAATCATCAGAGTCATCCTCAGTGTCACCACCAGAAGCAACAGGCATATTTCCTCCTTCTTCTTCATCCTGCTCACCCGCAGCTTCATCTTCAGCCTTCAAAGCTGCAATGATCCTGTCAATCTTCACCTTCCTAGCTCCAAGAGCCACACTAGTCTCAGTAAGATCAGCAATCATTTGCTTTCTGGAGAGCACACCAGATGTTCGGACAGAAGTACCAGCTACATCAGCATCATGTGTCTCAGACAGCAAACTGCAATCCAAAGCCATAGGACCAGGCCTCTTGCAGGGCTCATCACTACTGATCAAAATATCAGGGTGTTGCTGAAGAATAATACCACACAGGAGGGTAGGAAAAGCAATTGGAAACTTAATAGCAAAAGACTTAGCATGCTCCAAAACTTGATAATAGATGTAGGCTCCATAATCAAAGGGTGACTTGGTGCCCACGGCATAAATCAACTTAGCCAACCCAGAAGCAACAGAATTTGAGTGAGTGGTTGGAGTCCAGTTTTGAGCACAGATCCTATTCAAAACAGCATACATGGGAGAGAGTTGAGCAGAAGACAAATGCTTAGGCCAATGCTTAATCTTGTTATCAATGATTGCCTTGCAAATGGTGTCCTCAGTGACCTCCAGCTCAGGAGTCTCCTCAACAGATCTCTCAAGGTATGTGTTGACCACCATAGGGGAGAAGTTGACACACTTACCTCGAACAAAAACCATCCTATACTCAGGATTTCTTGTGTCATCACACTCATCAGAAACATTCACCAGAAATTCCCTGACCAGCTTATCATAACATGGACCCAGATTTCTCACAGTCTTCATCAGTCCAGCAAATTCCAACACATCAACCAGCTTTTTACATTTGAATACTTCTTCCTTCAGATTTCTTTCAAGACCTAGTCTTCTGTGGTATATAAACTTCCACCTAGAAGACCCATTTTCCAAATGAAAAGAGACATTATCAAGAGGGGCTGGAGGAATGATTAGAGGAATCTTCATACCCTTCATTGTTTTTCTGGAAGCTCCACCAGATGTGGCAGCTTCAAGCTCAGCAACTTCAAACTCAGAATCACTAGAGGGAGGGTCTTTTCTTTTGAGGCTCTTCTTCTTGTGATCACTATGAGCCACCTTCTTTCTCCCAGCCTTGGGAGGACCATACATGGGCTTCTTCCCAGCAGCAGTAGTTTTCTTCTTACTTTCTTTCTGACCTTCACTAACAGTAGCAACAGTCTTGTCAGATTTGCTCCTAGTCCTGCGAGCAACACCAATAGCACCAGTCTTTTCTTGAGGTCTTTCTACAAACACAACATCCTCAACAGCAATAGTGTCAGCTTGGTCTAAAATGTCAGTCTCAGCATTATCCACAGCATCCTGAGTCTCAGTACCTTCATCTTGAGACTTTGAGGAATCATTCTCAGGGACACTCACAGAACCAGAGATGTTTGGAACCACCACATCAGGCTCCTCATGAGCTTGTGACAAAGATGCTTGAGCATCTGTCACAGCATCCTTTGTTGTGGCAAGGGGATTAGCAGGTGTCTCAGAAACAGCCGTATCAACAACATTCTTATCAACAGAAACAGTAGTAACATCTTGCTCAATAGGGGAATTCGAAGAATCACCAACTAGTTTGTCATCTACCTTAGGATTGTCAGGACCTAGGGTTTCAGACGTAGCTACAGTACTTTCAACAGCAATATTCTCAGGTTTGTTGCCAGAAAGGTCAACATTTGGTTCGACAACATTCGACACAAAAGGATTGTCCTTACAGTACAAATCGTCCATGCTTAACCCTATTCGTTGAACAGCGGGAGTGGTAGATGTCTTACCTTTCGATTTAGACCTCGTGTTCACAGCAGTAGAAGAGGTAGCTTTGCTAGATTTGGCAGGAGCCTTCCTTCGTGATGCAGACGACCTAGTTCGTCGCTTCTTTGTAGGAGAGCTGAGAATAGTAGTGATAGGTAGTGCGTCGGTGATGATCGCTTCAGAGGGCGTCGGTGATGAAGTTTGATCTTGCATGTTTTGATGGGAAGTAGAATCAGACATGATGATTTGGTGTTTGAAGGTAGGAAGAGAGTGCGATTTTTGAATGATGATGAGAGCGGCAAGAGAGGAGTTGAGGAGTTGAGAGAAGTTAAGACACAAACAATGATGGTAGCGTGTGAGAGTTTTGAAAAAGGAAAGTTGGAAATAACCTCCTTGAATGACGTGCACCAAGCGGTTGAGGAGGGAGAAAATACCAGCTGCACGCCCCTCAGAAATTAATTGCTACAATTCCTCAAATAAACATATCCCTAACTTCCGTCTTAATTTTTCAAATTGATTAGCATCAAGAGCTTTGGTAAAAATATCTGCTAATTGCTCTTCAGTTGCAACATGTTCAAGAGTAACAATTTTTTCTTCAACCAGATCCCTAATAAAATGATGTCTAATGTCAATGTGTTTAGTCCTGCTGTGTTGTATAGGATTTTTGGAGATATTAATTGCACTCAGATTATCACAATATAATGTCATAGCATCTGTCTTGACATTGTATTCACTCAGCATCTGTCTCATCCACAACAATTGAGAACAACTGCTACCAGCTGCTATGTACTCAGCTTCAGCTGTAGACAAAGAAACACAATTTTGCTTCTTACTGAACCAGGATATAAGATTGTTACCCAGAAAGAAACATCCACCAGAAGTACTCTTTCTATCATCTGCACTTCCAGCCCAGTCAGCATCACAATACCCAAACAACACAGTGCTTTCCCCATGAGAATACAACATACCATAGTCACTGGTACCATTCACATACTTCAGAATTCTCTTTACCTAAGTCAGATGGCTTATTTTTGGTTCAGCTTGGTACCTGGCACACACTCCAACTGCAAATGTGATATCTGGCCTACTTGTTGTAAGATATAGAAGACTCCCTATCATACTCCTATACATGCTTTGGTCAACATCCACACCTTTCTCATCCTTTGATAATTTTACATGTGTGGGAGCAGGAGTTCTTTTATGAGCAGCATTTTCCATTCCAAATTTCTTGACTATATTTTTAGCATACTTACTTTGAGAGATAAATATAGTATCTTCCATCTGTTTCACTTGAAGACCAAGAAAGAACTTTAGCTCACCTACAAGACTCATCTCAAATTCAGATTGCATTTGCTGAACAAAATGCTCTATCATCTGGTCAGACATTCCTCCAAAGACTATGTCATCTACATATATTTGAGCAATCATCAGCTGTCCATTTTCATCTTTCACAAACAAGGTTTTATCATTTCCTCCCTTCCTATAGCCATGGTTAATTAGAAACTCAGCAAGTCTCTCATACCAAGCTCTAGGGGCTTGCTTCAGGCCATATAGAGCTTTCTTCAATTTGTAAACATGGTTTGGAAAACTTGGATCAATGAACCCTTTAGGCTGTTCCACATAGACCTCTTCATTTAAGTACCCATTGAGAAAGGCACTCTTGACATCCATCTGATACAACTTGAATTTTAGTATGCATGCAATCCCAAGTAACAATCTAATAGATTCCAACCTAGCTACAGGAGCAAAAGTCTCATCAAAGTCTACACCTTCAATTTGAGCATATCCTTGTGCAACCAGTCTAGCTTTGTTTCTAGTGATAGTACCATTTTCATCAGACTTGTTTTTATAAACCCACTTGGTACCTATGACATTCACATTATCTGGTCTAGGAACTAAGTCCCACACATTACTTCTCTTGAACTGAGTTAATTCTTCTTGCATAGCATTTATCCAGAACTCATCAGTTAGAGCTTCCTTAACATTCTTTGGTTCAAATTTAGATATAAAGCAAGAATTTGATACCTCATCATAGTTCCTTCTAGTTGTAATCCCTTGGTTAGGATCGCCAATGACTTGATCTATGGGATGGTTTTTCTGAACTCTGATAGATGGTCCTTTGTTGGGAGCAGTCTTCTCTGGACCAGTTACTTCAGAATCTTGCTTACTACTTGCTTCATCTTCTTTCTTCTCTTCCTGTAGGTCAGATGCTGAGGCAAATATCGCATCATCTGGCACAACATTATTACCTTCATCATCTACAACAACATTTATAGATTCCATCACTGTCTTGGTTCTGGAGTTGTATACTCTATAGGCTCTGCTGTTTGTTGAATAGCCTAGAAAAATTCCCTCTTCACTTTTAGCATCCATCTTTCTTCTTGGTTCCCTGTCAGCTAAAATATAGCACTTACTACCAAACACATGAAAGTGCTTCACTGTTGGCTTCCTGTCCTTCCATAGCTCGTACAAGGTTGTAGATGTACCTTTTCTCAAAGTCACTCTATTATGAATATAGCAGGCTATGTTCATGGCTTCAGCCCAAAAGAAAAATGGCAGCTTCTTTGCATGTAGCATAACTCTGGCAGATTCTTGCAAAGTCCTGTTCTTTCTCTCAACTATCCCATTTTGTTGGGGAGTAATGGGTGCAGAGAACTCATGAAATATTCCTTCAGAAATGCAGAAATCAGAGAACTTACCATTCTCAAACTCTTTCCCATGGTCACTTCTGATTCTAACAATTCCACAATCCTTTTCTCTCTGAAGTTGTAAGCAAAGATCCTTGAATTTTTCAAAAGTGTCTGATTTCTCCTTAATGAAATTTATCCAAGTATATCTGGAAAAATCATCAACAACAACAAATGCATACTTCTTACCACCTAAGCTTTCGACTTGCATAGGTCCCATTAAGTCCATGTGCAATAGCTCAAGAACTCTGGATGTGGACAGATGTTGCATCTTCTGGTGAGGCATCTTGGTCTGTTTTCCTATCTGGCATTCTCCACATATACTTCCTTCCTGAATTTGGAGTTTTGGTAGACCTCTCATGGCTCCTTCAGCAATAGCTTTCTTCATGCTTCTGAGATTCAGATGTCCAAGCTTTTGGTGCCATAGCTTAACTTCATCTTCTTTGGTTATTAGACAAGTAGATAACTTTGTTTTATCTTGAGAGACCCACAAGTAGCAATTGTCCTTTGATCTAACACCTTTCATCAGGATGTCCCCTTCACTGTTAGCAACTAAGCATTCACTCTTTGTAAAGTTGACCTTCATTCCTTGATCGCACAGTTGACTAACACTAATTAAGTTAGCAGTTAATCCTTTCACAAGAAGCACCTTATCAAGTTTGGGTAGACCCTCTTCCACAAGATTTCTTACACCCTTTATTTCTCCTTTGGCTCCATCCCCAAAAGTCACAAAACTAGTAGCATAAGGCTTAACATCAGTTAAGTAATTTTTATCCCCAGTCATATGTCTGGAACATCCACTGTCAAAGTACCAATCGTTTCTGGATGACACTCTCAGAGATGTATGAGCAATTTGAGCAATCTCATCAGCTTCTGGTTCTATTCTTCTGGGATCCACAGTGTTGCTTGTGAAATTATCATTTTTCTGCTTCCACTGCTTCTTGGTGATCTTTACTGTGGGATCAGGTCTTGGTGAATAGGTCCTGTCTGGGTAACCATGTAATTTGAAACAGAAAGGTCTGATATGTCCTTTTCTTCCACAGTAGTGACATACCCAACCATAATACCTTCCTTTTGATCTGGGCCTATATCCAGATGCCTGTTGTCTCACCTGATGCTGGGGCATCTGTCTTATGATCATAAGTACTAACAGATGGCACAAACTGTCTCACTGGTAGTTGTTTCTGCTGAGGCAAGGATCTGTAGTCAAACCCAATACCTTTGGAATCTCCAGGTTTCTGTCCTATTTCCAGAATTTCGTCTAAAGCATCAGTACCTTTGTTCATCATCCGCAGTTGCTTGTTCATATTGTCAATCTTGGAAGTAAGTAAGATAACCTCATCATTGAGATCTGAGTTTATTTTCAGAAGTTTGTCTTTCTCAGCTTGCAAGAGAGCAATGGTCCTCTTTTGTTTTTCTAAAGTTCTACAAACTTCCTCACTTTTGAGACATAGCTCCTTGTAAGAATCAGCCAATTCATCATATGTTACCTCTTCATCACTAGATTCATTGTCAGATGTGCACACTCCAGTCAAGGCATTCACATGTTTTGCAGTTTCAGGTTCTTCTTCTGATTCATCCTCATCAGTCCAAGACACAGTCATCACCTTCTTTTGTTTCTTCAGATAAGTTGCACACTCAGTTCTGATGTGACCAAATCCTTCGCATTCATGGCATTGCACCCCTTTGCTTTGATTGATTTTGTCATCAGTTCTAGGTTTCCTCTGATTGTTGATATTTTTATAGATGCTACGACTGTTGTCTGGAGCATTTGTCCTAGGGCGTCTGTCCATCCTCTTCACAACTTTATTAAATTGTTTGCCCAACAACACAATAGCTTCAGAGATGCTCTCATCAGTATCTAAATTACTCTCCACATCATCTTCATCAGTGTTGGAGATGAAAGCAATGTTCTTGTCTTTCTTTTCAAATCTTTCATTAGCCTTCAATTCAAAAGTTTGAAGAGATCCAATCAACTCATCAACTTTCATATTTCCAATATCTTGGGCCTCCTCAATAGCACATACTTTCATATCAAATTTCTTAGGCAAGGACCTGAGAATTTTGCTTACCAGTTTTTCATCAGACATCTTTTCCCCCAAGGATTCAAATGTGTTGGCATATTCTAGCACATTCATGTGAAAGTCATGAACACTCTCTCCTTCCTTCATTCTCAAATTCTCAAACTGTGTTGTTAGCAGTTGTAGCCTTGACTTCTTGACCTTTTGAGTACCTTCATGCGCTGTTCTTAGGATATCCCAAGCTTCCTTAGCAATAGTACATTGTTTAATCAACCTGAACATGTTCTTGTCTACACCATTAAACAAAGCATTCAGGGCTTTAGAGTTTCCAATAGCCGCAGTGTCTTCTGCTGTAGTCCACTCCTCTTCTGGTTTTAACTCATCAGTATCAACATTATTCGCATCTTTTATTTTAGGAGGGACCCATGCCTTGATCACAGCCTTCCAAGCTCTGCTGTCTAGAGATTTCAAGAATGCTGTCATGCGTGATTTCCAAATGTCATAGTTCGACCCATCCAACAGGGGTGGTCTGTTCACCAGTCCTCCTTCTTTATCCATTAAGCCAGAAAAGTCTTTCCCTGGAGCTCACCCACACAGAACAGGGTGCCTGCTCTGATGCCAATTGAAATTCCTGGCAACCTGATTGAAATATGTTGTGCACAATGTTGGCACAACTGTCCGAGCACGTGTCTACTCAGAACTACAATTAAAATACCGCAGCGTAACAAGGCACAAAATAAAAGGAACACAGCAGAAATATAAAGTACACAGTGAGTTTGTTAACCCAGTTCGGAGCAACTCTCCTACTCTGGGGGATACCAATCCAGGAATGATTCCACTATTATAGTTCTAGTGAAAAGACCAACGCAGACACACTACTTGACTTTACACCAAGACCCTACCAGTGGCAACTCTATCTAGGAACTCCTAGATATGAGACCCCGTCTCAATTCCTACCAACAGCACAAACAGTATAGTTATCAACTACGCAAAACACACCAAGAGAAACACACTCTAATAACACATACTCACTCCGTACTTAAAAGCTTAGGAGCAGCTTACAATTACAACTCAAACAAACTCAGTCCTTAGCTTGAATCAGGGAGATACAAGCAAGGCTCACAATTAACAAAAGAAACCCTAAAAACCTTAAACACACGCTTTGCTAACACACACGGTTTTTAGTTACCCTACTAGGGTTTGTCTTCACAAATATATAGTACTGAGAGAACACGGGTTTGGGCTTCAAAATAGAGCGTGGACATTGTCCGGTCCAGCTGGAAAAACTTCTAGAGACAATAAAAAAACTTCCAAATATAGAATGATATCTTGTGGAAAAATACCAAGGCAAATAAAACTTCAAGCAAATCTTCAATCAGATACACGCGCCTTAATCAGCAAGCTAGAGGAAAATAAATTTCAAGCAAATCTTTGGAAGATTGCGTACAAAAAATAAAGCGCTAGCTGGCGCGAAAAGCACAAGTCACATAATGTTGTTCCATATGCTACAGCATCTGTCCCAGCATCTGGCTAGTAGATGTTTTTGCAAAATGTAGCCAATCTACAAAAACCCAACAGTTTGAAGGGTATTTATAGGAGGAATTTGTGAAGAATGGGTGCATAGAGTGTAACGACTCTTAATTATGAGTCAAAAAACGTGTTCAAAGGATTTTACCAGCCATTAAAGCTTGTAAAAACCTTGAAAAACGAGTTTCATGTTTCACTGAACACCGTCCAAAACTCTGACTTGGTTCAGATTATATAATCCGGAATGTATCAAAGTTTTCCATGTTATATAATCTGAAATGGTTCAATACTGGTTGAAAATGAGAGAAACTTCGTACTTGGTAGGTTGAGGGATGTTTCAGATTATACAATCCGAAAATATTATGTACATGAATTTTTTGAGTGGTCCACATTGCACCGACAGTTTATGTGGTCCACGACGTCCAGAAAATTCTATAAATAGGTGTCCCTGTTTTCATAACCAGTAAATCACACCAAAAAAAAACCATGGAATTTTTGTCAATGATCCAAACACCAAGCTAGCTGCAGTTTACTACAATGGGGGGGGAACCACCCCATATGTTCAGGATTCGCCCTGATGTCACACTCTCCGGGTTGAAGGATCAGCTGGATCAAGTCAACCGTCAACTCAACCACAAAGACATAAGGAGGGTGGACGGTGTTGAGTATCGACGTCCATTGACCGACTCGGCCGGATGAAGCTCATGAACGACGACGTGAGAACCATGTTCTTGATCTTTGGTCAGTACAGTACTAAAGGACCGATCGAGTTGAACGTTTCGTTGGTCAGATCTGTTGAACAAATTCAAAAAAGTTTGATCCGGTCCAGGAACTACGAAGAGATCAGGGCTCTGCTGAATGGACCAGACGAAGACATTAGTTTCGCTGATCTGTGATCTGTTATGTTTTATTTTATTACGTGTTTTATGTTGTTGAATTATGTTGTTAAAATAAATATATCTACAGTCAATTTTATGTTGTTGAATTATGTTGTTAAAATAAATATATCTAGATAGATTCTGAAGATCTTCATCATGTTGTCAAATATAGATAGATAGATAGATTCTGAAGATCTTCATCATGTTGTCAAATATAGATAGATAGATAGATTCTGAAGATCTTCATCATGCTGTCAAATATCTCTCTGAACTTTACGGTAAAGATGTTCATTTAAACACATATATAGAAAATATAGCTCCTCATCATGTTGTCAAACATACCAAGATATAAAGGGTGCAAGCGAGGTTCAGATTATATAATCTGAACTAGTTCACCACAGGTTTTTGTGTGGTCAATATTGCACCGACAGTTTATGTGGTCCACGACGCACATAAACTTCTATAAATAAGTGTGTTTGGTTCATTTGCTGTAAAACACAACAAAAAACTCTGAAAAATCTTCCAAAATATATGAACACCAAGAGGTTCTTATGAACTTGATCCAGTTGACCTGTCGATTGAAATATGTCAGTTGGCAGGCCAGCTGGATCAAGTTTAAAAGCACATCTTCGAACACCTTCCTAGAAGATCCATCACTTATGTTATTGTGTTGTTTTAAGCTGTTTAATTATTTTTGTACCTTTTTAAAAAAAAAATCTATGTCATTGGCCATGAAAACCTATCAAAAATGAAACTTAAACACAGTTTGGTGCTGTTCGAAATATAAAATACGAAAATATTTATACAGGTTTGGATTGTATAATCTGAACCCCCTCAGACTAGTTGAACAGTGGCGTTTCACCAAAGGTTTGGACGATTTGTGGTGTGTTTAATGCATTTTTGGTCGGTTGGACCATGGAAAACGTTTCATGTGACTAGTTATGGTCTATGATCGGTTTAAGGCTCTAAATAGGCTTGCATCTTCAACAATTTCATTCATTCTTCACTTCCCATATTTTCTTACTTTTTCTTAAAACATTTTTTAGTTTTTTATGAGTGTTTATGGTGTCATGGTCATTGCTGACCGTTCATAGAATCCCTGCAATTGCTTTGCAGTTTATGCGGGGATTCTAAACGGTCAGCAAAGACCTTTGACATCAAATACAACACAAAAAATACAGTTTGTATATTCTCGGATTTTATAAGCCGAAAATCCCTAACAATCTAGTTCGGATTTTATGATTTGGACAAATGGTATTTTTGGAAATTTTACAGGATCGGTAAGAAATAGATAGGGTGGGAAAAGTAAAAACCTTAAGTAATATAAGATGTGATTTGAGTGCCCCTTTAATTTTTCCGAGTCGTGTCCAACTTATATTAGTCATTTCTATTTCCGGGGTGTCTACCTTCAGGTTAGTTTGGTTGATTTTTTTATTTTGGATTTTGACCCTCTTTGTTATTAAATAAAATTGTATAATTACACACATAGTTTACGTGGGCTGATAAATTTAAAATATCTTTTATATAAATATTTATAATTTTGTTATTTAGTATAGACTTTAGAGTACGATTCATCCACATGAATTCACATAGCATTGCTAAATGCTAACCGAATATCTTCACAATGAATATTCAATGTAGTCTACCTATATAGAACCAAATTTCGTTTCAAATTCAATCTTCTTTCAATTCATACTTTCTTTCCAAAATTCTTCTGCATTTCTCTCTGATCAATAGTATGGTTCAAGAAGGGAACCAAACTTTAATTCCGGAAGAATTGAGACACGTTATTGGGTTTACAAAACTATCAATATTGCAAGACAACAACAATGACGACGGGTTCAAGACTCCCACATCTTCAGATCACAAAGTTCCAACGATTCTTGAATGTCCAGGTGCACCCTGCAAGAAGAAAACCTTAATAACAAAAACACCCATGAAACAAAAACCATCTTGTCGCAAAAGAATCATGTTTGATGAGAAGATTCGGGATGAAGAAATCAAAGATTATGGATACAATTGATTTGGTTTGATCTGATGATTGGTGCTTTAACTTGATCCCAAGCGGATCTGAATTGCTCGCATTAGTTTTGAAAAATTACAAAAGAAAATGAGATTGTGAGTTGCAGTGATATTGATCATAGAGGTGTGAGGTGAGGGTAGCAGCATGATATTTTGAAATTGATTTGGAAGAACGTGGAGCGACAATTACATTTGCGTGCCTGTCAAGCTTAAGAAGATCATGAAAGTTAACATCAAATGTAATTTTTAGAGTCTTTTGAGTTAATTGTTTAATTTGTTTCTTTAAATTTAATGTTGGTTTTCGAGTTATTTTGAATAAATGGTTCTTCGATAAAATAAAGTGTTCATGTTTTCTTTTTCTTGATTAACAAGACATTTTGCATTGTTTTGTTTCATTGGTTTATAAGTAGTATTGAGTTTTGGTGAAGTCAAATCAATGGTAAAAAGAAAGCTAATATTCATAACCACAACTTATGATTAGGATTGAGATGAACCTTTTTAGATCTACTTGAGACGTGTAATTAATGAATTGTCTTTATGCAATTTGGTTCCTATGTTTATTCAATTACTCTTGTGCTTAATGCAACTAAAACCTCGATCCAACCCCTATGAATGAACTAAGATTTTTTTTTTTGACAAAAGGAATGAACTAAGATATAATATTCAATAACAATACTAATAAATCCTAATTAAAATTATTGACAAAAAAAAAATCCTAATTAAAATTATACATGGAGAGGAAAATGCGGCACTCCCCCCTAAAGTAATTTTGTCCATGAAATTCAGGAACTCAAAGTAACAATACTCTTCTGCTGCAATACTCTTATTTAACTCCCAAACACAAACAAGAGAACAACAATTCTTAATTATCAAACCATAATTTATGAATCTATAAGTATGCATATTCATGTTCAACTTATCCTAATAACTAATAAGTATAACCTCCATGGAATCTACCCATCGAAACCTCCATGGAATCTTTACTAAATTCCAAAATAATAAATCGTCGTCTTTCTTACATCTCCAAAAGTTAATATTTTCTTAAGAAACTCATTTTCAAGAGATTTTAATGAAATAAGGAATTTAACACTTCATTAGGATAGAGTATGCCTTAAATTTCAACTATTTCCAGAAATGTACACCTGGGACTTAGGCAGGCTAGAGTAACCAAAGAGGGTCTATGCTGATATGAAATATTTTTCAAGAAATAGATTTGCCCCCAAAATATCCACTAATTAAGTGGGTTTAATACAATTTGGTTCTATAGAATACAATAATTCCTCATTCTCTGCCACGACTTCATGAGTGATCTTTCCATTAAGTCCAGAATATGAAAATGACATTAAACTATAGAACACTTACTACTAATGACTTTCTAGACCAAATCATTATTAGATTTAGCGTGTGTTTGGTTGTGCGATGAGGAGAAATAATTTTGACATAATTAATTTTGTAGAATTGTTTTTGATTAAAATTGATTTTGCCTAAAAAGTTATTTGTGTTTGGATACATTTATGTAAAAATGAGTTGAACTATAAATTTATGTGTGAAAATTAATTCTAGAATCAAAAGCTACAATTCTCAGCTTCAAGTAGAATCAATTCTAGAAACAAAATCAATTATTAACTTTGAAAAGATTGGAGATTAAAAGCTAAGATTGGAGATTATTAACTTTGAAAACTATGTCGTAATTGCCCTCACTTAGTCGCTCCGATGTATATAGATGAAGAACTCACCTTACTGTACTTATGTGCATTATTCTAAAATTTATTATACCCCATTATGCATTTATAATAATGGTTAAGACAGAATGAAGATTGTTTTATAAAATTGTTAGACTATTTTTAAAAGTGAAAATTATTACTCTTATATTTATTTATTTTTAACTTATCTTAGTATTTGTGAAATAATCTAAAGTGACACTAAATATAGAACCGTGAGAGTAACAATATATGAATATACTATTAATTTATTACTCCGAAGAGTTGTTGTTGAATGATTAAAATTAGACGAATACGATGGTATCCTCAAGTTTAGTTGGATATCTAACAATCATTCAATTATTTAATATCATATCATATTTTTGTATTAATTTATTAAAAAACTAAATTAAATTTCAAATAAGTGTTTTGTCTGTAGAGTATGGATGTCCAACTAAACGTTAAAAATACTTGAAAATTTACCTTAAATTAAGCATGAAGTGACGGTGTGCATTGTTTTGTGAAGCACCTGCCGCGCTTTGAGCATCAGTGAGGCTTTTGAGAAAGTGACTCTGGACAATTTTTCAGATGCTTGTGATTATCTTCTAACATAATTGAAAAGAAGTGTATTCTTCTGGTACAACTTTTCTTAGGATCCTTGGTCTTTTTACTGTTCATCACTCATAGGTGCTAAGACACATTTGATATTTTTTAATGGTATAATACTCCTACGCTCCCAAAAATTCAAATGTATTTGTTTGAAATTTGACCTTTTGTTTGTATTTAAGATCGAAGAGAATACATTAATATCAACAACACTTTAACAATTGAATGCCTATACTTTTATTTTCTCCCAAATTATCTCATAGGAAATGATTCTCTAAACTAATTTGTGTTTAGTTGGAAAGTAAATAAAATCTAATCATAAAGTATTCCACCATCAGAGATCAAACATGGGTATAAGCCGAGTATATCCCTTAAAATGGAATGCCTAGCACCTAACCTTATGGTCGTTGAGCGCATGGTTTTAAATTGTGGTTGTGATTATATCGTGGTCTTTTATATTGTGGAAAAATGTGGCCGATATTGTGGTTACAATTTTATCGCGGAGAATTCAAAATATAAACAACAATTTAAAACCATGATTGAGTGCCTATATAATATCCTTCCTAACTTCACGCTTTTAGCTGAAAATAAATAATTAAATCAATCCATGTTCACCATTTGGATAAATAATTATAAAAATCTGATGAATGCTTGCATTAATGAAAAGTATGAACATTGTGTCAAATACAATTATTTATGTTTATAAACACTGCTCATGCAAAACACACTCTGACCATTTAGTACCTCGACAAAATGATTCTATTTTTCTTTATAGTCAACAGAGGTAAATAAAAAAGCAGAGATAATGGCTATTACCTGTCGCAAATGATAAACATCCTCACTCGTTATGTCACTCTTTTTTGACCCCATTTTGCTTCCTCATTATTCACAGCTCTTGGCAATAATTTTCCAGCAGTCCTCCTATCTATCATATGTGTTGGCTTTGTACTGAAAACATTCTACAACTATAGTGAAATAGTATTAAGATTGTAGAGAATAACATGGCTCAACAGGTACTCTTTTGACTATCATATTCATATGTTAGTTTTTGCAATTTTCCTCATGAATTTTCATTGGTATTCATGTTTTTTTATACAATGGATTTGA
This sequence comes from Medicago ruthenica, assembly GCA_018208015.1. Classification (NCBI taxonomy): domain Eukaryota; kingdom Viridiplantae; phylum Streptophyta; class Magnoliopsida; order Fabales; family Fabaceae; genus Medicago; species Medicago ruthenica. The sequence continues at coordinate 97,077,624 of CM031372.1, read as the reverse complement.
TGTTAGAATGAAGGGTGGCCACTGGGGTTACAGCCACTGCATGCAAGGATTGAGATTGTTAGTAATGGGAACAACACTAGATCAATGTCATTCAACACCTTGCTTACGGATTCTCCTTCTACAAATTCTTCATCTGATTTAGACACACAGGTAATTAGTAAAACTAAGATTAACACCTTGCGTACAATTTTTTTCCTAAAGTAATGGAATCCACAATTAATTCGAAGAAATATATATGCTTTAGGAAACTATTTATCAATGAACTCCATGTTAGATATATAAGAGAGGTTATTTATATATATATATATATACTCAATAACTAAGGTTTTGGTTAGAGACGTGTATCGATGATCCTCCATCATTAGCATGTTGTTGCTCTCAGCGCTTCCCCTTGACTCTGCAACAAGTGGTATCAGAGCCTTAGTTCACCTTGGTAGGGGAGTGGAAGGGGAAAATGATATTGGATCCATGTATTGAAAGTCATAGTAAAGTGATGTAGACTAACACCTACTTGAGGGAAAGATTCTTTAATTCAAGTGTGAGTGGTTAGTTCTACGTCGACTTTGAATAGATTAAATGTTAGATATGTAAGAAAATAATTTATATTCCTAATACCTTAAGTTTTGGGTGGAGATGTGATGTAAATGTCTTCAGGTGGTATTAATCATTTAGTTTGTTGCTCTTAGTGGTCTCATGGACTCCCCAACAACTGGTATCAAGAGTTTTGGTTCAATTCAGGGATATTGAATTCTTAGTATGCTCTGAGGTTGCAACATTGTCTGATCTTTAACATCTGAAGAGAAGAGTGATACTATGAAAGTGTTGTTTCAAACAAGTTCTAGTTAGAAAATACTTTATACTTAAGTGTGTCTATTGTGACTCACTTCTCTTACTTAAGAACCTACCTGATACATTGATTATAGTCTGCATACAGCTTCAATGCTAACTTTTAAAATTGTAACACAAAATTTGATTGAAGCATCAATTTGGCTTGTGGTGTATACAAGTCAATGATGTGTTGATACAATCAGGATTACCAAATGTTTCGAATAGCAAACAAATATTTGTTGACATTGGTATGAGGTGTGTTATGTGATTATGTTGGTTGTTGGAGAACATTTCAACATGTATGGAAGTTGCACCATAACTTTTCAACATGGTTAATTTGACATGAAGACATCCTTGAAGTAATTTAATTTAAAGTCAAGTATACTCTTTTATGTTGGAGTAAGATACATCTTTTGAAGTATAATTATCGTTGTAGACAATAGAAGCATAAGATATATCATTTTTAATATATGGGGAGAGAATATCGATGTTGAATAGAATAGAACAGAACGTCTTCCAAAAAGTTCCACATCATCTAATATGGTACAGGAAGAGGGAGAATAAAAATTACTCGTTCCGTTTTAAAATGAGTGTCCTTTAAGGTTTTTGTACATAAATTAAGAAATGTAACAATGATGTCAAAAGACATGACAATTTTACTAAACTAGCCTTATTTACTATTGATGAGATGTTTTGGAAGTAGTGTACACTCAATTAATTAGAGGGTACAATTGGAAGTAAAATAATAATTCTACATTGAAAAGTGCAGGTGACATTCATTTTGAAACAATTTTTTTTAGTTAAAACGATACTCATTTTAAAATAGAGGGAGTATGATACACTAATCCAAAACACTTTAAATTTGTATTTGACTTTCTTCTTTTCTCTTATATTACCATGACATGACATTGTCTTACAATGTTCTGAAACAGAACTTAGTTATTTGCTTTAGAGAGTGTGATTGTATTAGGGTTGTGGGATGTTAGAGAGATCTTTGTGTTGTAAAAAAATTTAGGATAAAGTGTACTTTTGACCCCCTAAGTTTTAAAATGTTGCAATTTTGACCCCCTATTAAAAAAATAAAAAATTTGGCCCCCCAAGAATTTGCCCCTTTGCAATAGTAGTCTTTTTGGCCAATTTTGACTTAGTCAACGCCCATGTGGCAGGCCACATGTGTAATTACTTAATTAAAAAAATTTAAAAAGTCACTTAATCATTTTCTTAATTAAATAAATAGAAAAAGAAATTAAAAATAAAAAAAGTCAGAAAAATTAAAAAGGAAAGAAAAAGGAAGAGGTGAAGAATCTCGCACAATCACTCAGAATCAACAAAGAATCTCGCACAATCCGCAAACCACCGCTTCCACCAGCCGCCGCCCACCACCACCAACCCGCATGAGCCTCCCAGTACCGACAACCACTCATTATTTACTCCGTTTCTCCTAAAGTCCTCCACATCCCCGTCAGCGACTTTATGGATGTTGTTCAGCGACTCACCGGACCTTCCGCCGGTGAAGAAGCACCTCAACAATCAGCCGTGATTTCTCCAGCTGCGAGACTTTCTTCCGTCGGGTTTGCTTTCAGCCACCGTGGTTTCGCCTTTGCCGTCGCCAGATATGTTCAGTATCTTCGACTAATTATTATTTTAATTTTTGTTTTGTTTTTTAATTTAGAGAAAATGTTTTTTTTTTTACTTTTTCATTGATGATGATTTGATTAGGATTAGGAAGGTTGAAAATTCAACATTCACCGACCTTTGTGCCATATCAACCATAAGTTTTGGTCTCTGTGTAAGGAAAGAAAAAGACCACATGTGGAATTCCTAATTTGGATGAAGCTATGATTTGCGGTTGTGGTTGATGGTGGTGACAGAGCTAGAATTTGGTGAAGAAGAAGGAGAAGAAGATGAAGATGAAGATGAAGTTGTTGTGAATTGAAGATGAAGGAGAAGGAGAAGGAGAAGAGGTCTTTGCTGGAATTCAGACCTTTTTTTTACCTTTCCTTTTAATTTTAATTTTTTCTGATTTTTTTTATTTTTAATTTCTTTTTCTATTTATTTAATTAAGAAAATGATTATGTGGCTTTTAAAAAAAATTAGGTAATTACACATGTGGCAGACCACATGGGCGTTGACTAGGTCAAAATTGGCCAAAAGGACTACTATTGCAAATGGACAAATTCTTGGGGGGCCAAATTTTTCATTTTTTTTAATAGGGGCCAAAATCGCAACATTTTAAAACTTAGGGGGCCAAAAGTACACTTTAGCCAAAAAATTATGTATATCACTTATATATAAATCCTAGGCAGTCTGATAAACACTTTTGCAACCCTAAAATAGCTAACCCTAACCCTAATTTTTGGTTTTGAAAAAAATTTATGAAAAACAATTCCTGCTGAGAGTTGAACCTCAGACCAAGTTCTGGTAGATCACAACCATTACCACTAGATCACTAAAGTTTTTTGTGACTTATAGTTGCTTTCATTTTATTTATCTAGCACAAATGCGAGTTCACTTTAAGTCATTCTCACAACCCTGAATTCCAACATCATTTGAACACGAATTGAACGTCATTCACACACATCATGCGATTCAACTTCATTTTCACCGCCGCCGGTGACCCCAATAACAACATCCCGCCACCGTTGCAACTGCCACTTCAACAACACATGCCGCCGTAACTGCCACCGCCGGAAAATCACTTTCTCTCACTGATCCACACACATCACGCCGCCGCAACTGCCACCTCACCAACAACTGACTGCCGTAAATGTCATTGCCGATAACTCGCTTTCTCTCACCGATTCACACCATCTTTCATCGAATTGACAAAAAATTATGACCAATGTTGATATTGATTGTCTGAATTTTGTTAATTTCGAATCCTTGACATTAGGGTTTGAAAATTATTGATTTTGTTATGTGATTGTGTGAATTTTAGTTTTTTCTTCATTATTCTTTTTTTCATACTAAATGTTAAGTAGTGTTGCTCTAACCCTAATGATTAGCCCTACTTTTTAGTTATAAAAATTTATGAAAAAAACTTCGGATGGGGATCGAACCAGGTACCACATGCTTTCAATTCACAACTCTTACCACCAAGGTACTGATGTTTTTTATGACATGTGATTGTTTCAATGTTGTGTATTCAACACAAATCTCGGGTCCTCTTTCTTTCAATCTCACAATTTCTAAATCATTTCTCACTCACTTTCATCTCTCTCACCATCTTGCAATTGAACCTAATAACCATAACACCACCCTTTTTTACGGACCTAATTAATTTTTATGAAAAAAAAAATATGCAAGGAATTGAATCAGATAACACATGAAAATGTCATTTTTTTAAAAGTCACTAACGCCATTGCAATTCCTTTTTTGATAGTAGTTTCTTTTCATTATTAGTGGTTCCTTTTTATTATTATTATTTTTTATTTCAATTACCGCGTAACGTTCCTTTTTTTTTTCTTTCGGTTACTAAATAACAATTCCTTTTCCTTATTTTTTTCTTTCGATTAACAACTTTTGCGGTTAGGATCAATTTCTTGGTGCTAGCTTTTGTATATATTTTTTCTTTTGATTTGTCATTTTTATTGCAGTCCATCTTTTATTTTTGTTACTTTTTGAGATAGTTTGATAACATAATACTGAATATAACTATAAAAGTAATAATATAGTCATTTGATAGTTATATATGAAGCTATACAAAATCCGTGAATCGCACGGGTTAGAGTCTAGTTTATAATAGTAGTTGTTATTAGACGGTCAATAGTTGTTTTTTTTTCCATAGGTTTTCTATAATAAATTCTTCTGTTTTGATTATGTTGCTTAATTTCTTACTTGTTTTTCCCAACAATTTGTATAATACATGTCATTGATTAATGGTTGCAAATTTTTGTCGTGTATTCAGTCCACGGGGTCATTTTTCCTAGACAAAAGTACTACACTTGGGAGCCTAATGGGAGTCAATAGCATTGTAGAACTATCTAGAAGGTCAATAAGAGGAACTAAAACAGAAATGTTCAAAAGCAAGAAAGATCATAACAAGTTCAAATTCAGCTCATGCTTACTCTGTCTGTGCTCAAGGAGTACTAGAGAAGCTGAAGATGATTATAACCAGAAAAATAATCCTCCATCTCTTGGTCAATTTCTTGCCGTTGAAAGAAGAGTTGCTAATGGAAATAGAAAAGGTCACCGAAACAATCATATTTTTGGCCCTCACGATGAGTTGAATGAAATCAATAATGCAGAGTCAAATTCACTATTTGTGAATGGCACAAATGCTCCTCCTCTGTCTATAACTCAGAGGCAGAGGGTTGAAACAGAAGGAGAAAACATGGAATTGGAGCAACAGAAAAATGAGTTTGGTTCATTTGGAGAGTTGTTTTCATGCATGTTTAGGCAAAATATATATCATGTATGAATCATTAGAACTTATGTGGGAACAAATTTGTGTTCAAAATAGCCTGTTTAGTAATAATTATGGGTTAATTAGTAGGCTAAGCAGGCAACAAAGATAGTATTAATTTTCAACTTCTTTGAGAAATAAAATTGGCAAAATTTTGAATATGAATCTTTAACATGTGTCATCACCACACGCATTAGCATTTCTCTTATTTCTTTTAACAATTCCTATTTAAAGTTTGGTTAATATGTGTTTACCCTTGCCATTAGGGGTGGGAATAGGTCAGAACGGCCTACAGGGGCCTACGACCTAGCCTACGACAAGCCAGGTCAGGTCAAGCTTTTTTCTTAAATAGAGAAGGCCTAGACTTTTTTAGAAGTATATTTAGCTTAAAAGGTCAGGTCACAGACCATTTAAAAAGCCTATTAGGCCGGCCTATTTAAGTAAATATAAATAATATTATTTATTATTATAATATATTGTGTAATTTGCCTTAAAATATAAATTCGTTAGTAATTTAAGCTTCTTAGTATACATTAATTTTTCGCATATACAAATGTATTATTATAAACTAGAATTGAAATATGATACGATATATAATTAAATTCCCTAAAAACTCATGTTGGTTACTAAAAGATAGTTTAATCTAATTGATCTATTAGTTCGCTAGTCTATTTAAACTTAGATCACATTGCTTACTTAAAGATGTTCATATGATATAGGCTTTAAACAGGCTAGTAGGCCTTATCAGGCTTTCCGAAGGCCAGACTCAGGCCTCAAAAGTAAGCCTATGAAAGGACGCAGACCAAGCTTAGGCCTTAAAAAATTTGGCAGGTCAGGTTTAAGCTTTGCAAAACCTAGCTCGGCCTAACCTATTTCAACCCCTACCGCCATATAGGAGAATTTTGGTTTATCCCCTGTAAAAAAAAGTTGGAGATTCCCTCGTAATTTTAAGATTCTTTGGTTTTCAACCCTGAGTCCATCTAACGGTACAAATATGCTGATGTAACTCTCTGGCCTCTTTCTAACAACAACAAGAACAACAAAATCAATTCTTCAACCCAATTCCAAACCAGAAAAAACAAAATCAGATGGAAAAGACTTCTTCAAAAACCCTCAATTTTTTAAATCCCTTAAATCTTCAAATCCCCAAATTTATCAAATTTACATATCAAAATCAAATGAAAGAAAACATTTCTGATGGGACACGATTTTGATTCGGATTTCTCTTGCAGGCTTCGAATCGGACACGATTTTGATTCTTCTTCTTTGAACAAAAGGATATTGATTGGTTACTAGATCTACGGATCTATGTTTTTTTGTGTGATTTGTGACATTTGCTAAGGAGAAATCCATGAGCGATGCAATCAAGAGCACAGTAACAAGGAACTTTGTGTTGTTGTGATTCAGATAAAAAGGTCGTTTGAGGGATGAATTTGACATTTCCACCAAGAAAATCTATGACCTGATGGTGAATGGGGTTATGAGCAGTGGTGGAGTTAAAGCTGTGTGGATGGTGGTTGACGAAATTAGGGTTTTGACGAGGGGAAGATGAGAATAAGTTGGATTTGAAGTAGGAGAGAATGGTGGTGGATTTTCTCATCATCGTGTTCATGCTCATGCCAAACTCAACAAAATGAAACTTGTATGATGATTATTGCGTGATATGAGATTATTGCTACTCGTAAGATGATTTGAAGGAACTCTCTGTTGATTATTGCTACTAGTTAGATGTTCAGGATGAAGGATTTTTTCTCTTAAAAATTTAATGTTTTAACTTAATTAAATTAAGTCTTTAATACAAAATTCCAGATGGAATAAAAAAAAAGGAAAGAATTAAAAAAATTCCAACTCAGCGTGCCAAATCATCAGTTTTACACAGTCAGCACTCCACATCAGCATATTTGTACAGTCAGATGAACTCAGGGGTGAAAACCAAAGCATCTTGAAATTATGAAGGGAAATCTGCAACTTTTTTTTTTATATGGGATAAACCAAAATTCGCTTATATGACAGGGGTAAACACTTATTAACCCTTAAAGTTTTGTTGGATATGATACATAACATCTAATCATTTAATGTCATGTCATTTTTTATTTCAATCAATTAAATTTTGAATCAATTTTACCTAGAGTATTAGTACTCAACAAATCTCTAAAGTACCTCTCAGAAAAATAAAACTATACAATATCACCATGTTTTTTCACTTGATTTATTTAGTTAATTTTATTTTTAGTTAAATATGTTATTGATTCCTATAAAATCTCAACTTTTCATTTTAGGACCTCAAAAATCTTCCTTCGACTCTCAATCCCCCTAAAGTTTTCAGTTTACACTTTTGGTCCTTACTTTTTAGTCAGGTCATGTGTATCCTTCAAATTTTTTAATGAGTTTTTACAAGAATATTTAGAATGTCATAAGAATCTCTCCCAAAAACATAAAAGTTGTCCCTTTTTATTTTTCGCATGACTTTTCTTTATTTAGGGACCAAATGAGTCTTACGGTTTTTTCCGGGGGGGTTAAAATAGACCTTCATTCTAAATTTTATAAAGTCATAAAGTGTCCTATAAATACTTGTTAAAAAATTTTTTTTTTGGCGTTAACCATCCGATTCTTTTGAAAAATAAGTCATAGTAATCTGGAGTTGGGCCGTGAGGTAAAGATAGTCTAATTAAAAATTGTTCCATCCAAAAATCGAACTCGGGTTTTCCCAACAATTTTTATTTTGACATAATGTCTTAAAGATAAGTAGTCAATTCTTTAAAAAAAAAAATCCTTTTGTTCGTACAACCCATATTTTTTTCTCGTTGAGTCCAACCTTGTTTAATTTACTTTGCTACATTGATGAGAGAGGTTTTGTCAAAAAAAAAAAAAGAAGAAGAAGAAGAGAGATTCACTTAATTTATTGGATTCTACTAAAGTTATCATTTGTGTTTATTTCTCTTGTAAATAAACAATGAATAAAATAAAGGTTAAATACCTCTCTTTTGATTTTTAAGTTTGACAAAAATATTATGTTAGATCTTTAAGTTTTTTAAGTTTCAAATATGTCATTTAAGTTGTTAATTTAATGCACCTATTTGAAGTTTTTTAAGTTTTTAAGTTTCAAATAGGTCCTTAAAAGGGTAACGATGCATCAAATTAATAACTTAAAGAACCTATTTAAAACTTAAAAAACTTAAAGAACCAACTTGATATTTTTGTCGAACGTAAATAACCAAAAGGAGCAAGTCAAACTCACAATATAGGACCCGTATTTATATTTTTTGAAAGGAATATAGGACCCGTATTTTTGTTATTAAAAAAAATATAGAGGACCCATATTTTATTATGGATGGACTGCATATTAACAAAATCATTTTCGTTCCAAAAAAAATAAAAAATCATTTAACTATAAATTAAAAATTCAATTTTATATTTCTATTGCTTACCGTACGTGACACGTTTATAATTTCTTATCCAGATTCATGTGAATCTGCAACAACTTCGATTGGATCCAAATATTTGATTTGCCAAAAGAAAATATACTTCCTTTGTCAAAAAAAATATATATATTTCCAATTTGATATAGCTAGACCCATCTGATTATGAATTTTTCGATCTGAGATCTATTATTTAATATATTTTTCCAGCAAATTATCGACTTAAAGAGAGAAGATATTTTTGCAGCATCGCGTCGGCAACAGAGATTATATTAATATCTTCATTATCTTGTAATCGTCAACGCTAATATGTCTAAAATCATATTTGTTAGCACCACCCTGAGCTAGATATTAATTAGGTTGTAAAAATCACGGTGTAAGAGAATCTCCACAAATTTATAAGAAACTCAAACTTGGTTCCATAATCATCATTAAATAACTCTCACATTATCACATCACAATTATGCAACTCAAGCATATTTTACTCAATGATAGAAACATTAAGCAACTTTTTTTTTACTAAGAAAAATTAAGCAACTTATATGCAACTCATTTTTTTAATGATTTTTTTTTATTTACAACTTTTAATTTGTAAAAACAAACCAACTTTTAATTTGATGATACAATAGCTTATTTAAGCTTTTTCAACCATTTTTCTTGCTACCCACATTGCTACGGTTGAATCAATTTGCACAGCATAAGTGCTTATTGAAATAAGCTGTTTTAAGCTAGATGAAAAGTAATGAACAAAACAGAAAACTAAAAGAGAGAAGAATGGAGAGAGTTTGTGATTGTAATGTGAATCTCATTAAAAAATTATATTGAATGTACACATTACAAAGCCTTTTATATACACATATGTCTCTTGCTTGTAGCACAAGTTAAGTAACAAACTCTAACAACCTCGGACTCTGAAACTTCAGACTCTGAAACCTCAGAATCTGGTGTCACTAACTAACTTGCTAAGGAGCAGTTATGGATTAATTCTCAACACTCCCCCTTAATTCATAACTGTTGAATATTGAGGACACCAAGTTTCTTCCTTAAAAACTCAAATCTGTCAAGCTTCAAAGTCTTAGTAAAGCCATCTGCAAGCTGCATTTTTGTAGGACAATATTGCACCTCAATCATTCCATTAGTCACTTGTTCCCTAATGAAATGAAATCTAGTCTCAATGTGCTTGCTTCTACCATGAGAGATTGGATTCTTAGCAAGACTTATGGCAGATTTGTTGTCAATTTTCGGTGTTAGAGGTTTCACAACTTCACACTTGAGCTCTTTCATCACTGAATTTTGAACATATACACCAAACTCAACTGAACACTTTCTGAAGCCTATATGGATTAGGAACTGATCAATCCTTTTGTTCCATGCTATAGGGGCTTGCTTTAATCCATATAAGGCCTTATGGAGTTTCTACACCATATTTTCCTTGCCTGCAATCTCAAAACCTGGAGGTTGTGACACAAACACTAACTCTTCAAGTGGACCATTTAGAAAAGCTGACTTGACATTTAAATGATAGAGTGTCCACTCATTTTTGCAAGCAAAATCCACTACTAATCTCACAGTTTCAATCCTTGCTACTGGAGCAAACACCTCATTGTAATCAATACCATGTTTCTGCAAGAAGCCTCTAGCCACCAATCTTGCTTTATACTTTGAAACCTTGCCATCTGGATTCAACTTCACTTTGAACACCCATTTCACATTAATTTTCTTTTTCTTGTCTGGCAAGTTAACAAGTTCCCAGGTTTGATTCTTTTCAATTGATTGTAGTTCTTCTATCATAGCTCTTTTCCACACATCAATTTACAGTGCTTCTTTATAATTGATTGGTTCAGAATCTGCTAGTAATGCAAAATGAATAAGATCACCTTCATCATTCACTGCATTATCAGGGATGATTTCACAGTCATTCAGCCTGCTAGGTGCTTGTCTGGCTCTTTGAGGCCTCACTGGTGTTACATTTCCTTCTGGATCATTTTCAACATCATCCTAACCCTCTTCATTTTCTGATTGATCACTTGAATCAGGATATATATAGCTTTGTTGAACCTCACTGCTATATACAGGTTCACTTTCCCATTTCCACTTCTCAGCTTCGTTTACTATCACATCTCTACTGATATGAACCTTCTGAGTTATAGGGTTGTAAAGCTTGTATGCACCAGTTGGATGATAACCTATAAGTATCATAATCTCACTTTTATCTTCAAGCTTACTTCTTCTCAAACACCTTGAAATGTTTCACACTAGGTTTCCTTCCACACCAAGCTTCTTCTGGTACTTTCAAATTTAGCTTCTTTGTAGGACATCTGTTTAGAATATAAGCAGCTGTGGTGACTGCTTCACCCCAAAACATGTGTGGTAGATTCTTCTGCTTAATCATGCTTCTAGCCATGTCAAGCAAAGTTCTATTCCTTCTTTCTGCAAGTCCATTGTGTTGCGGTGTATATGGAGTTGTTACTTCATGAGCAATTCCTTGATTCATGCAGAAAACTTCAAATTCCTTGGATGTATACTCACCTCCACCATCTGTCCTCAAAATCTTAATAGATTTATCACTCTCTTTCTCTACTAATTAAGACTTTGAATTTTCTGAATACCTCCAAAGCTTCACTCTTAAGCTTAATAGTATACAACCATATCATTCTTGTAAATTCATCAACAAAGGTAATGAAATACTTACTACCACCCAAAGAAGCTACCTCAAAAGGTTCATAAATATAAGAGTGAATTGCTTGTAATGCCACACTTGCTCTTTTAGGTGCTTCAGACACAAAAGGCAACCTACTTTGCTTGCTCTTCACACACACTTCACATATAGTTTTTCTGATATTCAGTTTAGGTAAACCATGCACCAATTCTTTAGATTTCAATTCACTAAGACTTCTAAAATTCAAGTGACCGTACCTCAGATGCCATAGAGCTTTAACTACTTCACTAATTGTTGCAGACAAGCACATCATCTTATCACTTGAGATTCTGCATCTGTAGGTTCTATTCTTTGACATGGTAGACTTTAGAACTAAGTTCTTCCTTGCATCAAACAGTTTCAATGAATTGTCATCCATTGTTACTGAGAACTCCTTCTCCACTAATTGACATATGCTCATCAGATTGCACTTCATATCTTGAACATAGAAAACATCTTCAATAATGATTTTCCCACCATCATTGCTCTTGATCACCATATTTCCACTTCCTTCTGATGCAAGCTTTCTACTGTCACCTAATTTGATACTAGTTTTCTTGCTAGAATCAAAATTAGTTAACCATTCTCTATAAGCAGTCATATGATTAGAGCATCCAGAGTCAAGTTACCACTCTTCATTCTTGATCTTATCTTCACATGTAGTAGCCATCATCAAGACTGTATTGGGATCATCTCCATGAGCTATATTTGCTTCCTCATCAGTCTTTTGATCTTTCTTGAACCAGCATTCATCAGCAAAATGTCCATACTTTTCACAATTGTAGCACTGAACTTTACTTTTATCAAAATCCTTCTTCTTATTCTGACCTTTGCCAAAACCTCCTCTTCTTAAAGAATCAGTTTTGTCATCAGTTTTAGACTTTCCATTGTTGGACCAGTTTGTTCTTCCTTTTCCCTTTTTCTTGAAATTTTTGTGATTTCCCTCTTTCTTGACTGTTTGTGCATGAAGATCTTGTTGTACAGATCTTTCAGAACCTCTATCAATCACTAACAGTTCACGTGCTTCCAGTGAATTTTGCAATTCTTCAATCTTCATAGTTTTAACATCCTTTGCTTCTTGGATTGCTACTACTATGAAATCAAACTTTGGATTCAAGGATCTCAATACCTTCTCTACTACCATCTGATCTGAGATGTTTTCACCACAATTTTTCATCAGATTCACAATCTCAATCATTTTTGAGAAGTAATCACTTACTTTTCGATTTTCCTCCGTTTGCATCATCTCATACTTCCTTCTATATGACTGCAACTTGACTTGTTTCACTTTTTCTACCCCATTGTTATAGTTTTCTAGAATGTCCCAAGCTTCTTTGGATCTTGTAGCCTTTGATATCTTCTCAAAGTGCTGATTGTCAACATTTTGTTGAATGTAAAACAGAGCTTTACAATCTTTCTTCTTCGCTTCTTTGAATGCCAACCTCTGTGCTTCAGTTGGATTTGCCCCCAAATCCTCATAGCCATTCTGCACCAGATCACTTACATCTTGTGCTCCAAAAAGCCATTTCATCAATGCACTCCATCGTACCCAGTTCTTGCCATCAAGAACTAGAATGTTTGATCCAAAACCAGTTATTCATCTTGCTTTGATCAAGAAATCAACACTCACACCTCACTCAGTGTTTCCCTATGGTGATTCCCCTCACACTTCACTCGTGTTTCCCTAAGATTTAATCAGGCTCTGATACCAATTGTTGGATCAATTTGCGCAGCATAAGTGCTTATTGAAATAAGTTGTTTTAAGCTAGATGAAAAGTAATGAACAAAACAGAAAACTAAAAGAGAGAAGAATGGAGAGAGTTTGTGATTGTAATGTGAATCTCATTAAAAAATTATATTTAATGTACACATTACAAAGCCTTTTATATACACATATGTCACTTGCTTGTAGCACAAACTAAGTAACAAACTCTAACAACCTCAGACTCTGAAACCTCAGACTCTGGTGTCACTAACTAACTTGCTAAGGAGCAACTATGGATTAATTCTCAACAGCTACATCATGGTTCCTCTAATGAGAAGAAAAAAATAATGAACAACTCACCATTCTATAAAACTCATTTAGATACTTAAATTGAAGATGCTCTAAAAGAAGAAAAAAAATTGGAGAATGCTCAAACAAAAACAAATTGGAGAAAAAAAAATTGAATTTAGAAATTTTAGAGATGTAGAACTAATTTTGACATGTTTAAATATTCTTGATAAAAATTAATTTTATGTTGAAATTAGTATTTAAAATTGTGGCCTGTACAATTAATTTTTAGTTATATATATATATATATATATATATATATATATATATATATTATTCAACTAATCTTTACGTAATATATACAAACATAAATAAGTTTATTATTCATATTTCTTTTAGCCGAAACCGTTTTTACAAAATTAACATATTTAAAATTTATTTTTGTTGCGACATAATCAAATAGCCACCAAACCATACTCTTTTTGATGGTTTCATAAAGAGATTAGGAACACAAAAGCTAAAATGAACACCATGTTCTTATATGGTTGAGATACATTGTGTGTTTTTAAAAAAAAAATTATGAATTTGGTCGAAATAATTTTTTATAACCCTCATTTTCCATAATGCATACACATTATTTGAAAAACAAATGCTATAGTCTCGAGAAGAAAACGGTCCGATTTGACGCTATACATTGCTAACATCAGGAAAGAATTCCTTAAAATTTCATTTAAATTTTGAAATTGTTGAAACCAATCACCAATCTATAAAAAAAAATAATGCAAAAGAAAACAAAAGAAAGATAGAATCCACTTTATGAAAGTAGATTCTCTTTCCATTTATTTAAAAATGTCTATGATCTCTTCTCGAACCAAACATGAATCTTTCAATTCATTTGGCTCTCACACTCAATTCCTTATAGGAAACTTGCCTATCTTTATTATCGAACGAGCCTATACTCTTTTCTCTATTTCTAAAAATCTTGAGAGTTGGAACAAAGCCATCAAAGAAGAGGTCAAACACCAAAACATCTTAAATTCTTAACCGTAGCTTATGAAGAAATATGACACCTATACTATTTTGGGCCATTTATGAAAATTACATAATTTTCTTTCCTTGTTTTTCTACGATGTGTCCCTTTCATGTTTCCATTTTTTGGTGCAAAAGAGCTTTTCAACAAAATCTCATCGCCATTCATTAAATAATTTTATATAAATAATTCTTTTTATCAACAACCTCTCAAGTCTAAATATAAATTTTATAAAATAACAAATATCTTCTTCATCCTACAACTTTACACGGTATGTAGTGGACTAGTGGCCAATTGGCACAAGAAAATCATTAGACCCAACACAAATGGATCAACTATGTAACGATTCCAATTCTACATGTCAAAATTACGTAATTATATGGTTAAAGACTTCCCCTAGATCTCACCCACGCAGCCACAAATCTTGTCCTAGTCATGTTATATATATTATAATTATATTTGTAATTATAATAATTTAGAAATATAAATATCTAATGGTTCTCCAAAGTGTACAAATAATTCAACCCACAACTAACGGCGACATATCACATGACAAGCAACAGCATACCTTGTCTTTCTCTTTTGTATTTTATTGCTAAAATGGTATAGTACAAAGAAATATAAACAAAAAAAAATGCAATGAAATAAGCAAAATACATTTTCCCATAACATAAACTTACACTTTTCAAGAGAAATCATATACTCACTTTACTTGTTTGCGTATAATAATATTATTACTATTAACAATGCCCAAAATCATCAATCAATGTGATGCTTCTTCATGCTCAAGCAATATTAATTTTAATTGATAATAACACTTACTAAACCATGACATAGCTTCCTCTTTTTCTCCAACAACATTTGGTACCTACCTTGAACTTCTTTGCCTTAATTCACTTTGCTTTTATTCCTTCACTTTCATTTTACCTTGCTGGTTAAGCACACACTTAGTTACCGTGCCTAAACAAATATGGAATCATTAAATTTGATTTTTTGATTTTGAGTATACTACAAGCAGTAGCCACACTAGCCACTGTGCATCATTATTTATCAATCCATTCAGCAGCAACCCTTCCTGAACTTCGTCCGCCCAACTTTCCGAACGACACACTAGGTAATCCTTTGAAGCTGCTACTACTGCTGTCGTTCAAATTTCGGAGTTTCCTTGACTTGTTTATCTTTGAACAATTAATATCAACACTGTCTTGATCAGTTTCGTCGTGATTTTCAATTTTCATGACAACCATAAGTCTAACTATGTTGCTTCGACAAAATGGACAAACTGGTGGAGTTATAGAAGTAGTTGTCGGGTTCGGTTTGTTGTAGCAACAAATGACTAATGTGCATTGTGCACACATTTGGTGACCACAATTCTGAACTTCAATTGTGCATACCTGCTCAAAGCAGATGCAACATAATTCTGACTCGCTAACCTGCATAATATCATATTCCACAATGAGAAAGCTATTTATTTTTCGGATCACATTTATAATGCAAATTTTAAACTTGGCCAAATAATCAAATCTCTCAGCCTTTGATTGAAACAAATGATTAATTCAGATAGCATCACAAAAATTCAGTTCAAATTCATTTGGTTTGTATACACATAACAAATGAGGCACATTTCATCATTTAGATTAATTCAATTGCAAAACACAAGAATTTGGTGTGTATGTGAGCACGCAGACAGGAGGAGTCAAATTACCTCGGAGATATTGTCATCTACACAATCTGATTGTGATGGAGACGGAAGAGAGTAAAATTTCCCCTTCAATATGTCTTTCTCCCTTTCTCTGTTTGCGTCCATCAAAGCTTGTTCTAACAAGGCTTTGGCTTCCGGATTAAGTTCACTGATGAATTTCAGTGGAGATGGCCAAACAAGAGGCTCAGCAGATGTAGGATTTAGCAAGGACGAGCATGATCCATGTCTGTGTTTCATAGCAACCATGTATGGTATACGCCTACATAAACGCACCAAACAACATGAAGAAAATCTAGGGATAAAATAAATGATGAGGGGGAAAAAATGCCTCATAAATGCTACAATCCATTCAACTTTAAAACAGCCAAATCGTTAAATAAAGTAAGTTTCTCCTTATATTTGAGAAGTTACAATAGGAAAATGCCAGATATGAGTATTAAAACAAATGATGGAATTATCATATCAAAGATTTTCCTAAAAGACTTAGAAATTTGATATTATAATAACTTCAACACACTAACATAAATAATCCATACACAAACCGATAAGCCACATAAACGAAGATGAATTATATTCAGATATGTTAACAAGTCTCAAAATCAAACCATACCCGGATGAATCACGCTGAATACGATCTGCGCCCCATGCCAACAATTCACGAATGCAATCAAGAGACCCCCCTCTAGCAGCTAGATGAAGTGGAGTACTTCCAGGATAGCTGCAAATAGCAATTCATTAGTCCACAAAACAAATAGAGTACATAAGATTCAAGTCACTAACCATAGAATATTGAGAGATCAATACCCATATCTACCGGTCGAAGCACAAACAAGAGCTCCACTGTCTAATAGAATATGTACACATTCTGGCCGTCTTTGTCGAGATGCCAAATGCAACGGCGTCGCACCCTTTCCATCTCTAACATTCACAAACCGAACAAATCCCCTACAACCAATTCAAAAACATTTAAAAAACAACAACAAATAAAAAAAACCATAACAGCATAGCATCAAAGTCAAAGTCAATCCAGGAAAAAAGAAAAAGGACAAACCAAGAAGCAGCCACATGACTAGATTGAGCAGAAGAAAGAATAGCTTTAAGGCAAGAAAAATGGCCATAATAAGCAGCATAGTGTAAGCAGGTTCTTCCATTAACCGTATCAAACATCAAAACCTGAAAATTTCATGATTTCCACTAATCAATTTTCCAATTCATCTTTGGATTAATAAATGAAACTACCAATGAAATTTTCCAAATTACATTAGCACCAGCTTCAAGTAGCTTCTCCACACATGCAATCCTTCCATGCATTGCAGCCAACATAAGAGGAGTCTGAAAAAAGGGTAAGTAAGAACTAATAAAAAAGGTAACACTTTTAGCAATAAAAACAAAAACAAACATGCCAAAAAACACAATGCAAAATAAGGAACATAACCAACCATTACCTGTTTTTGGCGATTTAAAACATCTGGATTAACAGATCCATGTAAAAGCCTAGACAGAATCTGAAACAAAACAAAACAGAAATGTTACAAACAAAAACAGAGAAAGACACACCAATGAATATTAAACTAAACTTAGCAGAAAGTAAGGAAAAAGAATTCACCTCGATCTGGCCATTAGCAGCAGCAATATGAAGAGGTGAAAAACGATCAAAGAGAGTTTTTTGGTGGAAAAGAGAAGGGTCTTGTTGTAACAGAGTTGTGACAATTTGAAGGTTACCTTGTTGGACAGCAGTGAAGAGACCATGATCATTGTTACCTCTGCAACTATGGCCTTGACCCATGTTGTCGGGGAGAGGTGAAGTGAAGTGCTTTGGATGAGCCACCTAGTTTGGTGGTGAATGATATAATAATAAATGAATGAATAAATTTTTAGAATAAAGTTTGTAATAACTTGTAACTGTGTGATGTGTGATATAGAAGATTTTAATGTTAGTTATAGTGGCAAAAATATGTGAAATGTCTGAAGTGAGAGAATGGGAAAGGGAGGTAGAGATGGTAGCTGACTGTGTCAGTGAATAGTGGTTGCTGACTTACAATGGCATTGTCATTTAACACTCATTCAACACTTAGTTTTTCATTTTCCAAACGCTAATATCATTTTCTCTCTCTTCTACATAATAATTCAACACTTATTCAACAAATACTCTCTCAAATGATTTTTCATTCAACATTCTACCCCACTACTTTTTATTTCATATTCTTATTTAATTTTATAATTCAACGTTGGTTGCAAAATTGATTTGGATGTTGATAATTGTTGAGATTTTGGTAGCTGTAATTAGAAGAATTATGGATGTTGAAATTATTATTATTGGGATCCATTTCACTAAAAAGAAGTTTAAAACTTCAAAAGAAAAGTTAATAGAAGGATAATAATAAGATTAAGATAGTGAAAAACTTGGTTTTTTTTCTGTGTCCAAATCAAATGAACCAAGTCTCTATTTATAGGGAAAAATAAATTATAAATTTTGGTAAAAAAAAATTAAAAAAAATAATTTGCAATGAATAATTGAGTTCAAATTATTAAGATGAGAAAAATCCAGACAATCAATCAAAATCAGCCACGTGTCACCACATAATCCACAAATCATCTTCTCTCTCAATTCCTGCCTTATCACTCTCTCCTGTCGGCGCGTGTGCCACATGCGCCTGTTTTGAAGCATAACGCCTCGCCAAGTGTCTGATCGGTGCAGGCTTTGTAGATCTCTTTCCTCCACATCATCTCTTAACACCACTCATTCTACCATTGCAAAGGCACCACATGTTGAGTGTTGAATTCAACACTACCATTGCAAATGGTCTTAGATTTTGCGTTAAGCTTCGCCACGTTAGGCCCCCAAATTAGATACTACGTACGTACCCCCTTGATTAATTTGAGTCAAGTTTTTCATCACAAAAAAAAAAACTACCCAACTCATGCTATGCTCTAAAATGATTGACATTTTTTTTTCTAAAAATAAATGATATTCATTTATCTAAATTAATAGAGTACATTTATTTAAAATTGTCATTTCACTATCAAAAGTGCTTACGAGTTGCAACATATGAACATTTAACAAATTGACGGGGATTGGGCGAAGATTTGGGATTGGAAGGGTCCTCATCAGATCCAAACTTCCATGTGGAACCAACGTCCGTAGAAGCAGAGGAAGTGTGAGACTTTTGCCTACATATCCTTTTTGCGGTAAGGAGGGTGAAACTATGACCCACAATCTTTGAGATTCCATTCAGGCAACCCGTATTTGGCTTAGGTTAGTAAGATTTAATCAAATTACTAATTTTTTTTTCTTCTCTTAATATGTTGCATGAAATCGATTTTCAAAATCCTTAATAAGAAAAACCTTGGAGAGATAGAAGGAAGTTGACAAACTATGTTCATGGTGGCGTGTCACTTTTGAAATTGGAGAAACAGATCTATTTTTAAATTGGGCTTTCAACGTCCAAATGATCATATCCAGGTGATTCTTCAGATGGCAGGTGAGATCGATAGACATGAGCATACTCTTTCAATGGGAAGGAAGAGGCAGTATGAGAGCATTTATATCAACTAGAAGATCCTCAAGGGGATTGGATAAACTTAACTGTGACGAAGCTTGAAAGGTTTCAATTGATGGTGCGGGTTATGTTGGTCTTTATTGGGATTCAGATGGTCACTAGTTCAAAGGATATACTCAAAGGATTGGAACTTGTGATGCTCTTCATGCAAAATGTGAGGAATGTGCACATGGTTACAAATTGTTAGAGAACAAAGTTGTTCCCATATTATAGTTGAAAGTGATTCCAAGATTTTGATTGATATGGTTACTTGGAGTTGTAAGCTTAATGGACACACCCCTAGTTTGATCTGGCGGATAAAAGATCTTACTAACTTGCAATGTCACATAATTTTCAAGCACACCTTGCATGAAGGCAACAAATGTGCGAATTGGCTAGCTAATTATAGTCTTAATCAGAGTTCATATGATGTTACAATTTTGGAGGTTCCTCCTAGAGAACTGCGGAATCTCCTCTCTGATGACATATTTGGGGCTTGCATGCCTAGGAATGTTAGTGTAGTCATGTAGTTTTCTTTTTTCTTGGGCTTTGCCCTCTCTTTTTCACAAAAAAAAAAAGAGTACATTTACACAACATTGATTCAAAGTTGTTAAAAATAAAAAGATTGAATTTGCGAACAAGTTCATAACATTTATGTTAATAGCATACAATGACAATATGCATAAGCTTATAAATATGACTATATTCAATTGCTTGAAAAAGTCATGTCTTCGGATGTGGAATATTGATGACACTAAAGTCATTAATTATCAACCCTAATATTTCAACCTAAATAAAATGAACATGTCACCAAGACGGAAAAAGAAGTCCGCACTAAGACGAAACATCACAACAATCAACATCGCGTTAAGATGATGAAATCACAAAAAAAATTACAGAAAAATCAAATAAGTGGTGAAAGGTCAAAGTACAAAGTCACCAAACCAAAACAAAACAAGAAAAGCAAGAGAATTACGAGGTTGGCATCACAAGATAAACCTCGAGGTTATGACTTATGCCACTAAGAATTCAACCCAAAAGATAAATCAGCATTTTTTTTAATCAAACACACTTAACTCATTTTATTAATCAACAAATGATGAATACAAAGAGGAAAACAATAAAAAATTTGGTGACTAGCATAAAAAATTGTCGCTCTAGTTAACAAGTGAGCAACCATATTCGTTTACTTCCGAACAAACATCACCTCAAAGTTACAATTAAGTCTAAAATACTTCTAATACTAGAAGCAAGAGTGTGAAACTCTGACGCACCTTCAGCTCTACCTTGGATATGTCAACTAGAATTTGAAAGTCAAATAAGAAAGTAACACTTAACAGTTCCATCTCTTGAACCCATCTAATAGAACTTAGGAGTGCCATAGCCTCACGTTCATGAACTAGCAGCTCCACACAATTCCATCCTCATAATGCCTTGACAAAATTTCGTTCCAAGTGGCGAATATAACACTTGTATCTTGATAAGTATTCTTGGCTTTTAACCAACAAAAAACTAAAACTTTCACTTTATCCAACACGTATTGTAACAATCACTCCTTGTTACTGAAAATATGAGAATTTCTCTTCTTCCAAATGCTCCACACATAAGCCAACCAAACCAGATGCAGACTAGCCTGAATCTTTTTAGAACATAAAACAAAACCACCAAACTGGATTGCATGATCATAACAAGATCTAGGAAGAACACAATATATGCTAATAAAATCTAGAATAAGAGCTCGAATGTTCTAAAAAATTCACAATCAAAGAACAAATTATTAACAATTATGTCTTTCCTTTATCCTTGTGAGCATAAAAGAGACTCTAGATAGAATACCACGACTAAACAAGTTTTCCTTAGTAGGAATCCTATTGTTCAAAAGCCTTCATGTGAATAGAGACACCTGTAGAGAAGCAGCTTTGTTCCAAATGATATTTAAAGGAGTTGATGATTCCTCAAGCATCACATTAGTTAACATACTAACACCTATAATAGAGTGGTTGATGACCTTGAGTCATGTCTTAGTTTTTTTTCCCTCTTTTGATGTATTTTGTACATTTTAGAGAGTCTTTACATTGGTTTCTCTTGCTGAAAGTAAACATGGTTGGAAGGAATTAGCAATTATGGAACATGAGGATTTTGAAAGATTTTAAGAAGTTTCAGAGTCTGAGTCTGAGTCTGAAGCCTGAAGCCAAAACCTGGAACCAGCGTCTGAAGGTTATCGTGCCACGATGGACCTGTGTCGTGGCACGATGAGAAGAAGGTCATCAGAAGCTGAAGTTCTTCAGAAGCAAGAAAATGTTCAGAAGCTCAAGTATCGTGCCACGATGGACCTATGTCGTGGCACGATGAGAAGAGGTTAGAAGTTGAATTTGTCACTGGAATTTTCGTGCCACGATGGGAGCATCCCTCGTGCCACGATGGAACTTTAATAGCGTTGACCTGTGTTTTAATGAGGCTATCGTGCCACGATGGACCTGTGTCGTGGCACGATGGGTCAGTTTCAGAAACAAGGATTATAAAAGCCAGATGCGTTTTCAGATCAAGGGTTGGATTTTCTTGGATGACGAAACTGAGTACATAACTGGAGATTGATTCCGGAAAGGAGCTGTTCAATTCTAGGACACTGGAGTTGAAGCTTTCCACCTTCATTTTTATTGTGTAATGCTTCTTATTTCTTGTTATATTTTGTAATACAACCATGAGTAGCTAAATCCTCTATTGTTAGGGATGAGATTAGCTAGATGATGACTTTTGTCTTGTGACCTTAATCTGATCATTGAATAAGTCTATTGAATCATGTTTTTTATCTTCGCGCTTAATGCTTTTATTGATTGATAACATTTAAATTGATGTATGATTCTGAAATTCTGGCAGTTAACTGGTTCTGAACCAGTAAAACAGAGTTTGAAAACTAATGTTCAGAAGCAGAAAAATAAGGTGCAGAAAGTAAAGGACGTAATGAGTTTGTTAACCCAGTTCGGTGCAAACTTCACCTACTCTGGGAGATACCAATCCAGGAAGGAAATCTACTAAAGGAATCAACCCAAAGACTCAGACACAGACCCCCCTGTTCCCAGCCTTAGCAATCAATCTCCACTTAGTCTAGACTTCTACCCACGCATGAGTATTAGAATCCACTAACTTCCTATTCAAGCAACAACCCAGTTACTTGAACTACCCTTTGAACTTAGACCAGCTCTGAAACAAACAAACCAGAATTTGAAGAACACACTTCAATACAAAAACTTCATTCTTGCTTAAAAGCTTTGAATGAATTACAACTCAATAAAACCTAAACCAACTCAAAACATATGAGTGGTGCACAAAACAAAGCCTAAGCTTACACAGACAAAAACTCTAAAAACTCTAAACTCTGAATTCTGGTTTTTGACTCATGAAATTTCCAATAGCAAAGCCCTCTTTAAATAGTCTTCAGCAGCAACATAATTCTGAACACAATCTTCAAAGATATACTCCCAGAATTATTTTAGAAGAAAATAGAAGCTCACATAAAATTCACAAATATATTTTCCAAAGATTTCCTTGAAAATATATTCACAAATAATTGAATCAAATCTTCTTCAATTGATATGATTCTGAAATATGCAAAGGCTCAAAAAGGAAACATATATTTCTGAATTATATTTTGCAAAGATACTTTGAAAATATATTCATCAATAAACACAAAGCCAATCTTCAATAGATCTTCACATAAAATTATCATACTTCTGGAAACTTCAGCCATGATAAATCTTCAACAAATCTTCAAAGATATGATCTTAGAATTCTTTTAGAAGCAAATGGAAGTTCTCATATTATTCAGAAATATATTTTCCAAAAGATTACTTTGAAAATATATTTACGAATAACTGAAACAAATCTTCAGAACAAATCTTGCGCAAAGAATACTTCCTTCTAGAAATGAAGCTTTGGATAAATCTTCAATTAAATCTTCAAAAGATATTGTGAGAATTAACAAAATGAGATTTTTAGCTTCTGAAGACACAATGCTTGTATATTTGATTTTCGCAAAACATGTAGCCAACACTCAAATATCCAACAATCTCCCCCTTTGGCAAATTTTTGGCTAAAATCAAATTGAGCACAACAACAAGCAAATTCCTCAAACATCAAGGTACGCAACCATGAAGAACAAAACACAAATGTAGCAATAGAGTCAGCAGCGGATGAAATGCTATGTTAACACATAAAAACTCCCCCTTAATTCTGAACTGCAGTAACACTTCAGGTTTACAAACACTCAGGAAAATAATGATCTTGTACTCCCCCTGAGACACACACTCCCCCTCAAACACATGTGCACTGCATTGGTTCTGAATTCTGAACAAAACACTCAAAACTGCACAAAGTACAATCTGACAGCTCACCCTCTACACAACTCATGTCTGATCTTAAACATAGGTTTTTCTCCCCCTTTTTAGCCACAAAATTATGACAAACTTCAGACTTAACATAGGGTTTAAAAACTGCACATTCATCATCTGAGACAGTCCCAGCATCCACTTCAGACCCAGGATCAAACACACACTCAGCATTAGCAAATCTGGCAGGTACTCTATCTTCCCCACATCCAGTTTGCAATAATTGCTATAAACCCTTATGCTGACAAACATTTGAAGAACCACAACCAAAAACATTCCTCCCAGCAATTTGTTTCTCAAAATCAGCCACTCTTTTCTGATCACAAGTCCTAGCAACTTCAGACTCACAAGAAAATAGTACCTTCTGAGCAGGAACATGAACTTTGCTCCAGACTTTGGATGGTCCAACACCAGAATTCTTCTGTGCTATAGGAATTGGCTTGCTGTCATCAGCAACAACCTTTCCTTTTCCTTTGTTCAGATTCTGAGCAACACCTTCACTCTTAGGTCTCAAATCTTTCTTGATTTTGCTCTTGTTCACAGCTGGTTCAACTTTTCTGTGTTGCAAATGTTTGGGATAACCATGCAATTTGTAACAAAAAGGTTTAATGTGACCCTTTTTACCACAATGATGACAGACCCAAGGTTGATTCTTTCTTTTGTTTCTGTTAAACTTCTGGGAATGCATCTGAGCATGCTTCTGAGGCAGCATCTGAACTTGCTTATGAGGTATCATTTGAGCTGGCTTCTGACCTTGCATCTGTGCTTGTTTTTGAGGTCTCCTCTTTGGTGTTCCAACCATAGAATCATGAGTTTGAGTAGCAGGAACAAACTGACTAACAGGATTTTTCTCCTTGAGCTTCAGACTATGATCAACATAACCTAACCCAGTTTTTCCTTGCATCTGGACATCCAGAATTTCCTCCAACTTATCAGTAGCAGAGTTCATCATCCTAACTTGCTTCTTCATCTGATCAAGTTGGGAATTCAGTTGGCTCACTTCATCCTTTAAATCAGAGTTTTGTACCAAAAGTTCACATTTCTCAGCCTCCAGTTGACAAATGTTCTTCTTCTGATCCACTACTTGATTGCAAACTTCTAAACTTCTGATGTATAGATTCTTGTAATTTTCAGCCAGTTCATCATATGAGAGTTTTGCAACTTCAGACACAGATGAGGCTACAGACTCAGAGTCAGACTCAAAATATGTTTCAGACTCTAAGACAGCTTCATTCTTTAAGATAGCTCCTGACCTTACCATCAAACTAGTATCACCCTTACCAGATTCACTTGCTACATCTTCTTCAGAATCACCATCTGACCATGAAACAACTAGGCTCTTCTTCTGCTTCTTGAAAAAAGTGGGACATTCAGACTTGATGTGTCCATACCCTTCACATTCAAAGCACTGCACACCTTTGGCTTGATTACTTTTCTCCTCAGACTTGGTCTTCTTCTCATCAGCTTGTTGCTTCTTGTTGTTAAATCTGAAATTCTGACCTTTGGTCTTGGATTTTCTGTCAACCTTCTTCAGAATTTTGTTGAATTGTTTTCCAAGCAACACTAGAGCTTCTGATAGATCACTATCCTCCTCATCAGACTCTTGTTGATCATCAGCTCCTGAATTAACTGCAAATGCTACTCCTTTCCCTTTCTTATCAGGCTGTTTGCAGAATGCAGTCTCAAAATTTAGCAAAGACCCAATCAGCTCCTCAACCTTCATGGTGGTGATGTCATGAGCTTCTTCTATGGCTGTAACCTTCATATCAAATCTTCTGGGCAGGGACCTGAGGATTTTTCTTACTATCTTTTCATCAGACATCTTTTCCCCAAGTGAATCAAAGGAATTAGCCATGTCCAGCACATTCATGTAGAAATCCTGAATAGTTTCATCTTCCATCATCTTTAGGTTCTCAAATTTAGTAGTCAGCAACTGGAGTCTGGACATCTTGACCTTAGAGGTTCCTTCATGAGTTGTTTTTAAGATTTCCCAGGCATCCTTTGCAACTGTACATTGCTTGATGAGTCTGAACATGTTTTTGTCAACACCATTGAATATAACATTTAAAGCCTTTGAGTTTCCATGAGACAAGTCATCTTCAGTTTTGGTCCACTCCTCTTCAGGCTTCAAAACTTCAGTTTTGTTACCATCTTTGTCCAAAACCTCAGGATGATCCCAGCCTTTAAGCACAGCATTCCAAGTTCTGTTGTCAATGGATTTCAGGAATGCACACATCCTGGATTTCCAGTACTCATAATTTGTGCCATCAAGTAGGGGTGGTTTGTTGACATAGCCTCCTTCTCTATCCATGCTTGCCAGAAATTAACTCCTCTGGATCTCACCCAAAACACAAGCAGGGTGCCTGCTCTGATGCCAATTGAAATTCTGGCAGTTAACTGGTTCTGAACCAGTAAAACAGAGTTTGAAAACTAATGTTCAGAAGCAGAAAAATAAGGTGCAGAAAGTAAAGGACGTAATGAGTTTGTTAACCCAGTTCGGTGCAAACTTCACCTACTCTGGGAGATACCAATCCAGGAAGGAAATCTACTAAAGGAATCAACCCAAAGACTCAGACACAGACCCCCCTGTTCCCAGCCTTAGCAATCAATCTCCACTTAGTCTAGACTTCTACCCACGCATGAGTATTAGAATCCACTAACTTCCTATTCAAGCAACAACCCAGTTACTTGAACTACCCTTTGAACTTAGACCAGCTCTGAAACAAACAAACCAGAATTTGAAGAACACACTTCAATACAAAAACTTCATTCTTGCTTAAAAGCTTTGAATGAATTACAACTCAATAAAACCTAAACCAACTCAAAACATATGAGTGGTGCACAAAACAAAGCCTAAGCTTACACAGACAAAAACTCTAAAAACTCTAAACTCTGAATTCTGGTTTTTGACTCATGAAATTTCCAATAGCAAAGCCCTCTTTAAATAGTCTTCAGCAGCAACATAATTCTGAACACAATCTTCAAAGATATACTCCCAGAATTATTTTAGAAGAAAATAGAAGCTCACATAAAATTCACAAATATATTTTCCAAAGATTTCCTTGAAAATATATTCACAAATAATTGAATCAAATCTTCTTCAATTGATATGATTCTGAAATATGCAAAGGCTCAAAAAGGAAACATATATTTCTGAATTATATTTTGCAAAGATACTTTGAAAATATATTCATCAATAAACACGAAGCCAATCTTCAATAGATCTTCACATAAAATTATCATACTTCTGGAAACTTCAGCCATGATAAATCTTCAACAAATCTTCAAAGATATGATCTTAGAATTCTTTTAGAAGCAAATGGAAGTTCTCATATTATTCAGAAATATATTTTCCAAAAGATTACTTTGAAAATATATTTACGAATAACTGAAACAAATCTTCAGAACAAATCTTGCGCAAAGAATACTTCCTTCTAGAAATGAAGCTTTGGATAAATCTTCAATTAAATCTTCAAAAGATATTGTGAGAATTAACAAAATGAGATTTTTAGCTTCTGAAGACACAATGCTTGTATATTTGATTTTCGCAAAACATGTAGCCAACACTCAAATATCCAACAGATTCATATTGTGAAATGGAAGTTGAATGTATGAATGTTTAAGATAAGAAATTCTCGCCTTTGTAATCTAGGAATAGATGCAAACCCTTGAAACCATTTAGTAATTCGATTCCGTTCATGCTTAATTCTAATTTGTAAAACTTACTAAGGGATTAGAGTTTACTTTAGAATTAAAGATTATGTCGCTAAGGAATTAGGACAAGAGTATTTCAGAGAATTAGGTCATGATTCGTTAAACAAGTTCAGTGGTCATTTTTAAGTGAGTAACTTGAGTTCGTCATCTAGTGAAGCTCATCCCTGGCAAGCTTTCTATTCTTTAAATTCAAACCAGTTTTATTTTCCGCAATTTTCCATTATTGACAATTAAACAAACTTCGTACCCTTTTGTTCAATTGAGTTCTAAAAATTACATTCTGATCGTTAACGCAGTCCTTGTGTTCGACACTCGGTTTACCGTTTTAACTTTACTACTTGAACGATTTCGTACACTTGTGAAAATTTACATCAAGTTTTTGGCGCCGTTGCCGGGGAGTGCCAATTAACTGCTGAATTGTAATTTCTTTTACTCAATCGAAATTTTTGCTCTGCAATAAAATTAATTTTGCTTGTTACAAATTTTATCTTTACTTTTATTTTTCTCTAACTCTCAATAACTCACGTTTGTCTAATCTTGTATGCGAGGCCAGGCCTCAGCTGAACTTCTCTTTGACACAGAAATTGAAAAGACTTGCCGTGCAAATCGCAAGGCGACTCAATTAAGAAAGCGCAGAGAGAGGGAAGGGACAAGTGAAGTTGAGATCAACACGGACGAACAGGTCACTGAGGAGATAGCAGTTGTTGAAGGGATGGCAGAATTAGACCCACCTCCTCCCCCACCTGAAGAGAGACTCCTCGGAGATTATGGTGCTCGTGATCGAAACCACAACAGGTTGACCATTGCTAATCAGCCTATGACGGTTAACAAGTTTGAAATCAAGCCAGGACTACTCCGTGAATTGAAAGAAAAACAGTTTGCGGGGAAGTACAATGAAGATGCCAACAGGCATTTGAAAAATTTCTTTGTGATGTGTGAGACAACAAAGGTGGATGGGAACTCGGAAGAAGCCAAACGGTTGCGGTTGTTTCCATTCTCTCTAACTGATGATGCTAAAGAGTGGTTTGATTCTCTACCAGCTGGGAGTATTACAACATGGAATGAGATGGAAGACAAGTTCTTGGAGCAGTTCTTTCCTACAACATTGTTTGTGCGCAGGTGTCAAGACATTTCCAACTTCCAACAGAAGGAGGGAGAATCACTTAGAAAATCTTATAAGAGGTACAAGAAATTGTTATCAGCATGTCCGGACCACAATTATGACAGCACAGTGCAGATGCAGATTTTTTGTAATGGTCTACGCCTTGCTACTAGACAAGTCCTCGACACAGCTTCTGGTGGTTCCATAAATTTCAAAACTGCTTCTTAAATCATCAAAGTCATTGAAGCGGTTGCTCTGAATGAACAAATGGAGATGTATGACAGAACAGGTGGCACAAGAGGAGGACTCATAGACTTGAATCAACTTGAACATAAAAATGCTCAGAACATACTCACTAGAAAGCAGATTCAAGAAGCGGTGTCAGTTGAAGTAACAAAGAGAATGGTAGCTCTTAATATAAGCCAACCTCTAATTGCTCCGGTTAATCAAATGAATATTGTGAAGTGCGATTGGTGTGCATGTCCTCATTTTACTATGCATTGTGATGTACCCATGGATGCCTCTCAAGTAGAAGCGGTGAATTTCCTTAGTAACCAAGGGGGTCGTCAGCAGAACAATCCTTATTCCAACACTTTCAATCCAGGCAGGAGAAATCATCCAAACTTCTCGTGGAAAACTCCACAAAACAGTTTTCAGAATCCGCAACAAGGAGGCCCATCAAATCCTAATCCCCCAAAGAAAGCCGACTGGGAGTTGGCCATTGAAGCGATGGCATCAAGCGTGAACTCTCTCACTCAAGAAACCAGGGCTGCACAAAGAACACCACAGCCTCAATCAAAAATCTTGAGATTCAAGTTGGTCAAATTGCTCAACAAATTACACAAAGACCTCCCGGAAATCTGCCTAGTAACACTGTTACCAATCCTAAAGGACACGAAAGTGTGAATGCAGTCATGACTAGAAGCAGAAGTGTTGAAGACTCACAACGACCTAAAGATACACAAGGTGGGGGTGAGTCATCCGCTGAGTTAGTTGAAGTACAAATTGATGTCCAGGAGAATACACCACAAGATGTGGCTGGAGAACCAGAAAATCTAAAGAAAAATGAGTTACCAAAGCCACAGGTTAAGCTACCGTTCCCACAAAAGTTGAAAAAAGAAAAAGACAAAAAGAGTTTTGGTAAATTCCTTGAGATGTTCAAAAAGTTACAAATTAACATCCCTTTTGCCGAAGCTCTCGAACAAATGCCAACCTATGCAAAATTCATGAGGACATCATTTCAAGGAAGATAAGCATTGGTGATGAGGACGTGATGCTCACTGAACAATGTAGTGCGGTGTTACAAAGAAAAATTCCAAAGAAACTCAAAGATCCAGGAAGTGTTACTATTACTTGTACCATTGGGGATAGAACTTTCAAGAAAGCACTGATTGACCTTGGAGCAAGTGTAAGTTTAATGCCTTTATCTATTTACAAGAAGTTGGGGATTGGAACGGTGAGAGATACAAGAATGACCTTGCAGTTTGCAGACAAATCCTACAAATATCCCTATGGTATTGTGGAAGATGTACTTGTTAAGGTTGACAAATTCATATTCCCAGTTGACTTTGTTGTTCTTGAGATGGAAGAAGATGAGGATATACCGCTGATTCTGGGGAGACCATTTTTACAAACTGGAAGGTGTATGATTGATTTGGAAGATGGTACGTTGACTCTAAAGGTTGACGATGAGGTGGTGAAGCTCAATGTTCTCCAAGCAATGAAGCATCCAAAAGAAAAGGAAGAATGTTACAGGATTGACATACTCAGCTCAATCGTGAAAGAAAAGTTTGAGGCTGAAATTCCAGCTTTACCACTTGAGAGAGTATTAAGCTCACCATCAAAAGTTGTGGAGGAAGGTGAAGATCCTAGAGAATTTGGTGTTCTAGCCATGTTAGAAGCCTTCCCGTCCTATCACCGACGCACACCGACTAAATGGGAGGAGTTACATCCAAATGAAGAATCCGTTGAGAAAAAGTCAAAGAAAGCACCGGTAGTTGAGCTAAAACAACTGCCCCCTCATTTGAAGTATGTGTTCCTGGGTGAGAAGGAAGAGTACCCAGCCATGTGTGGGATGGCCAACTGGGCCCAAGAGACATCCTCACAGTACTATGTAGACGGTCCATTTTTTGGAGCGGATTTCTCTCAGGCCCTAGCTCAGCACCAACAGGAGCCACGCTTCAGCAATTCTTTTCAGAGGTTTGACTCGGAGGCCCATATGGAGCAGTACTTCGTGGACCAGCGAGGGAGGGCTCAGGACCGAGAGCAGCGGGTTCGAGCTGACTACTACAGAGGCAGGGAGGCTAGTCAGGAGGGTGCAGACGAGTTGTTCCGAGACTTGGCCAGTCAGCAGGGTGGTGAAGATGACAACATGTGATCAGCAGCAGTTTCTCAGTTTTCAGTTTCCTGCATTTTTATTTCAGTTGTTTCTCCTTTTGATGTTTCTTTTGTATTATTAAGACATTTTGTGACTCTACTGTTTTTCTGTGTAATCCCCCTATCTTGTACTACTCGTCTTTGTTTGTTATTAATGAATTTACTTGTTTGTGTGGAAAAGTACCAGTTTTGTACCAGCTTTCAATCCAATGATATGTCAAAATGTTCAGAGGAGGATGATGCCTATGGTTTCAATACGAAGTGCAGGGCAAGTGGATAGTATAGAACCGCAACTCCCAGAAATCTCAACTTGTAAGGCCACAACCATATTTTAATTTTTCAATTTTACATATTTGAGTGATTCCATACTGCTGTCATTTCTAGAACTTGCGGTATTTCTTTATTTGTCAATTGGTCTTGTCATATACACATTAAGGCAAAGTGCTTTTACCTAGGGACTTTTTCAGCTTACCTTGAAATTTATTTCAATTATCCTTTGTACAGCCAATTTGAGCCTTTAGGATTAGACCCCTTTTTGTTCTATAACGAACCACAATACCTAGCAAACCTTTAGGTTGTATGACCCTTGAGTTTGGAGTTAAGTGGTAGGTGTTATCAAAGTTTAAGTTTGGGGTTGCTGTTGGAACTAGCAACATTTTTCAGTTTGGGGTGAGGGTACTAGAGAACCAAAGAAAGGAAAAGAAAGAAAAATGTGATGTCTCGTAAAAAGCACTCGTAATGGTGCCAAAAAAAAAACATAAAATTTTTAAGAGACGATCCTGTTCAAAAGTAAAGTTCTCTAGTACTCAAATGATGAAAAATGAGAGGGGGGGACTTGATGATTGTTTAATCTGTTTACCAAGTAGTTGAACTTAACTCCATGTTTGTTTTAACACTACTTTCCAAAAGTTATCCACCCTTCACCCTAGCCCCGTTATAACCAGAAGACCTTAAAAGTGTATACGTGACTATGATTTTGATTGACAGTTTAGAAGTGCTTCAAGCCTATGGTAATATGGCGGTTTGTATGTCGACTGTGAGTACCTTAAATCAAATTTATGCAAGGAGTTGTGGAATTGGTGGTTGAGGAAAGGCATCTGGTACATCAATACACCGGCAAGGAGTGAAGATTTTGACAATATCATTGGTTGGTAAGCTGTCACATTACTGTTATTTTATCATGCACAAGTAGGTTCTTTGAGGACAAAGAACGATGTAAGTTTGGGGTTGTGATGACCTTGAGTCATGTCTTAGTTTTTTCCCTCTTTTGATGTATTTTGTACATTTTAGAGAGTCTTTACATTGGTTTCTCTTGCTGAAAGTAAACATGGTTGGAAGGAATTAGCAATTATGGAACATGAGGATTTTGAAAGATTTTAAGAAGTTTCAGAGTCTGAGTCTGAAGCCTGAAGCCAAAACCTGGAACCAGCGTCTGAAGGTCATCGTGTCACGATGGACCTGTGTCGTGGCACGATGAGAAGAAGGTCATCAGAAGCTGAAGTTCTTCAGAAGCAGGAAAATGTTCAGAAGCTCAAGTATCGTGCCACGATGGACCTATGTCGTGGCACGATGAGAAGAGGTTAGAAGTTGAATTTGTCACTGGAATTTTCGTGCCACGATGGGAGCATCCCTCGTGCCAAGATGGAACTTTAATAGCGTTGACCTATGTTTTAATGAGGCCGTCGTGCCACGATGGACCTGTGTCGTGGCACGATGGGTCAGTTTCAGAAACAAGGATTATAAAAGCCAGATGTGTTTTCAGATCAAGGGTTTGATTTTCTTGGACGAGGAAACTGAGTACATAACTGGAGATTGATTCCGGAAAGGAGCTGTTCAATTCTAGGACACTGGAGTTGAAGCTTTCCACCTTCATTTTTATTGTGTAATGCTTCTTATTTCTTGTTATATTTTGTAATACAACCATGAGTAGCTAAATCCTCTATTGTTAGGGATGAGATTAGCTAGATGATGACTTTTGTCTTGTGACCTTAATTTGATCATTGAATAAGTCTATTGAATCATGTTTTTTATCTTCGCGCTTAATGCTTTTATTGATTGATCACCTTTAAATTGATGTATGATTCATATTGTGAAATGGAAGTTGAATGTATGAATGTTTAAGATAAGAAATTCTCGCCTTTGTAATCTAGGAATAGATGCAAACCCTTGAAACCATTTAGTAATTCGAGTCCGTTCATGCTTAATTCTAATTTGTAAAACTTACTATGGGATTAGAGTTTACTTTAGAATTAAAATTCTGTCGCTAAGGAATTAGGACAAGAGTATTTCAGAGAATTAGGTCATGATTCGTAAACAAGTTCAGTGGTCATTTTTAAGTGAGTAACTTGAGTTCGTCATCTAGTGAAGCTCATCCCTGGCAAGCTTTCTATTCTTGAAATTCAAACCAGTTTTATTTTCCGCAATTCTCCATTATTGACAATTAAACAACCTTCGTACCCTTTTGTTCAATTGAGTTCTAAAAATTACATTCTGATCGTTAACGCAGTCCTTGTGTTCGACACTCGATTTACCGTTTTAACTTTACTACTTGAACGATTTCGTACACTTGCGAAAATTTACATCAGTGGTCTTCACCGTGATCAAGATGTCAATCAAACTTACCAAACTTATTTTTCTGCAAAAAAAAAATATTATACAACAACGAACAACATTCCTCCAACTTCTCCTCCTCCCAAGCATGAATCCTTTTACACCACCTCCACCCTTACCCTTCAATACCCCACCCTAAACTACACATATTTGCTACTGTCATGTAACGATTATCAACTAGCTCAAAAAGTCTTATGAATATATTACATAAAGATCCTCTGGTCTACATGCATCTTTGAACACCATTTACCTAAAAGAAAATATTAAACTTTCTAACTCTATGCACTCCCAAACCACCACTTTTCTGATGAAGACACACCTTATCCCACTTCAACCAATGCATTTTCCTCGCTTCCTCACTCCCCATCCTCCCCCCCATAAAAATATTTAAAAAGAGATTCAATAGAAGTGATTATTCTTACGCGGGCCTTGAAGAAGTACATAAATTAGTGGGTAGCAAGGAAAAGATAAATTTCAGAACGGCCACTTGACCACCTAACGAAAGATTCCTACCCTTCCACCGATATAACTTCTTCTTAATAGGATCAAGCAAATGATACCAAAGACATAACCGGTAAGAGTTTCCTTTTATAGGAAGGCCGCGATAAAGAAATAGAATATTATCAATTTTCCAATTAAGAACAACATAGGCTTCCATCAAGGAAGAATCAATCACATTCACAACTATTAACCAACTTTTATGAAAATTCACTTTTGACCTAAAAATCGCCTCAAAAAGAATAAGATTAGCTTTAATTGCCCTTATATTCTCCCAACTCTTCTCACCCAGAGTTAATGTATGATCAATAAACTGCAAATTGAGAAATATGCATACGATCTTACGAATTGACCTTATACACAATAAACAAACCAACATCTACTAAAGCATATAACATAATATTTAGCCCTTCACTAGCAATCAAAAACAAACAAAAAAAGAGAAAATGAGTGTCTTGTCTCAACTCCCATCTCAATTTAAACTCATCACTCAAACTACCATTGACTAAGACCAAAGCCGATGTTGAGCTTATACTCTCTAAAATCCATCTCCTCCACATAACTGGAAAATTCATTTTGGCCATCACCTCATCCAGATACTCTCACTTAACTAAATCATAAACTTTCTCAAAACCAACTTTACACATAATGAGTTATTTCTTCAACTTTGTCGCCTCATTTACAACCACGTTAGTAAAAGCAAATTTAGTCTAAAAAATAACACTACCAACAACCATCTTCAATCTATTGGCCAAAACTTTAGCCAACACTTTGTACATACTTCCAACCAACAAAATTGGTTTGAAATCAAACAATATCTGAGAGTTGACAACTTTAAGAATCAGAGCAATAAAAGTACAATCAGACCTTTTTTTTAACATTTTTATAGGTGTTGAAAATAAGTCATTGGAGAGTGATAGATAGGCCGTTACAAACAACATACATCAACGCCTAAATTCTATGGGCGTTGGAGGTGTGTCAAGTCACGAAGAGGATTAATTCGAGACAAGGGAAGAGCTCGGTTAGATTGTGCCTTTGCGAAGTGAGTCTTAAGGAAATGAAGGATTTTAGTCTTAGACCATTTCAAAACACATTATGTTATGTATTTGTGTGAGAGACCGAAATTTGGCGCTAACATTTAAAATAAAGTTATCTAATATATATACAGTTAATTTTTAGTAAGAATATCTTAAGAGTGTGTTTGGATGAGGTAATTGAGAAATTTTGAAGAATTTAGAATTCTAGAAAATTCAAATGATTCAATTAAATTGACTTCATTTCTAAATATTCTTGTTTTGATGGAGTAATAAAAAATTTGATTGTCATCATTTTTGGACAACTTTTGCAAAAAAAAATTTTTGGCCAAATTTGAAAATTGAAATTAGGGGTCAATTTGTAAATTTTAAAAAATTTGAGGGGTCAATTTATAATTTTGAATATATTGAGGGGTAAATTTGTAATTTCCAAAAAATATTAGGGGTCAATTGCAATTTTTTGTAAATTATTGGGGTCAATTTGAAAATTTTGGAAAATTTGAAGACCAAAATGCAAAATTTGAAAATTATAAGAATGAAGAAATTTGAAATTCTTAGCTTTTAGGTGTCATTTGAAATTCTCTAAATTTAACATGAACAAAATACTTCATAAATTTCCACCGTTTTGAAAATTCTCCATATTATTATCCAAATAATAAAATTCATCTAAAAGTATTTGAATTACCTCAAAATATTCCCTGATCGAAACCATTGACATTTGAATTGAACTGAATAGTTACGTACCTTAAGACCATTAAAAAATATAGATAACGTCAATGGTCTATTGGTCTTCATTCCTTTCTTGTTGGATGACTTGTACTTTGAATAACGTCATTTGAAACAAAAATACCTTTCCGTATTTTGTTTACTGACTGAGTCATTACATGTGAAGAGGACGTTGACAATGTCTTTATACGATTGAGGATGTTGAGTCTTACACCTCCATGGACCATGCTGAAATGCAACTCCTTACACCTGTCCACTACACCCGATCCCTCGTATACTTTCAAAATGTAGAAATATAAGGCGATTTCAATTTCAATATCTATATGACCTACAAAGAAAACTAAGAGGATGAGTAATCTAAATATTTCATGTACATTTGAAGAATTGTAGGTCATTTATCCAATAACGAATAAGAATTAATCACCTGAGTAAATTCGTAAGCGGTACCGACAAATTAATATATAGAGCATATATATTTAATAGGGAGTATAAATTATTTTGATTTTTTTTATAAGGGTTGAGATATCTTTCAAATGGTAGACTACATAAATTGAATCAGGTTCTCTTTTTAGGGAGATTCATGTTGTCAAATCTTCTAGGCCAAATACCTTCGAGAGTCTTTTAAGTTTTACGTTTTTCTTAGATCGATCTTTTAAGTTTTCTTAATTTCAAATTGGTCATTTATGTTGCACAACGTTTACAACGTTGTCATTTTCCATCCAATTATGTTAAATAGGGCTTACATGGTGGTTAAACACTGATGTGGCACATCCACGTCAGCAAATTTATTAATTATTTTTTATTTTACAAAAAAAAAACTCAATTAGAAGGAAAAAAAATCATCATCATCCCCTTATCTTCATCTTCAACCCAAACAAACTCATCATCTTCATATCTATCTCCACGTAAATATCATCATCAACTTCAAACTCACCACCAGATTTCAATTCTCAATTTTTTTCGTAATCACTATCCATGTTCTTCAAGTTTTTCAACCTCTACATCTTCAACATTCTCATCATCAACATCGTCATCTTCATCATCCTCGTTCATACCATCTTCCTCATAAGAGAAACTTAGAAAATTCCAAATTAATATTCATAACAAAAATCACAGCCGAAAAACTCTGATTAAGTTGAAAATTACAAAATTAAATTGGGTTAGAATATGAAACTTAGATGTAATTTTAATGGGTGTTTTGTGTATTTTTTTTTTTGTTGAAGGAGATGAAGATATGAATGTTAAGATGAAGGTATGAATATAGCTATGGAAGATCTGGGTTTGGAGGTTTTATTAATTTATTTAATAAAAATTAAATAATAATTTATTTTTTTAATGATTTGGAGTCGACACGTCATCGTTTAACTGCCACACAAACATCTTTAATAGAGTTGGATGGAAAATGATTATGGTGCAAACATTGTGCAACTTAAAGAATCAATATAAAACTATAGAAACTTAAAGGACTGATATGGAAAAAACGTAAAACTTAAAGGACTTCAGGATGTATTTGGTCAATCTTCTAACACTAAGTTGGTAGTAAAATACCAATTTATTCAATAAGAAAAAAACAACACACCAATTTAATTTAGAGGAAATTACACTTACCTCCCTTGAGGTTTTCCTAAACGACATATAGACCCCCTCTATTTTTAAAAAAACATGCACCTCCCCTATGTGATTTAACGCCATCTCTTGGTTTCTCTCAACAATTCTTATCTCCCCCTACATCATCTATGTTATAGTGTTTGACTAACTCCA
Source organism: Medicago ruthenica (assembly GCA_018208015.1). NCBI lineage: Eukaryota > Viridiplantae > Streptophyta > Magnoliopsida > Fabales > Fabaceae > Medicago > Medicago ruthenica. The sequence continues at coordinate 97,039,804 of CM031372.1, read as the reverse complement.
TTATGTATAAAAAAATACTACACCACTAGTTTCACTCAACTGATACCTTTTTAAACCTTACCTCTAGTCATCAAAATCAAACAGCAGTGGCAATTAGATTTTTTTTTTAAAAGAGCAGTAGCAATTAGATAATCCCTAATAATAAATATACATATTTTATCCTCTCTATTAGTGGAAGAGGTCGTAATTGTTTGATGAATTGTGCCCTAACAATATTAGATTAGTCTCCTCCTTCAGAAAAAGGACAACGGTGAATTTGATTTAGAGAGAACTCTTTCTCAATTTGTTAACAGAGATGGAAGAAGAAAAAAACATGCCGCCAATAGTTGTCAACTGCTGCGAACAACAATTATTAATTACTTTTAGCTCCTATGGAAGAAGCAAATACTTATCCTAAATTGCAGTCTTGAACCTTAGGGAGCAGCTACTTCTGTTTATTATGTGAGCAATGTGACTTAAGTTTTTGTTGACAGAGCACTAACGACCGTAACTAAGAAGGGAGGTCCTTGTCACTTCAAAAAAAAAAAATAACGGAGGTCAATGTTCAATTTTAAACTAGAAGGGGTCTTTGTGATATTTAAAAAAACTTTAAGGGTGATCAATGTAATTATCCCTTTAATTTATTGTAAAGTAAATGGTCTATAGTTGCACGGAAAAATGACGCTCTAACACTGTCTTTTTTTTCTTTCGGAAATGTTGCATAAAGCGAAAAACATTATCACGATGACATCACCACAATACAAACATGTATTGTAGCAAAATATCTAAATTTGAGTAAATAGGCAAAGACCACCCCGAAATTGTAAAATCTTGCAATAACCCCCCTGAAATTTGAAAAAAGGCAAACACCCCCCTCAAATTGTAAACCGTCAGGCAAGTTAGTCCTTCCGTCCATTTCCTCCGTTAAAACTGATGACGTGTCTATTAACTGTCCATGTGGCACTGACACGTCATAGGGGTATTTGCTTATATAATAGTTGATATTAAAATTTACATTAACATAATAGTTGAGTCCCTAAAATTACTCACTTAAAGGCAAAATAGTCCTTGAAATTAATATTAAATAAGCATATTAGTCCATGATTTCATATACCTTTTGTCTAATTAATACCCCTCTATGACGTGTCAGTGCCACATGGACAGTTAATAGACACGTCATCAGTTTTAACGGAGGAAATGGACGAAAGGACTAACTTGCCTGACGGTTTACAATTTGAGGGGGGTATTTGCCTTTTTTCAAATTTCAGGGGGGTTATTGCAAGATTTTACAATTTCGAGGGGGTCTTTACCTATTTACTCATCTAAATTTCATCCATCCGGCCATGTATTGTGTGAAAGGAAATATAACGGTGGCAAGCTGATTCGGGATACATTCGTGAACTTGGGCTTCGCTAGAAATAGCAATGCTCTTTTTTTTTTTAACGGAACACTATCAAATGTTGTATGGAAAGAAGAAGAAAACTTTAAAATGTGTGAATGTTTGAGACACTGTCTTTGATTTGTGAATTGTGATTGTTTCATTTTATGGTCGGCTTTGATAATCTTGAATATTTTTTTGAAACAAAATATTGTTTTTTATTTACAAATGAAACAAAATATTATTGGTAAACCAAAATTTAGGTGGCTAAGTGTCGTAGGACTACCTTTCAACCAAAAAAAAAAAAAAACTGTTGTAGGAGTAATCAATTCCATGGCGAAATATATTTGTTGGTAACAGGGTGGCCGCAAAAGCAAACCCTTAGGACTCAAAAAATTATTTAATGAAAATCTATCCTATATTCTATTTTCAAAACTAGAATTGATAAAAAAAAATTCAAAACTAGATTAAATGTATTATTATTTTTATTATTTGAAAACTCGGTATCTAGACTAAAGATCGACTAGTCTGAGAGATTCAATCCAACCGTCCACTTGCGGTGGAACCCATTTAAAGTCAGAGCATCGTTTGATGTGGACTTAACCCATCTAAATTGGTATCAGGGGATCGAACGTGAGAACTTGAGAGGATCACACTCCAATGTCCTAAGTCAATATAACTAGGTCAAACCAAATGGATTAAGATTAAATGTATTGACTTAATTATCGATTAAAAATAAAATTATACAAAATCGTTTGGATTAATTTAATAAATATTTTTGTATTGTAAAGGATATGGAAAATAAAATTTACTAAATTTACTACAATTCTATAACTTTAAAAAACCTACTTTAATATATATATATATATATATATATATATATATATATATATAATGAAAATTTAGGGTGAGTGAGGGGTCCCCGGTTCAAGGCAAGGAAGAATTTCATATTCAAAAAATATTTATAAAGATATTTACATTTACATCCCTTCAAAAGTACTACTCCGTAAGCTTGGACTCGGCATCTTCGAATCCAAAGTTTGTATTTTTACCACTTGATCAAACTCTTGTAGTTCCAAGTTGATTTTCTTTGATTTGGAATGATGATAAGTCTATGTAGGAAAATGCCCACGAGTGCACAATTTAAGAAAACAAATGTAGTAATATTCTCATGAAAAATATGTATTCAACTTTTTTTAAAGTTTAAAAATTGTTAATTCTAATAAAAGAAATCCATTTCTAACAATGAGTTGTTTAATTCAGAAATCGAACTTAGATTCTTTCGAACAATTCGTTATTTATGAAGTTTATTAACTATTTGAGTTCAATTGTTTGATTAATTGTGTTTCTTTCAATTGAAATATTAAATTTTACATTAATAATTCTTAAAATAATAATTATATTTAATCCACGGTGACCCATTTGTCTATTTTTTTTTGCTAATAATAAATCATTTGTCTACACATGTTTGATGATTTAAACTGACCACGCTTTTATTTATTTATTTGTTGTAGAGTATACCGACATAACTCATACACAGACCCACTCTACTAACCACAACCAATAACAATACGCAAAATATCACAATGATTTTACATATCAAATCCTCCAAACATTCCCAAAGTGGACGCAACTAAACGATTAACCACCAGCCTTAATTATTTTTTTAAGGAATACTACTAGCCTTAATTATTAATTAACTACAAAACTCACAATCGTAGATAAGATATTTGAAAAAAAAAAAAAAAAAAACACCTTTAAGGAGCCATAATATATAGTAGTCGACAACAGTGACCATTCCTTCCATAAGCAAGCAAAATCTCATGGAAACCGAAATATGCATGAGTCATGAGTTGCTTGCTGTAGAAACCATCAAGTTTATATTTATTAATTTTTTTCCATTTTTCAATTTTTTTGTCAAGTAGTCAAGTGACTATGATAACATAATATAAGTATGAAGAACTAGGAAATCTAAACCTCAAATCGCACCTCCCTGTATTCAATGTTCAGAGAGCTACCTCCAATTGAGCTACATTTTTCAATTCTAATTAGATAAATAAAGATAGATATAGATATAATAATAATCATTTATTAAATGTATGGATGAGTCATACGACACGGGCTCACAAGTTTTTCATTTAAGGGAAAGGAACGTTTTTCATTTTTCATGAGTAGTGTTGCAAACGTAAATCAAAAGCCATGCATCTAAAATTTTTAGAATATATATATATATATATATATATATATATATATATATATATATATATATATATATATATATGGGGCTGCTAAATTTACACTCACCTAAACACACAAAGGTGTAAATTAGCAAGCTACACCCACTTAAAATCATTAAAGAGTAAGTTAGCAACATACACCCACTTGATTATTTACACTTATTTTTGTAAATTTTATCAAATTGTTTACACCCACCTCACTAATTTACACTCACTTTCATCATTCCAAATATTGTTTCCTTAAAAGTTTGTCCCTATTACATGTGTTTGTACCTTAAGCATGTTACTGTCTTTTTTGTTTGTTTTATTTTTTAAGGATCTTGCTTTTTTTTATTTTATTTTAAAAAGAGCAACAAAAAATTCATTAAATACTTAATTTGGTAATTAATACTCTGATTAGTGCCCCTAAAAAAATATTATGATTAGTGTTTTTTTAACGTCGTAGTAGCGTTATTTTTTTCCCCAATAGGGTATTTTTTTATTTTTTTGGCACAATAATGGAGTTATGGAAAGAGAAAAAAAATAGAAAACCACCTTAATTTAAGGAAATAGTTACTTGATGTTTTAAACAATTTTGTTCTTTTTAAGTTAATTAAATTAAACTTACAAAATTACCCTTCAATTTAAAATTGGTTTGAATAGTAACAAAAAGACTTTTTGGTAAAAAGTAAGTGGGTGTAGCTTGCTAATTTACACCTTAGTGTTTTTATGTGGATGTAAATTAGCTGCCCCTATATATATATATAACATTATTTATTCTATAAAAAAAGTAGCATTATTAATTATTTATTTGTGGGATAGTTGAGCACTTTCAATCGATTCAGTTCCTTGTTGAACATAATATTTCAGCTTTATTCTTTTAATCATTTCTTCTACAACGGGAAAGAAAATGCTTGAAGAAACTACCAATTGCAACCAAGGGTTTGTTTAACAAAAATAGCGGATAGCTGATAAGATAGCTGATAGCTTATAGCTTACGACTGATGACTGATGGCTGATAGCTTATAGCTGATGACTTATGGTTGATAAGCTAATTGAAGTGTTTGGTAAAATTAGCGGTTCAACTAATTGATAGATGTAAAATGACATAAAAGGACATTTTTATATTATTCAATTTTTTATGAAGACAAGAACAACATACATTAATAATAATAATAATAATAATAATAATAATAATAATAATAATAATAAGAACAACAATATCATTGTCATTTAAGTACGAATTAAGATAATCTTAACAACCTACAGAGCTAAAAAATACTTGCATATTCAATCCATTCTTTGCACAGATATTAGACATTAAAGCACAAATACATTTATTTTTTATTTTAAATTATAATAAAACATAAGGGGTAAAACTGGTATTTAAATAAAATAGTAAGGGTAAAAGAGGAAGAAAAAACAATAAGCTATAAGCTCAAACGCTACTTGAAATAGCGTCTGAAAAATAAGCTATAAACTCCTGAAATAAGCTATATATAAGCTCCTGACGAAAAGACTGTTACCAAACATGTCTTTTTTTGTCAGACAAGCTTATAAACTATAAGTTATAAGACATAAGCTTGTTTTTGTGCCTTGTCAAACAGACTCCAAATATCCTCAAGGATATTCTATCAAGTAACACATTATCTGCCCTCCATCCTAGTTTTTTTTAAGGGTCCATCCTAGTTTGATGCCTCATCACAAAAACATTCCTCATATGACATATTATAATTGTTAGTTTTTTTTTACGAATAATTAAAATTGTTAGTTGTTTGTAAGATAATTGTTTTGTTTATCAAAAGAAAAGTAGAAATAAAAAAACTATTTGTATCTGCCCAATAATAATTTATGAGCCCAAGAGTATCTTAATTTATGGGAAATTTCTCATAAGCTTCCCCGAACGGTATTTAAGTGTCACTCGGTTCTGCAGTAGAAGTTAAATACCGTTCGATATAACTGATTTAAAATCTTCCCGAACGACAATTAACAGAGAGTATTTTGCTATTTTCAGGGTGGCTGGGAGAAAACATGAAAGCCTAAATAGCAATTTTCTAATTTATGAGCCACACACAAAGCAATCAAGCTGTCGACCCATAAGATTGGGATCTTGGCCCAAGAGTCTAACATTCAATTCTTATTCTTATCAATAACATTTTGCAAATTACATTTCACACCAACAATTTATCAAAACACCACTTTTTAAATATATCCTACCCTCTTGGCCCGTGCATATTTTTCTATATTTAATTTTTTTTTTTGACAAATCTATATTTAAATTTAAAAAATCATTCATAAACTGTTTTTTTATGAAAACACATTTAACTTTTTTGAAGTGAATAATTGTCTTGTATTTACTGGAAACAAAGATAATGCAAAAAAAATATATATATATATTTTAATCATTTCAAAAAATGTAACATCCGGTCAAGTATGTTATCCTATCTCTTTATCATAATACTCACTTTTAGGCTCTGTTCGGATTAAATGAGCAGGAATGAAACGGAAATGAAAAGAGTGGAATGGAGTGGAATAGAACAAATATTCCATTTCATCATTTGAGTATTTTATGATGTAATAGAATAACGTTTCCATTGTAACCCAAAAAAAAAAAGAATAACGTTTCCATTCCATTGTTTGGAAAATGGACGGAATAGAACAAATTATAATTTTTAATTCCATTTTTACCCCTATTTAAAACCACTATTATTATGTAAAAAAAATCATTACTAAAAATTTGTCTCCTTCAATAATTTAACCACCCAAACAAAAGCTCCTAGATCATCCCAAAGAGGAGCTCGTAGGAATTGTACTCAACAAGAATTGCACTCACCTCACCTCCATGAGAATATTAAAGTGATACATCCACATCTTATAGTTTGTAAAAGTTATTTCGTGATAAGATTTCTTTCTACCGAAAAATGATCAATCCATTGGAAGTAAAGACTCACAAATTGAGAGATATACAAAGCAAGAAAAATAACGCAAACTCGCTGGGTATACAAAGCAAAGAATAAGAAAAAAGGTCCGCTACATATACAGTGCAATGCATGAACATAAAAGCAAAGAAAAAAAGAGCAAGCATACAAATATGTACAAGAAGAAAGACTCACACTGATAGGAAAAAGAAAGTATTTGGGAGGAAGAAGGGCATATTTGAGAGGAAGAGGAAACAATAATGATAAAATAAAGGTAAAAGGGTAATATTTAAATTATGATGCTCCATTCCATTGCATACACCCAAAATTTGGAAATAAAAAATTGAAGGATTGACTGGTATGTGTTGGAATGGGTTCCATTATATTTCATTCAACTCCATTCACTTTTTACTAATCTAAACAATGGAATATAATTAGTTACCACTCCATTCTATTCCATTTCATTTCATTCCATCACATACCATCAATCAAACACAGCCTTAAAATATATTTTCTTCTCTTTTGTTTTTGAAGTATAAGGTCTATTTTCTTCTTGTTTACAAACAAATTTTAAAATATGAAAATAGAAAATATTTTCACAAATAAACGGACCCTAACATTTTTAAAAAGAGGACTTTTGTTTGGTGCGAAGAGATTAGCGTACGTCTGGCATACTAAACATGGGGGAGAGATTCGTTGTTTTTTCGGTGTTAACATATCGTACTAAGAAGCTTTGTCCTTTTAAAAATTAAATTTAAGAATTCTAATATAATATATTTTCATATTTTGAATTTTACAATATAACGTTTTCACAAAGTAAGCCGGCCCTAACTTTTTTAAAAATTAAATTTAAGAACTGATATAATATATTTTCATATTTGAATTTTACAATAATAAAAAGTTAGTTATATATGGTTAATTCTGAAAGTTATTTTTTTTTGTTGAGTCCAAAACTTAAATACTAGAAACAGTGGTTACACGATACAAGTAGACCTGGGCAATAAATCTAAACATAGATATAATTTTCTCCTATGTGGGGTTGTTGTTGCTTAGAATCTAATTAAGCAAATCTATGATAATATATCATGGATGTTGGATTGATAATATGTATGAGATAATGGTCAACATTTGTTCCTCTCATCTCTCACCATATATACTCCTCTCATTTGACCTCTCACCATATATATATAGACACCCACACATACACGCATCAAAGGGGGATGGATTTATGTCCAATACAGAAATTGAGTGTAATAGTAATCTAACATAGATTGTAAAAATTGGCAAGGTAATGTTCATATAGGTAAAAATAAGTCACTTGTCAATTTGATGAGACATAATTCATTTTATTTTTGAGTTTTCATTCATATGGTGTAGGATAGTGTATACTACAATGTTGGAGGTTGAGTTTATACTCTTAATAAATCTATAGCTCTTATATTTGACTGGTGTGTTTGATTGTAGTGTACACTTGAAATATTTACCTATAAGTGTTGGAGGTGGGGCCGCCTCTATGAAAGCTTGGACAAACTTTCTATAGCCACTCATGAAATCCAGACATAGGTGCAAGGCCAAAATGCACCTCACCGCGTTGAACAACTTTGGATGAGATGTCAAAGTGAGTGATGAGATCACCGTTTCACATACGGAATGAAGTTCATAGATGTTATAATCCCACCGACATTTTAGTAAATCAAATTTCATTTGCTCCATGTGTTAGTTCATAGTCCAAAAGACACTAGTGCTTATGCATTGATGTTTCATGCTCTTGGAAACACCTAAAACTTTAAAAAAAAATTGTGGAAGATTGTTAGAATTTTATTATGTAATTTATTTTAGAATTATTATATTAATGAATCATTATATCAATTGATTTTATGTCTTGACCAAATTTTATACACTTTATTATTCCTAATTTAGTGCTACAAAACCATTTCAAGCTTCACTACTCTCAATTACTTCCCACTTGTATATATGGGTTTGTGGCAATACCTAAAGGGAGAGAGAGCAGAGACATGAGAGAACAAAAAAGTTGCAGAATAACGAATATAAACGAAGTTTTCGTGAGCATCTAAAAGTGGTTCTTGAGACCTTGTTAATTCATGTGCAGTGCTAACAAGAAGTGACTGTTGTATCCTGGAGAGTAATAGCTGTGAGACCTACCACATCGGGTAATTTATCCGTGGTGGCAAAATACTCTCAAGCCTAGTGCATTTGCACGCCTCACTCAATAATCGATAAGTTTTCATATTATCTGTTTTTATCTTATTATGAGTCAATTTATCTGTGTTAATATTTCTCTTTGATTTTTTACTTTGTAATAATTCTATGTCTAAATTTTCCAACATTAAACATATCTTTCAAGTGAGAACCATGGGTATTAAATAGTATATCAAGAAATTTCACAATAACAAAGATTTATAGTGGTAGAAATTGAAGATAGAAGCAATCTTAATTCAACAAAAGTGTGTAGATGTTGTGACGGTGATGCCTTGGTGTCAAAGGAGAAGACCACGACAGTGATGTGAACCAAGTTGGAATTGTTGTATATATTTATACAGGATGGCATAGTCAATATGAATTATTGATCAATTGACATATTTCAACAAAATCATTGATGATTTGCAGAATATTGATGTGATCCTTGAGCTCTTTAAGGATTCACTATTTTATGAAAAGGGAGCTATTATCACCTTGGATGAGGTTGGATATGTCATTAATACCAACAAGCTAACTAATTTTTATCACATTTGGGTCATAGATCTGGATGTTCTTATCACATTTGTTCAAGGAAACAAACTTTGAGACTTTGGAGCTAAAAAAACATGGATTCTTTCACCTTGGAAACGACAAAGTTTGTAAGGTTCAAAGTATGCAATAAAGTCTTTAAGAGGAAGAAAAAACATTCTTGGGGTGGAAGGGGTAATAGTACAACTTGTGGAGTTATTTCAAAAGCTAATGGTAGTTAGATGCAAATGGATCTTCAAGAGGGCGGACGGTACTACGGGTTGAAGAACAAAGTGTAAACATTGTGGGACTACAAATGGTTGTTGGATGCAAGGATAGTAAAAAATGGCTAGAGACAGTGAATGAGGAAATACATACATAAAAGAATATTCGGACCTGGAAACATGTGTAGAGGTCACTTAGATCAAGGTTCAAACATTACTTGGACTTGATCAAAATTGTTGAAGAGAAATTATAGGATGGATATACAACAAGTGGTTAAAAGGTAAATTGATATCACCACTGATTTGAACCCAGGGTGGAAAATTGTGGTGTTTTTCCTCAAAATTAGTTTCGTTCTACATTATCCTCCTGGAGGACTGGATGCCACCATGGGGTGGTTTAACCCGAAAAGTTGACATTCTTTTGTCTTTCAATTTCTGTGAGGTGGCTGCAACATACTGTAACGAGGTTCGTCGCATCAGGGTACAAAAGGAGCAATATTTGATCTGATTGGAAATCACCAAAAGAAATAAGTTTTAGGGAAATTTTAGTGCTAAGGTTTAAGAAATTTGAGTGCTTAGATTTATTTATTTGTTGGTGGTCATTGTTATTTATTTATTTTTCTCGTTGAATTCACAACAATTGGAATGAAGGCTGAAATAAGCAATTCAAATAGTTTGTGTGGGTAGGAAGTACAATTTGATGTGTTTGAGGTAAAAAAATATGTTTGAAGGTGAAAGTTCAAATAGTGTAATCAGGCCCGTTCTTGGGCAAGAGCAAGGAGCTCTACGGAGCCGGGCCTCCAATTTATGGAGGCCTCAAATATTTGTAGGGATAGGGGTATAATTGTTGGAGTGCAAGATAAAAAAAATAAAACTTTTAAAATCTGTCAATAAATGTCATTTTTCCGTAGGTAAAAGTCTGGAAGACAACAATTTTGCCGTCAATTATTCATTGTCTATATATAAGTGTCTAATTGTCTGTAGGTAAAAGTCATGTTTGAACATATGCTCATATATTTAACTACAACTTAATTATTTATCATTATAAGTGGTGTTGAATTTTTTTTTTTCAATTCTTTTTAAATGAAAATTGTCAAAATTACAACTGGGCCTCTAAATTGTCAGGAACGGCCCTGAGTGTAATATAGCAAAGTTGGTTCACAAAAGAAATTGGGCCAACATATCTGTGAGGGTGTAAATTAAACAAGCAAGCAAATTTGCCAGCATTTCAAATTCATCAAAATAAACCATTTATCGAGTCTGATTGAGTTTTTTGAACAAAAGATAAGAGTTGTATTGTGTTGATTTGAAAGAAAAAAATCTTGGAAAATTAATTTACATCATATACACAATACCTCGCTACGGATATAGATAAATCCAACAATTCAAAAAAAAAAAAAAATGGAGGATAACTTCCACAATCACACGAAAGATTTCTTAGAGCTAAGTGCTATTTTATTTGATTGTACTGCTCTTTTTTCTACTTATTTCCAAAACTCAAGGGTGGAGTTCGTTAGAAAAAAAGTCGATGAAACAACTCATACCAAGGTAATTAAAACCGGACCGGACATTAAACCGGTTGAAGCAAGGGTTTGGGGTTTAAAGGTTCAATCGGGGTTGAACCGGTATTAATTATATATAATTAATAGTATTTTTTATCTAATATATTATATGATGTTAGCATAAAATTTAAAATATTAACATATTTTTTTTAAGATTTGAAATTATTTTATGTTAATAAATTTCAAAGAATTAATGTTTTTTTAATCGTTACAAGAACTAAATGCTTATTATTAATGGTTCCTTCCTTCTCATGTTCGTCTTCATTGGGTTTTTTTTTCCTAAATCCTGGTAAAAAAACAACTGATACTGGTTTTTTTAGAAGAAAACATGAAAAGTGGTTCAACCGCCCGAAACCGTCGGACCGCCGGTTTTCCCGATTTTTACCGATTATCCGGTTTGATCCCCGATTTTTTGTCACGACAGTTTTTATGGTCATCCGGATCGGATAGAGGTCCGGTTCACGGTCCAACCGGTTGAACCGGCCGGTCCGGTTTTTATTACCTTGACTCATCCTCTTGCAAAGACGACTCCATCAATTGTATTCATTTACTCCCTCCATCCCTTTATATATATATATATATATATATATATATATATATATATATATATATATATATATATATATATATATATATATATATATATGAATAGTTTACAAAGATCACGGGTATTAAGAAAAATGTTTGAATTAATAAATTTGTCATAAATATATGTTGCTATTACCAAATTACCCTTTGTCTATGAAGATATTTAATGTTAACTTTTTATATTTCAAGGTGTATTGATAATATTAATGAGGGGTGTATTTGGAAAAAGAGTAGTAAATGCATCTAGAAATTTGTAGATAGTCTTATATTTAGAGACAAATTTTTTTGTAAAGTAGTCTTATAAAAAGGGACGGAGGGAGTAATATTATAAATGAAATAATACAAATATCGTTCCACCAAAAAAAACTAAAAACTAATAACTCATTGGCATATTCAAACATTACCTTTTAAATTAAATTCTTCAGATATTTTTACCCCAACCGTAGCTCATTTGGGCTTTTAAGAGCATGGTTATTTGTGATTATCCAACTTTTTCCCCCTTTTGAGTTAAATATTATTAATTTTTTAATCACAAAGCTCAATATCATTGCTGACATGGGTTTTTCTTTTTAAATGAAGTGTAATAGACTAAAACATTATGTCAAAAAGTCATTTGGGTTATGGGTATCAATGTCCGACTCTGTTATCATATTAAGGTTATATATTGGATCTAATTCATTCATACAAAACATGTTTTGTAAAGATGAATTATGCCTAACTTAAAAATATAATTTGGTACGAGAGTTTATGGATTCAGGCTATCCACCATTTAAATTTACGCCCCAAACTCAATAGTTTTAGCATAAAAGGTGTATTGAAAAAAGTCAAGTTCCACTTAGAAAAAAGATAAGGTCTAAAATGTTTTATAAAGAGTGACACCCCCCACATCACAAGTCAAATTTGTAAGAATGATTTAACCTTATAACGTGCAAATCCGACCCTCATGGTATCAACTTTTTCTTTCAATCAATTTTTGTATCAATCTTTCTGTCAATTTTCTTTTTTTTCTTTGTTGGATTTTATCATGATTCTCAACATAGTATCAGAGCCTCTTCAAGATTCATTGAGCATTCTGCTACTAGAAAATCATTAGCCATCAATATATTCATTTTGCTGTTTAAAAAAAAAAGACTCGTTGAATTCAATACCTTCATAATTAGGCAACTTTTTTTTCTACAAATATATATATATATATAATTTTTTTAAATGACAAATGTTAATAGTAAGTTGTTAGATCAATATTTACTCTTTTGTCCGATTTTGAACCTAGACCTACAACTTCTTATTTCTCAGCCCAAACTATTTGAGTTTCCAAACCCTAAATATAAACAATGAAATTTATTTATACAGTCTATCAACAATGAAATTTTGACTTCAAACTCAAATCACAACGGTGGGAAATTCTAGCATATGTACCATTTGTAACTTCTGGTTGGTTCCATTATTTGAATTTGAATTTGCACATTTATTGTCAAAAAAAGAAGTACAAAGCACTTTTGATTTAAAAATATGTAAAAACAATGTTATTAAATCACTCAGATAGTTCTCCTAAACGAAAATTTAACTTTTTAAATTAAACAGGAAAAACAAATTTATTCTATATATGTATGTTAAGGTTTCCATAGGTGACCCAACTTAGTATTCTGTGTTCGATGACCAGTCCAAATCTATAAAACTGGTGATGGATAAGTGAGGTCCCACGCATATACACGTTATTTACGTGAAAAGAAAAAGTAGAAAAAAAAAATAGAAGATGCAAATAAGGGCAAAGAAAGCAAATCCAAGGGTTCATATCACGTTTATCCAAATAATCAACGGTCAGCAGCAGTTATGCATAAAGCAAATCCAATGCCATTTCACTTCACTCCATTTCACGAAGCATTATTATTTTTGCATGAATTTTTGAGCCTTGGTAGATTCATAATTCGTACCACAACAGCAATAACACCTTCAAATTTAACCCACACATTTCTCTTTACTTCTTTAGTTATTTTCCTTCATAACCCTCAAAACGTTTTTTTGCAATCACAAACCGACATTTTTGGAATGAAAGGGCAACCCATGTTACAACCTACGTGATGACGACACAAAGACACAAAGATAGCTTTTGTCTGAAATATATCGGTCTCTGCTGCTCATGTTGCTACTTGCTTTATTCGTTCTTTAAAGCCAACATTGGTTCTTACAAAAGTTATATATATCTTCCATGCTTTTCCTTTTTTTCATTAGCTAATAGTTTTGTTTATCGATTAAAATAATAGTATAGTTTGTAATAATTATTGAGTTGTATATGATCTGTTGCTTGATTAATTTTGAAGCACAAAAGCTACTCGGAATAAGAGGCATAGAGGAATAAATTTGATCAATGACAAATTGCCACAACAAAAAGGTCATACACATATTTTGACCAGCTACTCTTTTACTTTTCTTTTGAAGTGTATGATATGATAGTATAATAATACGGGACTTAAAAGGATTTTGTGGATCTGATTGGCAAAGCAATTTTTTAATTAGAGCTAGTAGATATACTGCCTATAGTTTATAAACCCGTTTAACTAGAATAAACTCATTTGTTAACATTTTTTTCTCTTTAGTAAAAAAACATTTTCTTCTCATGAGTTTATAATTTTTTTACTAGCGTATAACGTTTTTTGATAAGTTATTTCAAGTAGTTTATAACTTATATATTTTATCTCAACTCTATTTTTGTTGTCTTAATTGAAAAATAAATAAAAATTAAAGATGGTTGTATTTTAAATTAATCAGACACTTCGATAACTAATTTTACCAAGAGTTTTTCTATTTATTACATGAGTTTATTTACACGTCTGACAAGAATACATACAAAATCGAAAATTCCCTTTCTAAGAAGTAAAAACATATAGTAATTGTTTGTCATAAAACACCAGGAAGGCATTTTTGCAATTCGTTTTGTGATATTGACCATTTTTTATTAAACACTATAATTTCAATTTATTAGCTTATCTGCTGCTACTAGTTATAAGCTAGTTTATTATGCTATCAACAATAAATTCATCTGTTATCGACTAGAGCATCAACTGTCAACATTTTCTTATTAAATAAAGCTTATATATCCAATTGTATTTTTTCATTTTTTAAGATAAACTAATAGTATTATTATAATTAAGAGTATCAGATGTCAACATTTTTTATCAAACAAAGCTTATATATCCAATTGTAATTTTTCATTTTTTTAACGTAAACTAATAGTATTAATAAAGTATAATAAAAATATCTAATAGTTTGAATTAAGAAATATATTTTGAGATAAAAATTCTAAGAAAATGTAACAAGCTTCTTACGTAGTAGTACTATCAATGTTCGTATCTTATCATTTCTTCAGAAAAGTTCTACTCTTCAAGAACTAATTAATAAAATATTAGTTAATCTCTATCTTTCCCTCCCATCAACACTCACCTCTAGTTCCTTGGATATGCATATATACTCCTACATATCTAAGTGAAAACGGTTAACTAAAATTTTCAAACCTAGAGTTGATTTGGATAAAAACTTGCCAACACAAATCTGCTAAAAGTACAATGATTTGAGCTTTCTTGGAATTCTAACCTTACCGGTCTGTATTTTATTTTGAGGGACAAGTAAAAGAGATATCTGTGAACATTAAATCACTGTCGCACTCAAGTTTCCAAGAACTTCTCTTTGACGAAATTAAGAATCACATATAGTACGAAGTAACCTAGCAAAGTCTTTGTCTGGATGCATAACCCCCCAATGCATATGGAGCAGAGAAAGAAATTGAAGAAGAAACTTACCTTACCATGCATATTTGAATAATATTTAGATTATCTGAACTATATGTCCAACTTTGCTATCTACTTCCAATTGTGTGTACACATACTCTAAGATGATATATCCATATATATCACAATTAGTCTCATATATGGAATAATATATAGCTATATGAAAAAGATCTAATTGAATTTGCAGGTTTGCATTATGAGTACGTATTACTTCATTTCTAAAATTAAGATAATATTATAAACTTGCAAATATAGAGGCACTGCTTGTGAGAGATTTATATATTAAAAAAAAATTATCTGACAAACATGTCCACAGAATCTTACTAGCTGATTGCCGTACGTGGCCAAAACCGTTGCACTAGTGTACATGAGCTACCAAGCGTATGTATTGTTGAAGCAGGTATGTGTAAGTAAACATAGGAGAAAATGGTGTACCCAAATAATATTGATATCATAACTTCTGAAAGCAATCACATAATAGTTGATGATTACTACAAGCACACATTGTTATACAAATTAAAGAAAGTTCATATAGAACACACAATAAACTCACTCAATACATAAACATAAACATAAACAATTAATCAATGACAATGAAATGAAAATATATAAGAACAAAAAACCAAATACTACCATGCCTGTGTTAATTTCTTTTAACACTAAGCCTTGATTATATTTTTGCCATTTGAAGATAGTGCAACTTGTAAATCATGTTGTTCAGCTGGACAACTTCTTTTTTTTGTCTGATCCATTAAAGATGATGCCCTGGATTTGATAACTGATGATAAGCAAAGAGATACAACAGAGATGATGGAAAATTCGACCACAGAAATTACTAGAAAAATTGAATTAGTAACAAAAAAATTAGAGAGAAAAAATATATGAAATTATATTCATCTCTAATTTCATCTCTAAGTATAAGTTAGAGGTGTCAAAATTAGAGATCAATTTAAATATTTTTTCATCTCTAATTACTGCCAATAATTCAACATTTTCTAGCAGTGCAAACGATGAAAGTTACAACAAACGACTAGCCGAAGAAGACGCAAGACCAGGAAAATCAGTCCATGAATTATTGTAATGGTTGTTATTCTCTGACATATTCATTGGAGATCTTAGCAGATTAAAACCTCCGTTGTGTTCCGATTTAACCGATGCAGGCATCAGAGTAGTAACCCTAGAAGTAGTTGTTGGTTCAACAATTTCACTTTGAAATGGGAAAGAAACATTTGAAGTACTTGAATCAAAGCCATTGTTCATGAAAGGAAACTGCTGAAATCGCCACTGATCCACACCTCCTCCTTCTCCTCCACCAGTAGTTGAACTATAATCTCCAATTTGAAACATGTTTCCAACACCAAACCGGTTCAGATTCTGAAGAGATGTCATGTAATTAGGTCTATTAGTTGGGTGTAAGAATTCTCCAAGAGGAGTTGAAGTTGAATGGATTGCACTTGTTGAGTAATCTTTGTCATTACTATTTGATATTGGAGATTTGGAGGGAGTAGAGGTGTTACTCTTTTTGGTCTTTTTGCTTCTACGACACCCTCCACCAACAGGAACATTTCTTAATGCACCCCCTCTTGTCCAATAACGCCTACATGTCTTGCAAAAGTGTCTTGGTTGAGACAAGTTATAGTTGTTGTAGTAACAAAATTTTGTGTTGGTTGATTCACAACGAGGACACTTCAAAGCTGTCTCTGAAGGTGGTGGTAACTTAGCTTGCTGAGTTTGAACCTGACCAGTTTGAACTTCGTGAGCTGCCTGAGCTTGAGCTTGATCCGGTATCGAACCAGGCCTGATAACTGAGCCTGCACCATGTGGCTGTGAGGAGGATAGTGGTGGAAGCAACTGATGTTGATTTGGTTGCTGCAAAACATATGTATAATGAAATTCATATATAGATATATCACAAGGTTACAAGAAAGGGAAAAAGATGAAATTATTCTTGAGTTGTAATGAAAAAAAATCTGCAGGTATATTCAAGAAGATATTATTATTACAAAGGAATAGGAATAAATAAATTCACTCTTTTGTGGAAAAAAAAACTTACTTGCTGCCAATTTAGAGGATCTAAATAAGATGGAATAGAAGAGAAAACCATGGTGTTCAATCCTTTTGCGTTTTTATTTTTTTTTTCTCTTTAATAAAGTTTGATGGCTCTTTAGGGGATGGTGGAGAATCACACTATAGTGGAATAGCAGAGCTAAGAAAGTAATAAAGCATTAAAGTGGAGATGGAGGAAGGAGGAAAGCAAGAAGAGGCTTTATCTTGTTTTTCTTTGTGGTTATTCTCATTATTCTTTTTGTTTTATTATATTTTTAGGGTTTTAAGTGGAGGAAGTATCTTAACCTATAAGCATCTTCTTTTGACGCGCTGGCCTTAAAATTTGTTGATAAAAAAGGATAGTGGCTCCCATGCACGGAACGGTGTCGTATACGTAGCAAAATGGCAGCTGCTAGGAAATCGTTAGAGCATCTCCAATGGTTCAATTTATCATGAATCATTTGAGTGAGTTTCATTATTTTCCATCACATTAAAACAACTTTTTTTTTCTATTTTTTCTTAAACAACAAAGAAATCGCAAATAAAAAGAGCGAATATCTAAACAAATTAATGTCAATCACTTCAAAAACTTTGAGAGTCCGCTTTGAGAAACAAAGATTAGAAAGAAAATGTAAATTTCGCCTTGCATGAAAAATATATATCTCCAATAACCCTCCTCCTATACAAGTGGGGGGTGTTAGTTACTTGTGGTGTTAGCCGATTTAGTTTCTTGTCTATGATTGTTTAGGTGAAGGGCTATTGTGTATTGTTTTTTCTCTAGTTTATTGTTCTCTCTTGATGTTGTGTTGACCTTTTTTTAATGGCATATATATATATATATATATATATATATATATATATATATATATATATATATTGTACTTGCAGTGAGTACAATATCTAAAGTTAGGGTTTAGTCTGTTTTTGTGATGCCTTAAGAATGCCTCTCAAGTGGGTATTTATAGCCTTATTTGGGTTTGGTTTCCCGTGGCTTTGGCCCCAAGTAACTTGGGCCCAAAGCTACGCTTAGAGCATTCTGGAGCGTTCTAGAGGCTTCTAGAAGCTCTCTGAGGCGGTGCCCGTGGCGGGCTCGCCTAAGGCCTTGATGGCGCTTGTGGAGGGGGCTGAGCCCTTTCTTAAGGGCGCCAACCCCTTCTGGAGGGTTTTGTGCTCTAGATGATAAGATTGATAATCCACAGCCCAACAAGCACGAGCATTGGGACAAGGCGAAGTGATTTAACTGTTGAGGTGTTGATATTTCGCAGCTCAACAAGCACTAGGCTCGAAGAGGCGAGTTGATTGTCTATGGTCTATGAAGGGCGACAACCCAACATGTTCGTGGGTACTAGCCCAACATCTCGAGTATGTGGGGTTACTATGTTGTGAAGGTTAGTGTTCTAGGTGGTCTATAACCCAACAAACACGAGATTTGGGACAAGGCGAAGTGATTTAACTGTTGAGGTGTCATCCCAACAAGCATTAGGCTCGAAGAGGCGAGTTGATTGTCAATGGTCTCTGGAGGGTGACGTCGAACTTAACGACGAGGTGATGTAAGTGGGGCGCGACCTTTGACGTTTTTGACAAATACAGATCTAACAGTTGAGATTTTATGACTTTTCACTGTTGGTGACGTGTTTTAATCTGGGCGCCCTCGAGATTCGGCGGAGAGTTTTGACCGGGGCTTTGAACGCGCCAAAGATCATATTGCCCTTCTGTTTCCCGACGTCGATCTTAGTGGCTTGGATCCTTTCAAGATTGTGCAAGATGGAGTGCTGGTGGATGAGCCCTAGGAGATCAGGGTGTAATTTTATTTATATTATTAGTTATTTTGGTGGCGGGTAGTCAATGGCGCTTGCATTTTGTGTTGTAATTTTTAACTATGTTTTTTGGAGGACAAGTAGAATTCTAACTTCATTCATGCTGAAGAATTGCTTTGGTAGGATATTTACCTTGTATGTTAATTTTCTTTGTTCTTGGCTATGACGTTGTGTTTTGTTGGATCTTGGTGATGCTACAAGGTTCAGCGCCTTTTGATTGTATCTGTGTTTGAGTGATCTCTAGTAGATTTATGTGATTTTTATAAAGTTCTGTTTGAGAAAATGATTGTAGACGCCCTAGAGCCCTCATAGGGTTAGGTATTTTCATATATAGACGCCCTAGAGCCCGCGTGGGGTTAGGTATTTCGTATGTAGATGCCCTAGAGCCCTCGTGGGGTTAGGATTTTTCATTTGTAGATTGTAGACGACCTAGAGCCCTTTTGGGGTTAGGATTTTACATTCGTAGATTGTAGGCGACCAAGAGGCCTTTTGGGGTTAGGATTTTACATTCGTAGACTGTAGACGACCTAGAGCCCTTTTGGGGTTCAGATTTTTCATGTGTAGATTGTAGACGACCTAGAGCCCTTTTAAGATTTTTCATTTGTAGATTGTAGGCGACCTAGAGCCCTTTTGGGGTTAGGATTTTTCATTCGTAGATTATAGACGACCAAGAGCCCTTTTGGGGTTAGGATTTTTCATTCGTAGACTGTAGACGACCTAGATCCCTTTTGGGGTTAGGATTTTTCATGTGTAGATTGTAGACGACCTAAAGCCCTTTTAGGATTTTTCATTTGTAGATTGTAGGCGACCTATAGCCCTTTTGGGGTTAGGATTTTTCATTTTTAGATTGTAGACGACATAGAGCCCTTTTGGGGTTAGGATTTTTCATCTGTAGATTGTAGACGACCTAGAGCCCTTTTGGGGTTAGGATTTTTCATGTGTAGATTGTAGGCGCCCTAGAGCCCTCCTGGGGTTAGGCATTTCATGTGTAGATTGTAGACACCCTAGAGCCCTCATGGGGTTAGGTATTTCGTATGTAGATTGTAGACGCCTTTGTGTTTCAGTAGTCTTGTTGTTTTTATTTTTCGTAGATACTGCAAAACATAAAGTAGAGAGAGAACGAAACAATCATCTTAGAAAGTAGGGTGCCTCGTTAGAAACCTGCAAAACAAATTTCAATGATTGAAAAGGTTAGATTAATCTTGCGTTTCATCTTCATGTTCCTCATGGCGCTACCGTTGCTTCCATATGCATTCCTTTTTTTACATTTTAATTTAGGCGTGTTGTTTGGTTGGTTTATTCTTAATCTCGCCCTTGGTGAGCTTGTTTGCATCTCGTCCATGGTTTTTCTAAAACATAACAATATTTCCCAAACTTCAAAGCAACCAGTAAAAGATAAAGAGTTTTAATCGTATTCGATCATCGTCGATGGAAACTAACTAATCTTTGTCTTCTCTTCCTAACTCGCCCATATTTTCTAGTCCTCCTCCTATTCTTTCACTAGATTTGAAATAACTTTCTTACTTAATTACCTTGTGCTTTTAATCCTTCTCTTTCTTCTACTAGATTGGAATTAAATCCTTTATTCAATCCTATCACTCCTCTTAAATCGGAATGCACTACTTTCCTTCTTAAACTTGAACTAACTCGCCCTCTTCATTCTTTGATTTTATATTCATTCTTTTTCCCTTCCTAACTCGATCTTTATATTATCTCCCATGTCTTTATCGTTTTCTCCTCATTCTAATATGGTGCTATGACTCCATTATTTATATTTTTACTAAGCAGTTAGTTCAGTTCGCAAAGTAAATGGTGCATAAAAGGGGTTCCCAGGAAATGGAGGTGGGTCACTTGGACCACTTAAATACCAAAACTTTCCTCGCCAGAATCCCTCTTATTCAACCTTTTAACAATGCAACACTTTACTTCTGCCACGGGGTACCTAGAATAGTTAAAAGGGTGTTTAAATAATTTTGTTAGTGACAAACTTGTTGTACTCCTTCTCCTAACTTGGACTAGTTTGTCTGCTATCTTATTTTCTACTCCTCTTCAACTAAATTTGAACTAACTTGCTCACTTCATTCTATTATGTCATGCTCCTTCTTTTCCTTCTATTCAATTCTATTACTTCTCTTAAATTTGGATTCACTATTCAGAATGACGCTCAGGTATAGATGTATATATCATTCCAGTATA
The DNA here is from genome assembly GCA_018208015.1 of Medicago ruthenica. NCBI lineage: Eukaryota > Viridiplantae > Streptophyta > Magnoliopsida > Fabales > Fabaceae > Medicago > Medicago ruthenica. The sequence goes on along the minus strand of CM031372.1, from coordinate 97,018,371 downwards.
TCGGATTGTAACAAGATCACCTGGATAAGGAGAATATTAATCACGAAATTTGAAGATACGTGTCACGCTCCATTTGATTTCCTGCTTATGTGCCGATCCTCATTTGGGGTTGTTGGCCTTGAGAGAAACGACAACAAACTCTTATCTTTGATCACTCAAAGTTGTTATATTCCTTTGTAGTTCCTGCATTATGCTCAACTTGGTAACCTCTTTAGTTAAAACGTCACTTGGATTCAACATGTATAAATTCAAACTTGAATTAAACCGATACAAATGATTATGAAAAGCATTTACCAATATCATACATATTCTCAAACTTGAATTAAACCGATTATATAACAAGGCCGAATTCTTCCAAAAAAATAAATAAAAATAACAAGGATCAATATAGGCACAAGCTAAATGATTTGAGTAAAAGATCAATATTAAGTAGCATAAACACAATTACAACTACCAGAAAGAATGAAAAGAAAATAAGCTTCCACGCATTCATAGCTATTAGTGCTATAAATATGGAATCAAGTTTACCTACCACGGGTTATTTACCATAATGTGTTCAGATTGTGAATGATACATAATGATATACATGGAATCAAGTTTACCTACCACATGGGTTATTTAGTGGATTACGATGAATTTTAACCAGTATTATAGACATATACGAGCCAACACATGGGTTTAATATGATATACATGAAATTGGCTTTATAAGTATATAGCGATTATGTTGATATGATTTTAATTTTAAGGAGCCTGCACAAAAAGAAAATCGCCGATTTTGCGTTTTGTATATAGCGGGATTAATAACTCGATGGTAAGCTGTCTTGAATTGTATGCTTCGATTCAATTTCAGGAGAGAGCTAAAGATGTAATTAAATAACAAAGGAATGTAAAACCTGATTTGATAACTCATCGGAGGTGACTGGTCTGATATTGCTTCGAAAGAGAATGGCTTCAGGCTGAGAGCATTGTTCGGCCATCGTCTTTTCGAGATCGCCGAGAGGTTTTAGGTTTATGAGTGCGGCCTAGGTTAGTTTTACCGAGGCCCCACGGTGGGCGCCAACTGTACTTGCAGTGATTACAATATCTAAAGCTAGAGTTTAGTCTGTTTTTGTGATGACTTGAGAATGCCTCTCAAGTGGGTATTTATAGCCTTATTTGGGCTTGGTTTCCCGTGGCTTTGGCCCCAAGAAACTTGGGCCCAAAGCTACGCTTAGAGCGTTCTAGAGCGTTCTAGAGGCTTCTAAAAGCTCTCTGAGGCGGCGTCCGTGGCGGGCTCGCCTAAGGCCTTGCTGGCCCTTGTGGAGGGGGCTGAGCCCTTTCTTAAGGGCGTCAAGCCCTTCTGAAGGGCTTTGTGCCCTAGATGATAAGATTGATAATCCGTATATATATATATATATATATATATATATATATATATATATATATATATATATATATATATATATATATATATATATATAGAGGCGACAACTATACACATAAATGGAGCGCGAAGTTCTTTGTTGATTTTTTTTCTTTAGCTTTGTTTCTCTTTCTCTTTGTTGTTGTAGTTTTCGCCTTGTTTTTCTTTTACTTGTAAGAGCACCTCCAATGGTGCAATTTAACATTAGTATTTTGTGTGGGTTCATATTACTACATCACTTTGAAGTAACTCATTTATTTTTCACTCCAATGGTTCAACTTTAAAGAACTTAAATTGGGACGCACTACTCTGACCAACATATTAATATTTTAATTATATTTGATTTTATATGCATTTGTCAAATAGATTACAATTGTGAACAGCCAATAACTGAGTGACATGTTGGCGGACGGTGTCTGAGAGTTTTACTTCAGAAAGTAACAGTGCTACCAAGTTGTCGTTCTACCCATTACCTCCAATGGTGAACAATTGATTAATTGAGTGACATGCTAGCGGACATAACACAAAAAGGTGCCGCTGGAGTTGATCTAGCGTAAATAATCTAGTGATTAAACTTAAGTAATTAATTTGCTTTATTGTAGTTGAAATTATTTGGGTAATGCTCAAATTTGATACTTAATTAACTAGAATAATATTGTACGTTAACCTTTTGACCGAGCTTCAAATTAGTATAACAGTCCAATTTTGCAGAAAATCAAATAGTCAATTAGATAAAAAAAATAAAATTAGTATAAATAAATATAAAAGGGTCATCCATGTCCCAAATCAACAGCAATAATCAATGTTTTTTGAGACATATGCTCTTAGTTGACGGTAGTCCCTATTGCGGGCCTCATTACCAAGGTGATTAAAACCGGACCGGACCGGCCGGTTCGACCGGTTTAACCGGAAACCGGACCAATGTCCTGTCCGGTTGATCTTAAGAACCGACATGTATTAGAACCGGAAATCGAACCGGAAAACCGGGAAAACCGGAGGTTTCGTCGGTTCCACAGGTCAGACCGGATTTCCTTTACTTCTTCAAAAAAAGGACGCAGCGGTTCTGCTACATTGGTGCTACAGAGAAAAGCTCCTGCAAGTTTCAAATTTGTTGTGATTACGACGATACAGGAGGCAAAAGTTTCAACCAGGATCGTGCATATAGAGAAAGAATTGTGAGACACAAAGATGTCTTGACTATAGAGAAAGAAGAAATTGTGATTTGTTGTAGTAATGCGGCGCAAGCTGTTAGAGAGAGAAAGGGTACATGAAGCTATATGGATTATTAGGGTTTTATTGGGCCTGGACTAAACGACCCATATCCCATCTTTTTTTAGTATTTTTGGTATTGTTTTTTAAAAATAAATGTTTTTTTTTCTACTCAAAAACAAAAAGCATTGTTACCGTGTTTTAATAAAAGTAGTTTTTTTGTTACAGCTTTTATAAAGATTAATTTGTCCAAAGCTTTTAACATTTTGAAATAATCATATATAAAAAGTTAAAAATATAAAAAGACTTTTTTTTTTATCGTCATGACTATAAGAAATCTGTTGGATTGGAAATGGGAAATTCTTTAAGTGAAGTTTAAATTTTATTAGGGCAAAATATGAATATTATATTTTATTTTGTGTATTTTTGCAAAGATTAACTAAAAAATATATATATTTGCTTAAAACCGGTTGGACCCCGGTTGAACAATTGAACCTCGAACCCATGAGTACACCGGTTTAATCGGAGAGACCAGGTCTAGGGGAGATGGTGTTTAAGTCCATTTCTAATGAGGAGGGTGTTGATCTTGTTAAACCCTTTTTGTTAGAGGAGGTTAAGGAGGCAGTATGGGATTGTGATAGCTTTAAGAGTCCTGGACCAGATGGTATTAATCTGGGATTTTTTTAAGATTTTTGGGATATGTTAAAGGTAGAGTTGTTGAATTTTTTTGCTGAATTTCATCGTAATGGAAGGTTAACTAAAGGTTTGAACAGTACTTTTATTGCCCTTATTCCTAAAATTGAGAACCCCCAGAGGCTGACAGATTTTCGTCCTATCTCTTTGGTTAACAGTCTGTATAAAATTATGTCTAAGGTGCTCGCTAATCGGCTTCGGAAAGTGGTTGGTAAGGTGGTGTCAGAAACTCAATCAGCGTTTGTTCAAGGAAGACAAATTCTTGATGGTATTCTTATTGCTAATGAGGTGGTGGATGATGCCTGCAGGTTAAAGAAAGAATTACTTTTGTTCAAAGTAAATTTTGAAAAAGCTTATGACTCTGTTGATTGGAGGTTTTTAGAGGAGGTCATGGGTAAGATGAACTTCCCCTTCGTTTGGCGTAAATGGATGATGGAATGTGTTACTTCCGCATCAGCATCGGTTCTTGTCAATAGGAGTCCGACTGCTGAGTTTACTTTGGAGAGAGGTCTTCGCCAGGGGGATCCTCTTTCCCCGTTCCTTTTCCTGTTGGCTGCTGAAGGGTTTAATGTTTTGATGGATGGGCTGGTGGCTAATGGTTTGTTTAGTGGGTATTCTGTTGGGGTGCGCAATGAATTGTATGTATCTCATTTACAGTTTGCGGATGATACTCTTTTGATTGGTGGGAAAAGTTGGGCGAACGTTCGAGCATTGAAGAATGTCTTACTTTTATTTGAGAAAATCTTGGGGTTAAAAGTGAATTTTCATAAACGCATGTTGTTTGGTATCAACGTGGCGAGTTCTTGGCTTCATGAGGCGGCGGTTGTTATGAATTATAAGCATGGCTCGTTACCTTTTGTGTATTTGGGGTTGCCTATCGGTGGTGACTCGAGAAAGATTCAATTCTGGAACCCTTTGGTTGATCGTATTAGAGGTAGATTGTCTGGTTGGAAGAGCAAAAACCTTTTGTTGGGCGGCCGGTTGATTCTTCTTAAGTCTGTGCTGTCCTCCATACCGGTCTACTTTCTTTCCTTCTTCAAAGCTCCCTCAGGTATCATTTCTCTCCTTGATTCTATTTTTTGTAAGTTTTTTTTTGGGGGGGGGGGGGGGGGGGGGGGGGGAGTGAGGATGTTCGAAAATTGTCTTGGGTTAAATGGGATAATGTCTGTTTGCATAGGGAGAGTGAAGGTCTGGGGGTCAGGAGGCTGAAGGAGTTTAATTTTTTCCTTCTTGGGAAATGGGTGTGGAGGATGTTGGAGGAAAGGGGAAGTTTGTGGTATAATGTGTTGTGTGCGAAGTATGGTGAGGAGGGGGGCGGTCTATTAGATGATCGGTGGTTGTTGGATAGTATTTCTAGGCAGGTGGGGGATGGGTCGTCGTTGTTTTGGAAGGATCCCTGGTTGGATGGTGAGTCTTTAGAGATTAGATATGCTAGATTATTTGATCTTGCTGAAAATAAATGTGCTACTGTTGCGGAAATGTGTTCTATGGGTTGGGAGGTTAATGGTGAGGCGTGGAAGTGGAGAAGGAGACTGTTTGCGTGGGAGGAGGGGTTGTTGAGTGAATGTGTGGAACAGCTTTCTTTCGTGATTTTGCAGGTTGATGTTTCTGACAGGTGGGTCTGGAAGCTTCATTCTTCCAATAAGTACACGGTTAAAAGTGCTTATAATTACTTGACTAATTCGGAGCTGACAATTGACGACCGTTGTAACCATGTCCTTTGGCTTAAGCAAATTCCGCTTAAGGTCAATATTTTTGTTTGGCGGTTGTTCCTGAACAGATTAGCAACTAAGATGAATTTGTTTAGGAGGAACATTCTGGATTTTAATGAAGCTTTTTGTTCGGCTTCGTGTGGCCTTATTGAGGATCAGGATCATTTGTTTTTTTCTTGTGCTTTTTATGGTTGCCTTTGGCCTTTAATATCAGGATGGCTAGGCTACTCAACAACTCTTCAAGGATCTTTGTTTGAACATTTACTTCAGTTTGGAGGTCTTGGGGGTTTTTCCAACAAGTCTCGTCTCGCTTATAATATTATTTGGATTTCCGCTCTATATACCATTTGGAAGGATCGTAATTTGAGACATTTTCATCAAAAATCCGAACAACTCATATCTTTGTTGGAAAAAGTTAAACTTCAAGCTTTTTGGTGGTTTAAATCTTCTTTTGCAGCTTTTGAATTTGATTATTCGGTTTGGCGGGTTACTCCTGTTTTCTGTCTTCAGGCTGTAACTTAGAGATTCTTTTCGCTACTTTGTAGTGGTGATTGGTTTGACTTTGTAATTATTGGACTTGGTAGCTCCCTTTGGTATTTCTTGTGCTAGAGGAGCTTGTGTTATTTTCAATAAAATTTGTTTAGCTACTTCAAAAAAAAATGTCCGGTCCGGTTTTAATTACCTTGCTCATTACATTACCGAATATATGCTATTTGAGCTTAACTTTCAAAGTATGTGGACTCTCCCAAAATGTATATTGGTGACGCCGAATCACTTCTAGAAACTACACTCTCCCGTTCTTAACGAGCATCTTAGTAACTTACAGTTTTCTTCCTCTCTTCTTTAAGTAAAGCAATTAATAAGAACGTGGAAACATTTGAAATTACTAAGAAAAAAGATATGATATGTAACGTTCATTCGGCGCATATTTATCATTTAAGTAAATTTATTTTGAAAAACATTTTTGTCTTCGAATAAATAATGGTTTGAGATCCATGTGAGCTTAGCTCAGTTGATAGGGATATTGCATATTATATGCAAGGGTCGGGGTTCGAACCCGGACACCCACTTCTCCACATTTAAAGTGTGTGAGCTCTAGCCTCTAGACTACTTAACCAAAAAAAATATAATGGTTTGAGTAGCATATAAGTTCGCTCTCTTTAAAATGTTTCGTGGAACTATACAAATTATACAATTTTGTCTTAGGCTCTATCAGACTCCTACTGCATAGGTTCTAAAAATACACCTTCAAGTATGGTATTGTCACCACTCTAATATGATATTATTACCACTCAAACCTCTCATTTATTTGTTCTCAGGTGTGTCTATGTAGGTTCTCGTAACATTAACATTAACAATACAATTAAATCATTTATTTGATATTATAAATAATGAGTGGTATCTAGCAACACGTCATTGTTATCCAAATGATAAGAATGTTGTGTGATTTGATGTAATATTCACTCTCCCCAATCTCAATTATAAGTAATCTTTCACTTTTTACATTCAATGAATAATTGATGTATTTGGTCTATATTACAGACCAAATTAATTAATTATTCAATGAACTTAAAAAGTATTTTTTTTCTCTTACAATTGAGACCGAAGGAAATATGTGCTAATGTTCATGTGTATAGTTACCGTTTTTACCCTTATATATATATATTTCCTTCGGTCTCAATTGTAAGAGAAAAAAAATACTTTTTAAGTTCATTGAATATATATATAGGTTTTTCTATCATGTGCAAATTTGCACATGTTAAGAAATTTAAAATAGAAATTTTGTATTGGAACTTGTACATTTAATATTAAATATAAAACTTTTGAATAAATAATTGTTGTTTTCCAAGAAAAAGTTACTACTATTAGTTGTTTTAACATGTGCAATGTTGCACATGTTAGACAAACCCTATATATATATATATATATATATATATATATATATATATATATATATATATATATATATATATATATTAAACACAAGACATAATATGTGTCACCCTTAATGAACAATTCATTTTATTCCTTGATAGCCGGGTATGATTAGTAAAAATAAATTATCTCAATATTCTATATTGACTCATTTCAACACGGTCGTGCATTTTATAGTCATACTCAATCCAGACGACCACAAATTTCACTTTCACTATGTAGGAGGGGAAAAGCTCACCTAGATCTAAGGCTGGCAATGAACCGAACCAACTCGACAATAGTTCGGAACTTGATTTGACAATTAACTCGTTGAACTTGGTTTATAAACCAAATGAGCTGAACTTGAGCTGAAAATTAAGTTCGTTAAATAAATGGACCGAACATGAGTTGTATATAGTTCGACTCGGTTGGTTCATGAGCTGACTCGATAATATATATATTAGGTTAGTAAAAATCAATACAGTACAAGCTTAAATATTAAAACACAAAATATGTAATTTATAACAAACTTCCTCTAATGTTTATGTACTTGTTTTTAGAAAAATTATCACTAATTTAATTAACAAGAATTATAATAAAAGACGGAAAGAAAAGGAAAAAAAAAAGAAGCTAATAACATACTTGTGCAAACTTTAACAAAACATGTGTACTAAAGTCCCACTTCGGGGAGTTTAAAAACATTAAAAAGGAGGAGTAGATATAAAATGGAAGTGTATGTATATGGACCAATGACAGATCTAGAAATACATTTCAAGTGTGACTAAACAAGTAACAACCGAAATAATGATCAATTTTTAATATTGTATACTTTAGCGGCTGGACTTTCGGTCACTATTTCTGTCACTAAACGTATTAGAGACCGATTTTTACTTTAGCAAATGGATTTTCAATCACTATTTCTGTCACTAAACATATTATAGCGACCAATTTTCATACCTTAGCGACTGAAAATTTGGTCGCTAAAGAAAAATTTCTAATTTTTTTAGGCTTAAAAGCATTTGTGACCTTTTAACTTTTAAAAAGTTACGATTTTGGCCCCCAGCAAAAAAATAACAATTTTACTCCTTAATTTTACAAAATATTACAAAGTTCCTGAGAAGACACCACATGTGCCAAAAGAGGGGGCCAAAATCGCAACTTATTGTAAAGATAAAGGGCAAAAAGAGCTTATTTCCCTAAAGATAAAGGGCCAAAGAGCATATTTCCATAAAGTTAAAAGGACAAAGAAGCATATTTTTCTAAAGATGGAAGACAAAATTTGTATTTTTTTTATGAGGGGCCAAAATTGCAATGTTTTGAAACATGAGGGGGGAAAACTACATTTAAGTCATTTTTTTAAAATTCATAGCCATACATGACCATGAACTAGATCCGCCCTTGATACGGACAGTAAGTAATTAAAAAGTGCAACTACATTTTTTCTTAGTGGTCTTAAGACCGACATGAAGCATAGTTTTATTTTAGTTCAATTTTTGTTTTTTTTTTGAATAAAATAAATTAAAAGGTTAAGATATATATATTTTTGACAAATACAAAATAAAAACTTTTGAATTATATATGTTACTCGAGCAAACGAGTTGAATCTATCGAGCCGAACCGAGTTGTTCGTGAACTTTAAACGAACCGAACTCAAGTTGAAAAAAAGGTTTGTATCGAACTTAAGTCGAGTTTTGAGCTGGGTCAATTCTTATCGAGTCAAGTCGAGCTCAACCGAGTTTGATTCGACTCATTTCCAGCCTTATCTAGCTAGATAAATTTTTATGTAATTTCTAGAAGTTATGCATTTTTGCTATGTAATATTGATACAATATATGATTATGACTTATTATGTTATCAAGTTTGAGTTTTATCAAGTTATAGACACTAACTTCTAATAGTAGTACACGATCTTCATGAATTTGATTCATTATGTCAAACAAAATAAATTTTGAGTTTCATTAGTTTACACATTATATGTTGATCAAATTTTAGGCAATTTGCATATTATATGTTGTCAAGTTCTAATAGCACTTTTGCACTTTTGTTACCAAGTTTTAGTCTATTTACACATTATATGTTGTCTGTCTTGTTTTGTTATTGAGTTTCATCACTAAAATTTCATCACCAAATCCAAAATTTTGAGTTTAGTCACTAAAATTTTCATTAACTCAAACAACAATATACCAAATTAAATAATACATGAAATCAATCAACAACAATTACATTAACTTTATAATAATAGTACATTGTATAGAACCATTACATTAATTCATCATAATCAAACTACATTACAAGTGAAACAACTACTAAACAAACTCCCATTGTCTATTTCAAATAAAATCCACTTCAAATGGACGTGGTTTTGCAAATTAACATTGTGCCTAACACCAAAGCATACGAATCAAAAAATCAAAGCCATTATCAACCATTTTTTAGTATTTGTTAACTTCAACTTCATATTATTTTTCTTCTGTCTCTGAATCTTCAATTCCCTTTCATCAAAAACATCAGCTAACTTAAAAAAAAAAAAACCATTGTCTTTGTCACTAGAATTTATGTAGTTACCGCAATTCCAGAATTTCTTCCCATGACTCTGATTTGGTGTAACAGTAACAATTCGAATTAACAATGATTTTCCACACCTGCATTCCCTTATTGTTCTTCTTCTCAAAGTGGATCCAACATAACCATAGAACTGTACGTTTACCCACTATTGTGACTGGGTTTTTGATGGCTGGTTCGGCACTTTAGCGATAAAAAATGAGATCAAGAAGATGAAGGTGGAAGAAGAAGTAAAGATGAAAATAAAAGAATGGATTTTGGCGCGGCTAAAGGTGGAAGAAGATTAGAGGAAGAACCCTAATTTTCTTCAATTCATCCCCATTTATATTGTTGAATCACCTTTGTCATATCACCTGCTGGTTTTGCCACGTAATAGGCCAACTAGACAAAGTTAATGTTTTCTAGAAAAACTAATAGACATGACCACAATGTTAAACAATAGAATGGTTACGGGGTCAAAATGAAATTTTTAATAGTTTTGAGACCAAATTGAAACAAAGAAATAAGTTAAGAGATCGAATAACCAATTAAGCCTATTTTCTATAATTTTTTTAGGTCTCCATGTGCCTCTAATGATCTGACTATCCTCCCTTTGATATGATCTCCTTACAACATAATTCTATATACATGTTCAAATCATACAAGCATATTTTCCATCATCTTTTCTACTATAGGTGTTACCTAAACTCTCTCTCTCTAATATTTTTATTTCTAATCATATCCTACATAGTTTTACCACACATCTAACACAACATCATCATCTCTACTGCTCTTATTTTATTCTTGTGTTAGTTTTTGGTCATATTAGCACATTTAACCACGTTAAAAAATATTGGTTACACTGAAATTAAAGAAGATCACCTCACTGAAATAAATAAGTAAAGAAACGAAGGAATTTGGCGACGAATTGAAACTTTAATGACCAGCAGCCAATCTCGGCCATTTTGATTTTTGAACTACCCGCTCATGATTTTGTTTCAGACAGAGGCAATATCACTTCTGAAATTGATGAAGCATCGATATATATATATATATATATGCACGGCTTTTAATTTACAATAACGATCGATCATTTCTTTAAACTATTGTTTTCCTAACAAATTTTAATGATTACAATATGTTAGTGGTGTTGGAATCTAATTCCCTGTCTGTTTTGACAGGTTACTGCTTTTTTTTTTCCCTCATTTTTATGTGAAAAGCTTACAACTTCATTTTGCGAAATTTTAGTAGGAAAGACCCTAAAATTGCAGCTTTAACCCTACACACTCACATTGTAGAGAGAATGATAAATAAACCACTAAAGGTAGCCATGCACGTGCATGGAAAAGAAAATGATAGTGGGACCTACCTAGTAGCATTGCATGAAGAAATGCATCCCCACAAAGGCACAAATGCTGCAAATTAAAGAACGGAAACAACGTACCATTTCCATGGATGTAATGTGCCTGATTTTGGGCCTAATGGGTTGCAATAATTTAATTAAATTATGCAATGCAATATAGTTACGGGAGGCATTTGCCTATTGATTTGAATTGTACAATTATTAGCCACACACACACAAACCCCACAATCAGAGTGTCATATTACAACATATAGACATGTATAATTGCACATGCAACCTATCACTAATTAGATTCCCATACCAATCGCTTTCTTTCTAATAATTGTCGTCATCATCACAATCCTAAAATATTTGTACCATCTTCTCTTCTCCACACAGTTCCTTTTCATTGTAAAATTAGGACGAAACTAATTAATTCACATCAGCAAGTTCGTACCAATGAATTTGTGAATGTATAGCAATTCATGAATCATGAAAAAGACATGAATTTTAATGTTTTAATTAATATTTTTACTTTTAGTAAATTTTTCATTTAAAAACTAAAATAATATGCAGCTTTGTAATTCGTAGGGAATAAAAAATGGATATAGAGACTAAAAATAAAATTTACGATAATTATTGAGGAAAAAAAAAATACTTCACCTTTTTTAGTATGATATGTCAATATGTCAATCAACCGGTTTCCTTGGCATGGTCTCTACGTTAGATGGAATTAACTCTAACCGAGAATAAAAGGTTACGACTTACAGGTAACTTTTGAGTTGGAATTCTTCATTTTCCAAAAGAAACAAATGTTTTATTTGAATAGAGATAGACACAAAATATATAATTAGATTATATCAACATTGAAAAATCACAATTAAGTTTTTTATAAAAAAAATATCAAACTGACTTGGGATAGTTTGGTGCTGTTTTGAAACTTAGAATGTTTTCCTCATAAGGTCTTAGGTTTGATTTTCCTAAATACCAATTTTGATGGACTAGCTAGTCCATACAAAGTTTTGTTGTGGCTTTATATGGGACCTCCCAAATAGAAAGTGAGATTAGACCTTTCAGATTAGTTGGTCATTGAACTGAATAACAAGTTTTTTTATAAAAAAAAAAAAAAAAACTTGTATGTCTGTGTAATTAAAACTCTTCATTTCTTTTGATAAACAGTGAGATCCTAACCAGAATTTTGATGTAATGGTCGAAACTCGAAAGTTCCAAATATGGAAAGTGCTTATTCGGTCAAAAAAGGATTTGTTGAAACTAATTTATTTCAGGCAAATTATGGATGTGCCAACGATGTAAAGGTCCAGTCCATACAGGGAAACCGCTAGTTTAAGATTACAAAAATGAACTGGGGTAGTTTATGTTGTATCAGGGGGTATTATTTTGTTGTGTGCTATTTTCATTAGTTTTGTTTTTTTAACAACAAAATTTATTAATAATCATATCTCTGCACAAGACGAACAGAGACCGACAACGCAGAAACATATCAAAAGGCGCCGTATATAGGCGGAACACCTAAACGAAAAAAACATACCCCGTACAACATAAACACCAAACATACATAAGTCCACCAAATGCTAACATCAACACCAATAAAATCAAATCTCCAAACCCAAAGCCAACACCAACACCCAGCTAAACCCCCACATACCAACTAATATGCTAAAGCCTCCAACTCCATCGTGAATGACCACAAAATCAAAATCTACACATCTATCACACGCTACTCACACCAAACCCCTACAAAAAACCATCATACCTGCCAAAACCCCTAACAACAACTCCTCTATTTCTCATCACCACCAATAGAGCCCAATTAATCACCGATAATGAGTTATTGCTCCAAACATTCAGATTCGACCACCAATCAACTTCCGGTCTGTCGGAGAATACACCAAAATAAGCCTAAAAAACTTGAATAAAAAAACTGACTCCCGATCTCGAATCAAAAGCGATCGGCCCACTAGACTCCCGAAACAAATCACTAAGGCACCTCTCAACTCTCGAACCAACAGAGAAGACACCTTAACCTGCCCAAAACCTTGAAACCTGGACACTAACTTCCGACCTCGAAGCAAAAGCAATCGGCCCACCATTATCCAGATGACAAATTCCTAAGACAATGAAAAGGTGGAACAATAGCACAAATCGAACCAGCTTGAAACAAACCAAAACTCAAACCACCTAAAACAAGCCACAAAATCAACACGAAAACCACCCAAAACCACCATGAGTAAGCGTCGACAGTAATGGACTTAGATCTGAGATCACCACAATCAGTCATGTGAAACACGAAGTTGTTGAAGAGAAAAAAAGCAACAACATCACCACTCCCTGCATCACCACCACTCGAACATCTCCAAAAGACAACAACACCACTCTCTGCATCACCACCACTCGAACAACACCACTAACAACACCACCACTCCAACATCATCAACCATGACCTCTACCTGCACAAAAAACTCCCACACCCTTTTGTATACGAGGGTTGGGCGATTTACTTAGAAAGAGAGCAGAGAAGTTAGGTTAGAGAGCCAAAAACAGAGAGCGAAAGAGCATGCCCTTGGTCACCAATACAAAAAACATTGAAGATCTGGTAGATGTTAATTGAGGAGCAAGTCAGGTGTTTCAAGGTGTATTTTTTTATTTTGCATTAATTATACATTTTACTCTGATATAGGGTAATTGATCTATACATGGTGTAATTTCTGCCTTATTAGGACAAAACTTAGGTACAATTCTTTAGGTACTTTTCATATGGTTCTTAACTAAAAATACAAATTTTTTGGATATAACAAACTTTGAGAAAATTATGGATTTAAGAAAATCATGGTGAATTTAGTTAAGAACCGTACGAAAAAGCACCTAATGAATTGTGCCTAAGTTTTTTAATAATAAAAATAATTTTGAATTTTCTATCTTATCTATCTCACTCATTAAAGTCGGATTTTAAAAAAAAAACTACAAAAAATAATCAGATTTACTTTTTTAGATTTTGATTAATTTAAAACACTTAAAGAACCTAATCAAAAGCACATAAATTATTTTTTTGATGTAAACGCATAAAAAAAATAGTTAGTGATTTTTCTATCAAATAATGTGTAAGAAATGGACCCAATATCATAGATAAATCGACAACAAGAATACTAAATTAACCAAAACCAAATTAGGGTTGTGTTATTTGAACGTCAAAATACAAACACGGTGTGTGACACATGTCCGTATAGATTTTTTATATCTCTTTTTTTTTTACAAAAACAAAACAATATTCATTCATTCAAATTGATAGAGTAGATCAGATACAACACATGTTCAACATTGCTAAAAATATAAAAGACAAATTTGCCAACAAACTCACATCACCTAAGTTAATGGCATACAACGACAAAATGTCTACAAATAATATGATAAAATTTAAGTGACCGGAATACCTATGTTCCGGATCTGCAACGTTGACGTCCAAATCATTGATTGAATTTGTAACTGACTGAAGCTGCTCTTTCAATATGAACCAAACGAACATCGCAACATGTCATACCCCAATTTTTGACCTAAAATTTCTTTTTTTACTCGTCTTTTTGGTTCGAAATTTTTCGTCGTTTCAGACGAAATTTCGGCAGAGAGGTATTTTAAAATACCTCATTTTTGGTTTCGAAGACGACAGTTTTTTTATTATTATTATTTGATTTTTACTTATTATTTTTATTATTATTATCTTTATTATTTTCCTTTTTTATTTTACATTTTATTTTCGGATTTTTTTTATTTTATTATTTTATTTTTAAAAAAAGAGTTGACTTATTGTTTTGATGAGTTTTAAGGACCATTTTAATGGTTGCCTTATTTGGTCATTGGTTTGACTGTTATGGTTTATGGTCCATCAATGTTCTTCATGGTCATTTAACGGGCATGGCATAATAAAAAGGAGGACACGGTCAGAAGAGAGGGAGAATCAGTAATCATTAGCCAAACACATTCAGAGAAAAACACAAAATCACTCATCAGGAACCAACCAAAAACCACGAGAAGCCAATTTCATACGGAATCAACAATTCCATCAGCACCAAAATTCCATCAAAAACCAAAAATCCAAAACAGTCAGAAAACAAGGATTCCATTACTAACCCAAAAATCATCAGAAGCCAACACAGTACACCAACCACCACAACCAGCCTAAACCGAACCACCACCAAAAGAACCCAAAAATTTCTCTCCTCCCCTTTTCCCAAATCCGAACCTAAAACAGGTTCAAATCATAAATCAAAACCGTACGATACTCACCAATTTCCAAACCATTTCACAAATCAAAAACAGCCATCAAGCTAACCCATCCCCAGCCACCGCATCAACCACGCGGCCTCACCCCTCCACGGTCCTAACAGTAACCCAAAACCAATATTAAACCATAACAGCAACCGAAACCAATCCAGCACAAACAAAATCCACAAAGCCGTAACCGCATCCACAGTTCGAAAGAGGTAGTTTTTTTCAAAAAACTTTAAAACTAGATCTAGGAATTTTTGTGAGGTTTTTTTAAAAAACAAGTGGATTTTTGAAATCTAAAGAGAAAAGGATACCTGAAATTATAAAAAAGTTTTGAAAAAACGGAGTTTCTTTGCTCCGGTGCGGCGGCGGCGCCGTCCAGGCTGGCAGCCACCGCGCCGGAGGAGCTTCCGGCCAGGCTTTTGAGGAGGGAAGAGAGATCAGAAAATAGAGAGAGAAAGGTGGAAAGAAAATGATAAAAATCTGGATTTTTTTTAATATAAAGGCAGACTTAAAGCTAAGCCCACTCGGCCCAAACCCTCCTCTTCTTTCCCTCCTTTCTGATTTCTCTTTGCACCCCTGTCTCTGCTGCCGCACCCCCCTTTCCTATTATTGCTTTTTCTTCATTTTATTTCTTTCTCTTGCATTTTCCTTTTATTCATTTCATTTCTCATCCTTTATTTATTCTTCATGCATTTCATCTTATTGTTTTTTTATCATTTGCATTTTCTTCATTTTTTTTATTTTATTTTATTTTTCTTAATTTTGTAGTTTTTTTAGGTTAATTATTATGTTTTTTTCTTTTTATTTATTTTAACACTTTTATAATTCAGCGCCTCATGCATTATTGTCTATGAAGCCCGGATACTCCAAAACGGAGACGTACCCGTATCAGATACGTATCGGATACCGATACTCCACGGATACTCGCGGATACGTACCCACAAAATATCGAAATTAATTATTTTAATTTTAAAAAATATTTTATCTGATACTTATAGGATACTTCATAGATACACTATGATACTTATAAGATACTTCACAAGTACGTATCCTAGAAAAGATGAAAGGTAAATAAGTGAGACAATATTGTAAAAATTCAGTAGAGATGTATATGATTCAAGTTTAGATATGCATCAGTAGAATTGTTTCTCGATGAACCACTTAAAATTATATATAATATGGTTTATAAGAAAACTTTACATACATATAATAATGAAGGGTAATCAATGCTTATTTTCTTTAAGTATTTTACACACATATAAGTTTTAGTATAAAAATTTTGTTAACGTATCTTAGCCGTATCGTATCCTAAATTTAATAAATTCCGCGTATCCACGTACCCGTATCGTATCGTACCCGCACCCGTATCCGTATCCGGGCTTCATAGATTATTGTCTTGCATTTCATGCATTTTTATTCATTTATCTTTAGCATATTTATTTTAATGCATTTGCAGTTTTATCTTTATTTATTATTCTGTCATTTTTTTTATTTTATTAGAATGTATTTATGAACAATGTAAATATAAATGAGAATAATGCACCGACACTCACATTTATTTATTCTGATTTATGTCAAACAAAAAATACAAAAATATTAGGTTAGTTTATTTCTAAAGGATTTCGTGGTGATCCAACGTCACCACGGAAATTCCTCGCGTTTAGCTTTTAGTTATGTTTTTTTAGTCTTAGTTAATTATTAATCATTAAAACCTAAAACATGCAAATAGGTCAAAACTCAAAAAAATCTTTTCTTAAACAAACCTTGATTTTCAATCAAGTGTCCCTTTTTCTTCTTTTATTTTTCTTAATTAACAATTAATCAATTTTAATAATATTTAAATCATTTTCCAAAAATAAAAAATACAAATCAATCTCATTTTTGCCACTCGGCTTTATTTTTATCTTTAAAACCTTTTCAAAAACTAAAAAACACAAAAACAAATCAATCAGCATTTTTACCCCGAACTACGAGGTTTTGATCCCTCACGGGTACGTAGGCAAATGACCTTGTCCTTCCAAATCATAAAAAATATAAAAAAAAAACAATTTTTCCTCACTACTCTAATTCATTCTTTTCTTTTAAAAAATAAGCAAGTTATAGCCAAAATAAATAAATAAAATCAAGAGGTTCTCGTGGAGTACTACGAACGTTTAGGGTGCTAACACCTTCCCTAAACGTAACTAACCTCCGAACCCTAAATCTTTAAAAATGTGGTAATTTAGAACTTTTTCCCATTTTCTTTTGAAATATTAAAAGTTCAGTCGTGAAATAAAATTAGTGAGTCAACGCTAATCAATAGCTTGATCTCCAAAAATCACCGCGACAGAAATGACGACTTCACTGGGGATATCCCTAAGAGGGTTGAGCCTAACTTGAATTTATTTAATTATTTTGTGCTATAACTTGCTTAAAATAAAAATAAGAGTGTAAATATGTGCATATGTTTTTTTTTCTTTCTTTTGCGTGAGTGGTGAGATAAGTCCTACACCCAGACTTGAGGGAAATCATAAGATAGGATGGTGGTATAATCAAAGTGTCTTTCCGAGAGTAAATTTCGGATGTGGCACATGTGATAACCCCACTCAACGGAGGAATCTTGGAAGTATTATTATGTCGGCATGAGTAGTCGTGTCCGACATTATCATTTTCAAGTGACCTATGAAGTTGAGGACCTTTAGTTACACTTAACCCATCTTGGCCTTTTAGGACGTAATGCGGTGGCTAACCAAGAGTAATCTTGAATTAGTTGATACGCGATACTACACTCTAACGAGACTTTCTTACTAATGTCGTTGGACCGGGAGTCAATCTCGTAACCCGATGATATTTGGAAGGGGTTGAGGACTTTGGGAACTTGGTAGAACCCGTGATACAGGTACAGATGAAACCATAGTCCTTACAAAATGGCGTGTTTACCCTTGACTCCAACCTTATGGACTTAACCTCATCATGTTTTCTCCGCTCTTTAGCATAATCATGCTTACATGCATCCATGCATAAACTCATTTTTTCATCCAATTACCGAAGGACTTAAACAAGTTTTTTTGTGAACATCATAGATATGGACTTTGCAATAAGGAGCACTAGGAAGTACACCTTCAAGTGCCCTGATTTGTTGAATTTAAGGAAGCTAGGAATCTTTACAATTTTTCTGTTAAAATCTAGCTTCCACTAAAGGACTTTTGAATTGGTCCCTTGGCTTAGTTCCTAAAAAAAGAACTGTTTTGTAATGTTTTAATGCTCAAAAGAATGTTCAACTATGATGACTGCAATTACTTCGATAAGTCCTTCGATAAAATAAAAAAAATTGTTTTTGCATACACATACCATGATGCATCATTTTGCATTCATGGTTTCCAAGTCTGAGTCTCAGAAAATCGTCTTTTGCAAAGGTCAAACCGTCTCAAAAGTGGCCCGACATCCTCATCCAAAACCGACTCGCACTTACAACACTCGTGCAAATAGAAAAAAGGAAATGGATCTGGTCGTGCAAACACAAGGAGGGGTTTGCCGCAATTGGGCCGCTGTTGACATTCCCTCAGTTACTCTTGGGTCCAAGTAATGTGTTTTCGTTGTCTTGTCTTTTCAAAAAATCCTTTCATTTCGCCCGAGACGAAAGTGAAATCATGTAGGGCTCTACTTTTGTTTTCAAGTTACCACTATCAATGAAAAATTGTCATTTCTTTCGCAACTTTTATTTTTATTTTACTGCTTTTTCTGGACAAATGGTAACACAAAAAACCCAAAAATATTTTATTTTCTTTTCAATCAATTTCAAAAGGTCTGCATTTTTCACTCATTCTCTAAAATCAAACATCAATGAGCCCGTTGAACACGATAACCCTACGCTCTCTCCTAACTTTGAGCTCCCTGTCTACGAAGCCGAAGAGGAGGAGGATGAGGAAATTCCATATGAGATTCGGTTACTAGAACATGAGAAGAAAGCCATTCAGCCTCATGAAGGAGCAGTGGAAGTGATCAACTTGGGGACTGAAGAAGTTAAGAAAGAAATCAAGATCGGGGCTTTGCTTGAAGCGAATGTCAAACAGAGGGTGATAGAACTGCTCAGAGAATATGCTGATGTGTTCGCATGGTCATACCATGATATGCCAGGTTTAGATCCCCGTATTGTGGAGCACCGTTTGCCTTTGAAACCCGAATGCCCACCAATCAAGCAGAAGTTGAGAAGAACTCATCCCGATATGGCTCTCAAGATCAAAGAATAAGTGCAAAAGCAAATTGACGCAGGCTTCCTTGTTACATCTGAGTATCCTCAATGGTTGGCCAACATAGTTCCGGTCCCGAAGAAAGATGGTAAGGTCAGAATGTGCGTCGACTACCGAGATCTGAATAAGGCCAGTCCAAAATATGATTTCCCTTTACCTCACATCGATGTATTGGTTGATAGTACTGCTAAGTCTAAGGTTTTCTCCTTCATAGACGGTTTCTCCGGTTACAATCAAATCAAGATGGCACCTGAAGACAGAGAGAAGACGTCTTTCATCACGCCTTGGGGCACTTTCTGCTACAAAGTAGTGCCATTTGGTTTGATAAATGCAGGCGCTACTTACCAGAGGGGCATGACCACTCTTTTCCATGATATGATGCACAAGGAAATAGAAGTGTATGTAGATGATATGATTGTCAAGTCAGGCACTGAAGAAGAACATGCTGAGTATTTGCTAAAGATGTTTCAGCGGCCGAGAAAATATCAACTCCGTCTGAATCCCAACAAATGTATGTTTGGTGTTAGATCTGGAAAACTCTTGGGGTTCATTGTTAGTCAGAAGGGTATTGAAGTAGACCCCGATAAAGTCAGAGCTATCAGAAAAATGCCTGCTCCAAAAACAGAAAAAACAAGTAAGAGGGTTTCTTGGGCGTCTGAACTACATCTCCACATTCATCTATCACATGACTGCCACATGTGGGCCAATATTCAAACTACTCCGTAAAGATCAAGGGATTGTTTGGACAGAAGACTGCCAGAAAGCCTTTGACAGCATCAAAGAGTATTTGCTATAACCTTCGATTCTTATCCCTCCAATCGAGGGAAGGCCACTGATCATGTACTTAACCGTGCTAGAAGATTCCATGGGTTGTGTGCTCAGACAATAGGATGAGACTGGAAGGAAAGAGCACGTTATTTATTACCTGAGCAAGAAGTTTATAGATTGCGAATCTCGGTACTCCCTACTTGAGAAGACTTGTTGTGCACTAGCCTGGGCTGCCAAACGCCTTCGTCATTACATGCTTAATCACACCACTTGGCTGATAACCAAAATGGATCCAATCAAGTATATCTTTGAGAAGCCTGCCTTAACATGGAGAATTGCTCGTTGGCAGATGTTGTTGTCCAAATCTGATGTTGAATACCGCACCAAGAAGGCAATCAAAGGTAGTGTCCTGGCTAATCATTTGGCGCATCAACCAGTTGAAGATTACCAACCTACCAAGTTTGACTTTCCCGATGAAGAGATTATGTATTTGAAGATGAAAGATTGTGATGAAACATTGCTTGGAGAGGGTCCAGATCCCGAGTCTAGATGGGGTTTGATATTCGACGGGGCCGTGAATATTTACGGTAGTGGAATTGGGGCAGTCATTATCACTTCTAAAGGCAATCATCTCCCTTTCGCTGCAAGGCTGCAAATTGATTGTACGAACAATATGGCAGAATATGAAGCGTGCATCCTGGGTATTGAAGAAGCTATTGACTTGAGGATCAAGAACCTTGAAATATATGGGGATTCAGCGCTAGTAATCAACCAGATCAAAGGAGAATGGGAAACTCGCCACCCCGGTTTGATTCCATACAAAGATTATTCAAGACGTTTGTTAACCTTTTTCAACAAGGTCGAGTTGCACCACATTCCACGTGATGAGAACCAAATGGCGGATGCCTTAGCAATTTTGTCTTCCATGTATGAAGTGAGTCATCAGATTAGCCTGCCAATGATCAGAATTCAGCGTCTTGAGAGGCCTGCTCATGTATTTGCAGTTGAAGAGGTCGTTGACGATAAACCATGGTTTCATGATATTAAGTGTTTCCTCCAGAGTCAAGAATATCCACCTAGAACCTCCAACAAAGACAAGAAGACTTTGAGAAGATTGTCTGGTAATTTCTTTCTGAATGGAGATATTTTGTACAAGAGGAACTTCGACATGGTGTTACTCAGATGTGTAGACAAACATGAAGTAGAGATGTTGATGAGCGAGATACATGAAGGCTCCTTCAGAACTCACTCCAATGGACATGCAATGGCTAAAAAGTTGTTGAGAGCAGGCTACTACTGGATGACGATGGAATCTGATTGTTACAAACATGCCAGGAAATGTCATAAGTGTCAGATTTATGCCGACAAAATTCATGTGCCTCCAACTACGCTCAAATAAACTCTAAGTTAAAAACACAGACTCTATTCTCTGAATAATACTCTGTTTTTCCGTAAGTCTTGAATAGCAGCAGCAGCTCTCCTTTTATAATCTTCAGCAATCAAAATTAAACTGATTCAAATCTTCTGAATTGATATGTTTCTAATTTATGCAAGGCTCAATTAGGAAACATATAATTCTGCAATGTATCTCTTCAAAGATTTCTTCTGAAAATATGATCTTCATAAATACGAGCCAAATCTTCATTAGATCCTCCACAAATCAATCAGCATTCTAGAAGCATTAATCCATAATAAAACCTTAAGATATCTCTCAAAGATTCGCATAGAAATAACTTGAAAAAGATCAGCTTCTGATGAAGTCAACCAAAGTCAACGCTGGCATCAGACTCTGAATACAGCTTCTGAACTGCTACAGTGCTTCTGAAGTAGCTTTCAGCTTCTGATGAAATTTTCAGCTTCTGAACAGCTTCAAATCAAAAAACTTGCAACTGAAGATTTGTTCTAGACATGGAGATGCTACTATTCAACACATTGGATTTGCCAAAACATGAAGCCAATACCAAAATACTCAACACCATATATCTATGTATTTTGTTCCGTGCTTGTTTGAATTTATACAGGTGAGATATAAAGTGTCACATTTTAAAGATTTGAAGTAAAAGATAGCGACACAGTCTGACAAAATCCGAAGACAAATTGAGTCCGGCAAAGACCATCAGTCCGGTGAAGGTATCAACCGTGTTATGCGCGGAGCAATTACGAAACTTATGAGCGCGGAACATTATTACCGGTGCCCGTTCACAATAACAATCCATATATGTCTTCGCCGTAGAGACAAGCAGCTAGTATTGGTTTGCGTCTTCACTAAAGAACATGCCAAGTGGCACATGTTTAAAAGGGAAAAAGGTTAAACGACGAAGAGTGGTACACCACGAAGAATCAAAGTTGGAGGAAATGGCATAATCCGGACCCAACTCGCAGCTTGGACAAGGGCTTCTTGGCGCCAAGTCCCTCATTCTCAAGAACCTTTACGCTAAAGCCTCAACGACGCTATGAGGAAACAAGCAACAAGAAGTGATCATCCAAGCAAAACTTCAAATCCACAACAGTGAAGCTGTCAATTGTCCGCATTACCAATATGATTCCAACATAGAGAATTTTCTAACCAAATTCAAAGCATCAAAATTTCACCCAAGAAGTGGAAGATCATACAAGCTCCACAAACATAAAAGATAAGTGCAAATCCCTTTCTATTTTCTCTTTTGAATCAATGATCATATTAAATGTCTCTCTCATTGATGTCATATAATTATTGTACCTCAAAACACGATTATTCTTGAGAATCTAAATATTTATCAAAACGTCAAATTATTCATAAAGTCGCATAACGACTCCAAAGTAAGGATAATCAATCCTAATAAATGCTATTTATTTATTTGAATTTGTCCTAAGGAAAGAAGGCAAACCATATGGTAAGCGAGGGCATACATCCAAAGCAAAGCGAACGAATATTCGTAACTTCAACACAAGGCACCCAATCTAATCCAAGCGAAGAATTGGAGGCAAAAAGGAAATACAACATTCTCACACATAGAGCTCTGAAATTCCAACAAAGGACCTCACTCTCTCTCTCTCTCTCCCTCTCCCTCTCGTACATAATTCTTTAAGTGGAAGAAACATATCAAAGTCACCGAATTCATATCCTTGATTATCCGATGATACTTTATTTTATATTGTGGATTATGAATATATCACATGTTGCACCAAAGATTTTGCAGGAAAAGAGGAATAATAATAGCCTCAAAGATAACAAGTTTTCCCTCCACCTAACTTCTGATTTCGAAGGAGGAGAACCTATACATTTTATGTCTCAAAAAGGATGTCGGACACCCTAGCTGGGTCATGTTCACACTCATTACCATACAACAAATATACTTGCTTCCTTTTCTGTTTGAAGGATGCAGGATATGATAACGGAGTTATCCCTCTAGGCCCCTATGATTATAAAGGCGCTAAATGGCCAAGAAATGGATTCTCTACGTTCTCTATACAACTATTCTGTTTGGATGAGGGTCATCCCATCTTCATATTACTAAATCCGGACGATCTTCCCCGGCATCTCCATATTGTTCAGTCTTGAAGTTATCCCTCGACACTATGTTCATTCATTCAGAGTCCACTCATAGCTTTTCAGCTTCAATGAAAGACTTACGATATTATTTCTGGCACGATCATCTTACCACAAAATTATGGTTTCCCAACATCTTATTATGTGGAGTCATTCTCCCCGACATCATGTTATTCAGGCTGGATTATCTCTTCAAGCACCTCATTCAGATTGGAGGACTTGCTCTCCAGCAGCTCATAAACGTGTCCCTCTCTTATGCTGAAGATGAGCGGTGTCAATGCCCAACAAAGCCAACACCTCTCATCCTCGTAAGGGGCAGTGGTAGAGCTAACATATGAATGTGTGTTTATTCACTCTTGTTTCAGGTAAATATGGATAGCTCAACACTTCTAGCCGGCACAATCTCGCGCTAAAATGGAGCAAGGATAGCTCAACACTCCTAGCCGGCACAATCCCGCACTAAAATGGAGCAAGAATAGCCCGTCACTCCTAGTAGACACAATCCCTCGCAAAAATGAAAAGTCCAAGAAAGGAAAGCCCCTTCAAAGGAAAATGGTTGGCGCGGCTTCTGCTCTTAAGAGACAGTAAAAGCCTAAAGCGGCTATGGCAGACCCGCTGATGGGACTAGCCACCCCACGGTAGAGCGTCTTGCCCCCTAAACGCCATCTAAGGGGGGGGGGCACTACGCCTTCGCCAGTCATGTTCCCTCGGGCATTAAAGAACGTGCAAAGTAGGAAAAGAAGCGACGACATGGAACGAAGGACACAACGCCACCCTCTGCGGCACGATGGGGCGGCAATTAAAAGATAAGTAACAACTACTCTACATTCACCTAGCTCTTTACGAAAAGTTATTTACATACATGTTAAAAAACCATGATCATCTGAATATGATACAAATAATGTCTGATAGAAAACAATGATTTTAATCATCTTGCTTTAAAGCCATACTTATGTTCTGTTACCCAAGTAACCGATTAATATACAACTTTCATGCATAAATCATCAAATAAAATTAATGAACCTGGGCAGGAAAAGCTATAGTGACTCTGATGACGCAAACAAGAAAGATGGACGCCTTCAACGACTAAAGCTCCCAACACGGCCAGGACTACTCATTCCTATATCGGTCATGAGAGTGGCACCGCTTGTAGATATCATTCGGCTTCGCAAGGAGTCCAAAGCACCTCAACAGCTAAAACGAGACCGGGCACGAGGCCGACAAGGACCCTCCACTTTACATATATTCATACTTTAGCATCTTGTTAACCTTGCAGGTGTAGCCAGTCACAAGTACTTCTTCTCTCTGCATGACTTATGGCATCCTGAGAGCGCCTTGATAGAACACCTTGCATGATTAAGCCATTGTGCCATAAAGGCATCAATGACTTGGGGGGCAACTGTTCTGGACCGACCAGAAAGCCAAATCCACTTAGCAAGGTCCAATTGCATGGGAAGGCCCAATAAGGCTCCAAGCCCATTACATTTCCTCATGCCTATATAAGGGGGACTCAACCACAAATCCAAGTAAGTTCATTCTATCCAAAAAAACCTCACATTCTCCTTGTTTTCCACCTGACTTGGGCGTCAGAGCGCATGTGCAGGTACCACCCCCTTCCGTCTCACCGGCAACGAGGTTTCTTCCATGTATTCTGGTGAGATCCTTCAACAACGAACCGCTTTCTTCATCAATCTGTCGATCTAATGTGAGTATCGTCATCTCCCTCGAGATAATTCTTTATCGGACAGTTCACTTGGAATGGCTTAGCAAAGCCTTTAGTGTTTTACTTTTCCCACCCTATCTACTTCTCACGCGCCTTATTATTTTTACAAAAATGCCCATGGGATTTCGGATTCTAAAATCTGAACAAATCCAAACTAAGTTCGGATTTTATAATCCGAAATATGCCTATGTATAATGAGCAATCAAAATCTCTCCCACTTCAGCAGTTTTGAATTTTGCTTTTAAAAACAACCAAAAAACAAAGTAAAAACTGATAAAAACCTGTCAAATAAAATCATAAAAATATAAAAATACCACCAAAAAAAATCTAAAAATCAAATAAAACTAATGCAAATTTTTTCGGATTTTTCTGAGAAAATGAAAAATTAAAAATGAGTCTAAACGATGGGTATTTGGATTTTGAGGGGCGGAGTCCCAAAAGAAGTTCCTTCTAAGGGAGTCATGATCCTTGATTTTTTTTTCTGATTTTTTGGAGAAGTTTCGGAGCAATTTGATCAAGTAGCCCGAAAACCGGATTATTGACCAAGAGCAACTAACAATGACCTAAAACAGAAGGATGAGAGTTAAGAAGATTAATATGATCATTAAACTAATTATCCATGTTACAAACAGACTCAGAATTTATGTTGATACGGTTCAGATTATATAATTTGAACTGTTTTTCCTTTGAAAAAAGGTGTTTAGGGAGTGCTCGGATTCTATAATCCGAAAAAAGGAAGAAACGCGCCCTATTTTTTTTAGGTTTTCGAATTATAAAATCCGAATTGGTGAAAAACTTTTTTTTTTACCCCGTAACAAAGGAAAAACTGATTTCAGATTCTAAAATCTGAAAATCACATGGGCATTTTTGTAAAAAAAACATAGGGCGCGAGGTGATAGGGTGGGAAAAGTAAATCCCAACCAGGCCCAATTGATGGGGTGCTAATAAACTGGCCTTGAGTAAACAAGCGGTCCATGATCAGAAAGTTCTAAATAAATTGGACTTCATCTCACCTTACTTATATAACTTACTAGGAGTATTATGAGCACTATCTTTCTAACCGTCTCTCTTATTAGATAAAATTTACGTGGATACCACACTTTTGAAAAGGGTTTCACATAAAGTGGTAAGATCACCTGGGTTTCATCAAATAGTAGAGTGAATGTTAAAGAGAATATTAGAAAAAGAGTGTTCCTAGCATTTCTCATAACTTATAAATATTTGTATTGTCTAATGTCCAATTGGATTCCTCACTTTAGTCGGCTGATTGTGATTCATTGACTAACTCCTATACTCCAGCCATATTTATAAACATAATTATATTGCACCACATATATTAAGGGCCCGTTTGGTTCAACGGAGGGGAGGGGAGGAGAGGGATTTTAATGGAGGGGAGGGAAAAGGAGGGGAGGGGAGGAGAGATATTTTAATTAAATATATGTTTAGTTCAAAAGAGGGGAGGGGAGGGATTTTAATTAAAAATGTGTTTGGTTCACAAGGGGAGGTGAGAGATTTCAAAATTAATTTATTGTTTTACCCTAAAACTTAATTAAATAATGATAATAAAGTAGCGAAACAATAACGATATAATTGATAACAACACGATGTAGACAATGGAATAATAGATTACTCATAGTTCACGTTGTTGCGCCGCTAAAAACGGAGTCACCACCAAAGTTTTATTTTTAAAGGGAAACGTTGATAAAACCCTTGACGATTTGGAAAAGATGGTCATTGAAACCATTAACGGGTTCAGGAGTCGATTATGCAATGGGAAGTTATTAGCACCCCTCGCATCCGTTGTACCCAACGGGAACCTCCTAATTAGTTTAGGGTTAAAAGGTGTTTTAAAGGGTTGCTTGCTACATTTTAACATTTCGAAGGAAAAAAAAGAAAGGGGAAAAAAAGTTTTTTATATTAGTGTGCTTGACATGAGTTTGATCATGCTCCTACGTATCTCCTGGTGCGATGGAGAATTCAAAGCTACGTAGTTCTTTGGTAGAAAATATTTGTTTGTTGGTTGATTTTAAAGAACGATGTTTTTGATCGATAGAATTGGTAAAACATTGTCCGTTTGTGAAAAGAGATTTGATTTTTATTTGACCGTGGGGGGCCGAAAATTAGTTTAGTGTGTTGGATTTGTTTTTTATGTTTTTGTATTTTGGAAATAGAATGACGATTGTCCAAACAAAAGAGACATGCGTCAAGTTTGTTATCGAAAATTAATATATTTTTTGTATTTTTGAAAAGGAATGACGATTGTCCCAACAACGAAACATACGTCAAGTGCCCTGCAATCGGGGAATGGAAAGACATACGTCGGACCATTCCTTTTTCATTCAAGTTTATTAGCGAAAATTGATATATAAACTAATTGAAAGCATTAACGCTTGTTATATTTTTCTCTTAATCAAATAAAATGAGTTTCAGCCCCTTCAGAAATAGTTCAACCCAGACTCTGAACCTTCAGACGCAGAAACTTCGAACTCAGAACCTCGGACTCTGGATCTCAGACTCTGAACCTCAGACTCAGAACCTTCAGACTCTGAACCTTCAGACTCAGAACCTTCAGATTCTGAACCTCAGACATCAGAACCTTCAGACTCTGAACCTTCGGACTCAGAACCTTCAGACTCTGAACCTCAGACTTCAGAAGCCGACTTCAGAAGCTGACTTCAGAAGCTCACTTCAAAAGCTGACTTCAGAAGCTGACTTTCAGAAGCTCACTTCAAACTCTGATTTCATAACCTCAGGGGTAAAACGTTAAAAACAGTAAGAAGAAGAAACAAACCATTTTTGCTTTGGTGATTGTTATAATCTTTGTGATTTTTTTGGATTTTTGTATGATTTTTTAGTGCAAAAATGAGTTAAAATGACTAAAAATGAAGAGTATCAAAAATGCAGAAAAATATGCAGCAACAGCAGAACGCAGTTTCTGTGATTTTTTCTCAACTTCTCAGTTCGATTTTTCACTCAGTACTGGACCAAATATGAAAGTAAAAACATCACTGTAAAGCTTGCCATGAGTACTACATTCTAGTGGTCTTAGATCTACCAAAAGATGTCATAAAACTAACTATATTTCGGCCTTAAGTCGTGCTCATGAACTTATGGTGAAAAATGCATTATTTATGAAGAAAACTACAAACACTTAAACAAAATGCGAAAAAATGAAGTAAAAAAGGTCAAAGATATTTAAAAACTCCTAGCCAAAGCTTCAGATGCACGAAAAATGAAAGGGGGCTTTTGAGTGGTTGTGGTTTTTTGTTGGAGGTAGAGGTGAAGAAAGTGAATAGTAGCAAAAGGGGTATTTTTGCTACTAATCTCCTCTCTTTGTATAATGTTTTTGTGATGTTTTTGTGTGATGTGATGATTTTGTTTGTGTGAGGTTTTGTGATGATGGCTTAGATAATTTTTGATTTGTTGTGGTGGTTTGTAAAAAAAATGACAGAGTTTTTTTGTAGAGGTTTTGTTATATGATTTTGCTGTTTCTGTGATTTTTGATTTTGCTGAAATCCCCCCTTTTCCCTCTGATTTTCGTCCCTGTTATATAGGCATTTTGAAGTTCTTCTAGGGACCATGGGATATAATTGCATGCTATATTTTTGTGTGTGTTTGGCAAAAGTTTTGGTTAATAATGATTAAAGAGAGAAGGAAGTGACTTTGCCTCTGATTTTGGTGAAGATTTGGGTCTGTTTTTGGGCAAAGGATGATGAAAGAAAACAGGGAAACAGGGCACTGAAAACAGGCTGTGTGAACAGTGACCTTGACCTTGTTTTTTCTTTGTATATGTTTTTTTTTAAAACCATAAGAAAACCTAATTATTATCAATAAATAAATAATAATAAAACTTATTTTTTATTTTAAAAAAAAAGAAAAAAAAAAGAAAATTGATGTCTGTCATGATGATTTTTTTTAATGCATGATGATGATTGATTTCTTTTTAAAAGGACTTGGACAAAATTAGGGTACAACACACGTTAGAGGAGGTCTGAAGCAGCGGTTGGCGGCAACAAAGTAGAAGTAGGGTTGGAATAGTGGTTTTTTTGGGCAACAAATAAGAGTGATGGATAACCAAATAATAAAAGTTGTTACAAGGTTAATATAACCTAATAATAATAAAAGTTGTTACAAGATAATATAACCTAATAATAATAATAATAAAAGTTGTTACAAGGATAATATAACCTAATAATAATAAATGTTGTTACAAGGATAATATTGAGATTTTAAATTAATCTAAGAATAATTTTGGCAGTGCAATAAAATTTGAAAGGGATAATCTCCCCTACCCTCCGAAAAACTCCAATTTGGGGGAAACAAAAAGTGGGTTTTGAAGGGATTTTGTTCCCCTCCTCTCCTCTCTCCTTCTAAATATTGAACCAAACACGTCATTTCATTAATCTATTTAATGAAAAATTGGCAAAAAAATGAAAGCACGAGAATTTATCGAAAATTCCCAAAGTCAACCCAGTCATTATGAAAATTTTAATTGGATGAAATCCCTATTAGTAAGCCGGTCTGGGCCGATTCATCCGATTTTGATATTATTGACCGATTTTTGCGAATATGCAGAAATCTTTCTCATTATTACAATGGATCCTCAAAAAAAAACCTCCTCTCCCCTCCCCCTCCCCTCCCCTCCAAAACTCTCAAATCAAACAGACCCTAAGTGTTGTCAAATAAGCCTTAAAATCAGGTTTTTATAACTTCAGCATATTGGAATTCGAATCACCTTAAGGTAGATTTGAATCATGCTACTGAAATTGTTGCTTGTTACATTCTAGACTAGGGTCCGTTTGGTTCGAGAGTTTTGGAGGGGAGGGGAGGGCTCACTTTTATTTTTTAAATTACAAACAATGTAAAATGTTTTTTTAAAATAAATTAAGTGTTTTTGAAGTATTATATGATCATTTATCATGTTGTTAATTCAATTTTCTAAAAATTATTTTATAATATCCGTAATTTAAAAAATAAAAGTGAGCCCTCCCCACCCCTCACCTCCCCTCCCCTCCAATACTCTCGAACCAAACTTTGAAAAAACTCTACATGAAATTGAAATCCCTCTTCTTCTTTTTTTTTTTTTTTATCTCGTGAAGGTTGTTACATGTGGGGAATTGAATCATAGTAAAAATTGATAATATTGACTTGAATACAATCAGTGTTTTTGCCCTTGTTGTAAAAGGTGAAGAGCAGAATCGGGTGACAGAATGTGAATAAATGCATAAATTAGGGTTTCGGGTTCAGAGCAACTTTGAGAGTGATATGGATTGGGGAACACGTATTAAACATCTTGGGTAATTAAGAACCATTGGCGGGAAAAGATTCATTCTTTCTCTACTTAATCCTAAAGTAAACATCATTGAGGGAGAAAAGGGGAGAAATTAGAGATTGTTCATCTTGAACAATTAGGGCTAATTTCTTGAATCTTATGTAATTTCTTGTAAATACTCATTGATAATGAGTTAGTGTGTTTCTCTCTCTAACAGATGTAGGCTACCTTTTTGGGTCAAACTGTGTTAACAAACAATAATGTTATTCATCTGCTCTTTATCTAGGTTGGTTTGATTGTATACATTTAATTTGCACTTGCGCGCATGCTTTATATTTGTTCTTCATTTAATCTTTGGTTTGATTGATCATTAAGTTTGTTTGCCATTGTTATTTGTTCCACTTTTCTTGTTGAATTCACAACAAGTGGTTATGTGGGAACATAACAAATCTGTCAAATGTACATCATGGATACTAGATTGGATATCGAGAAATTTTCCAAAAAACAATGTTTCCAGTATGTGAAAATGAAAGCCATCTTGATTCAAAAATAAATGTGCAAATACTTTAAAGAGTGAGGAGAAAATGTCGATCACTTTAACTAAAGTAGA
This sequence comes from Medicago ruthenica, assembly GCA_018208015.1. Taxonomy (NCBI): domain Eukaryota; kingdom Viridiplantae; phylum Streptophyta; class Magnoliopsida; order Fabales; family Fabaceae; genus Medicago; species Medicago ruthenica. Next base: position 96,987,141 of record CM031372.1, on the reverse strand, counting down.
GAAGATGGTGATAATAAATAAGGCAAGAAGTATCATTATCTTATGTCTTAGGAAGTAAATTTTTTAGAAAATGTGCAAGGAAGAAAGTGGAGGAAGAGATGTGCACGAAGTTAAAATGGTTGTACATGACCAAGTCATTGCCACAGTTATGTTTGAAATAACAACTATATTTGTTACGATGGTAGAGTCAAAATCTTTAGTATAGCAGTTGCATATAGGGTTAACAAACAACACTTTCAGATAATGTTAACAAGTCAGAATCATTATGATTGTGATTATAGTTGTTCTCTCCTATAAATTTAGGCTACCTTTTTTAGGTCAAACTACTTTAACAAACAACACTTTGATTCCTCTACTCTCTATCTTTGTTTTTCGTTTGATTGTTTGGATTTGCACTTGCATATAGGGTTTAGATTTGTTTTTGTTTGAATCTTTATTTTGCTTGAACATTTAGTTTGGTTTTCATTGTTATTTATTTCATTTTCTTGTTGAATTCACAACATTAAGATATTAGTTATAACAATTAAAGTATTTTTTATTAATATAATTATCAAATTAAATATGCATTGCGACAATGAGTTCATCTTAAAAAATAGGAAAATAATTAAGCGAGTATTTTAGAACAATGATATTAAATAAAATTTTTTCCTGGGAATATTAAATATTTTTTTTTGAAAGATTAAATAAAGTTAAATAGCATAACTTTTACTTATATATGAGTATGTCAAATAATAATTCTTTTTTGCTTATAAATAAGGTTAAATAGCCATTTTTTTGTTTTTATATTTATTATAAAAATTTATCTATTCTTTTGTTTCGACCTATTGGTTTTGTTTGATGAACAAGAGACTCATACTTAATACTTTAGTGGTCAAATTTTGGGAGGTACTAAATCCAAAATGTAGTGGAATTCATGCAACCTTATTTATAAACATGTATGTGAAACTTATTAAATTAACATCCTTGCTATAAGTTAGACATTTATAATTGTAAATTTGTTGGAGTGAAAAATATTTGTGGCCAATTTTTGTTTGCTTCTTTCTCGTAGGGTTATTGTAGACTAAAAATTGACTGATTTAATTTGAACATAGTTTGAGTTTAATTCGATAATTAATTTGTTGAATTTGATTTATGTATCAATGAGCTATAAAGTTAGTGACCTTTATTGTGTGTTGACTATCAATGTGTTTGTCTAATATGTGCAATATCTCACATGATAAAGAAACTAAAAGTAATAACATTTTATTGAAAAACAACAATTATTTATTAAAAACTTATATATTTAATATAAAATGCACAAGCTCCAATACAAATTTACTATTTTGAACTTTTTAACATGTGCAAATTTGCACATGATTGAAAAACGCTTAATTTAAAAGGTCACAAATTAAAAAGATTTGACTTTTGAATTATGAGATTTGAACTAATTAGTTGAACTAAATTGTTTGTGAACGAATCAAGTCGAGTTCGATGTAAAAAAAATTTGAATCAAACTCGATTCAAGTTTCACGTTGAACTAATTTTTATCAAATTGAGTCAAGTTGGGGTGAGTCCTACTAACTCATTTCCATCCATATGTGTGTGGGACGATTGCGCTACAAAAAAAAAAATTAAGAGTGTTATTTATGCTATTTCATTTTGTTTTCATTATTCAATAATTTCTTTCTCGAGCCTTTTTTTGTAATATATACATAATATAATATTTCCTTGATTTCCTCTAAACTAATAATTAATGTCATATTCAACTTTGAAGAAAAAAAATTACATAGAAACAATTTTTTTTGGAAATGTGACAATTAAAAAAGATAGGATATAGTTCAATTGATAGTGAGATTCCATGAATATTTGTACTTAATTATTTGAAGGTACAATGTTTGAATCTCACATAAGGTAAAACTCACCAAAGAGGGCGAGAAGATCTCTATTTTAACGTAAGAGTTTGGTTCCTCCATTGAATTCAAACTTAACCATGGGGAAAGTGGCGGAGCAAGAAAATAAAATTCTAGGTTGGCCACAAAATATTTGTTGTAATAAGCATTAAACATAAAGGTAATCATCAGAAAATTAAACTACATATAGTTTGCAATTACATATAGTTTGCAACATTTTGTAAAAAAAATAGTTTGCTGCATATAGTTTCTTGCTACTACATATAGTTTTCTTCTACTACCTTTTCTTTACTTTCCTGCTATAGTACGTATAGATTGCAATTCATACATTCAAAAGGGTGTCTTGCTTCATCTAATCTAAATAAATTTTTTCTTGAATCAAACTACCTCCAAACAAACCATACAAGTTTTTTTTTTAGAGGACAAACCATACAAGCTAGCCATCTACTTATTAATATTATAATTGTTTTGCTTCGCCCCTAAAAAAAATTATTAATTGTTTTGCTTCTAATTTAGTAATGGGTTGTTTAATTACGTACATGAACAAAGGAAGTGAAGAGAATTAGAGAATTAGACGAGTTTGTTCAAAAGAAATAATGAGAATGGGCTAGATGGACAAAAAAAAACAATGAGAATGGGCTAGATGGATCAGTTTGAAATTTGTTTTAAAGCTAGGGGTTGTTTTTGTCATTTCCCTACAAATTTTTTTTTGGGGGGGCTGGGGGGTGGGCTGTGGCCCGCCTATGCGCCCATGCGGTCCTCTGCCGCTACATAGGGATGAGTTCACTAGAACTGTTACAGGATAATATCTAAACACACTTGGATGAGTTTATGACTTCTATGAGATTCAAACCTTATAGCTTAGACATAAGTACAAAATTCATAGTGTTCTGAACCGAACAAAAGGTCAATCCCATCGCGACACGTGGACCAAGCGTTCACTAGACTAAGATGCATCGCCTGAAGGAACACGTCAATACCAGTACACCTTACTCCATTGGAGCACGTCCCCGTGCATCAGATGTCGTACACGTGTCCTCTAACCGCCTCCTAATCACACACCGCATTTCACGGAGGCAGTTATTCTCACACACGTCTATATAAGGGTGAGTTAGCTTCACCATCAAGGTACGATTCACTTTACCCACACTTTTTACACATTTTTTTTCTCAGTTTCAATACTGATTTGAGTGTTGGAGTGCTAACGTGCCTGCATGCACCTTTCATTCCACTGTGAATATTCTTCGCCACCGTACCGGAGCACTATCTGCCACCGTTGCCTACATCGGTCTCTTACCGGACAAATCACATAGTATCCATCTAATTAATAGGTAGTGGGTTTGCAAAAACTCATCAAGAGAGTTAGGAATTCTTGTAGTCAATCAACAAAGTTGTTACATATGAGAGAATAGTTTGTAATAGTCATATATTTTGTTGAGAGGATCTTAATACACATATCTTGTGCTTTGCTCTCTGTTTTTCATTCAATATATTTCGTTGGATAATTAAAAAGTAATTTGTTTGTGAGAGCATTCACAATTTATCGTACACACGCACGCTGTAACAACCCGATTTTTAGTATTAGAATTGTTTGTTATTGTTTATTATTAATTGTTTGATTATTATATCTGTTAATTGTTTATTTTGGTGGATTAGCGAATTTTGGGTGATTAAGGGTATTTTGGTCATTTGAGAGTTAGTGGCATTTTTGTAATATGTTAGAAGTTTGAAATTTGAATTTTAGAGAGTTGTGGTGAAATAGTAAAAGGGAGGTTTAAGTGTAGTAAAAGTGTAGGCAAATAATTATGTGATGAATTATGATTAAGCCCGCTAGAGTGAGTAACCTAAGCCCATTTATATTTAAAGAGGAAGGTTAGTGTTAGTGAGCTAGGTCATTTCATTTTGCAAAACTTTTGAGAAGAGGCTAAGGAGAGATAACAGAGAAATGAAGAACTTGGGAAGATAGAAGAAGGGAGAACTCTAGAAGTGAAAAATTGAAGCTAGGAAGCACTTTTGGTGAAGAATTGAGGTAAGGGGGAATATTATTTTCATCATTTGGGTATTAAGAAACAAATGTGTTGTTTGGGATGTTTTTAGCTTATGCTTAAATTCATGAACTTGTGATTAATTGTGTTAAATTTGTGTTCCTTTTTTATGGTTAAATTGAACATGTGTTAAGTTGTTGAATTGATGGTGTTGAATTATCAAAACTCATGTTTGATTATGTTGTTTGGTAACTTTGTGAAATTTGATGAATTTGATGAGAAACATGATAATTAGTGTTGATTATGAACATGGGTATGTGATTAGTTTATCAATTCCATAGGTTTTGTAGTTTGGGTTGTGTTAAAGTTGTTGTTGTTGTTGTTTATGTGAAATTTACTGAAGTTGGTGAAAATGATTAAGTTGTTGATGAAATGGTTTAAGTTGATTCATGTTGGTTGATTTAAGTGATTATGATCATGTTGAATTGAATGGGAAACTTGGAATGTTGTTGTTATGCTTTGTTTGTGAAATTAAGTCGTTTTGGAAGAAAATGGATTTTTGAGACGGTAATTGATATTATGAGAATAAGTTGATGCTAAGTGATTTTGATTAAGTTGTTTTAAGCCATATTAAGTAGATAATGAGTGGTGATAACTGGTTTAAGGATTTGGAAATGTTCTGGTGCGAATTGGGTCGAAAAACAATGTTGAAAACGGTATTTTTACGCAAAAACGCAAAAATCGGAAAATTTTGTACTGGTGGTCACGCACGACCGTACGCGCCTGTGGCACAGACCGTGCGTGAGTATCGCACCTAAAGGACACGACAGTGCGCCCCTGGAGCACGACCGTGCACCCCGTTCAGTGTGGTGAAACCCTAATTTTGTGACTTTTTGAGGTACCCAATGCACTTGAATGGTTTCCAAACTCTTAAATGTGATTGATAGGTGTCTAATGGTGATGTTTATGATTGATTAGCTTGGACATAAGTATAGTAAGGCTTATAAGTTAATTGATTAGAGACGGACTTTGATAATGAAGTAAAACGGAGATGTTTTGCATGTTGCTTATGTTATGTGGATGAATGAATGAATATGATGATGATGCGATGTTTGATTACTTGATTTGTTGATGTGTGGCCTTATTGATTTGACAGTGCGATTGGTGATGTATGAGTATGTTTGGTGTGCATTGTCGAGTCTATATGTGGGTCCATGCATTCATAATCATTTATTAGTGCTTGATTTAAGATCAAGATTTATTGGTGGGTGATTTAAGATCATTATGGTACCACATGCATGTACAGTCCTTAGGCGCATTGCATACACAAGAAGCGTCGTATGTGGCAATGTTTTGGCGTGAACTTGTGCATCTAATTGGTAATTGGATACTTGGTGATTGTGATGAGATTGAATTGATTTAACTTGAGTTAATGATTATATACGAACATGATTTGGTATGAATTCTTGATATGTATATAACTGTGGGGTAACCTGGATGACGATTGTATGCGAATATGTTATGAATGTGAATATGCTAATGTAACAAGGCTTTTTGTAATGTATTTGGATGTATTGATGTTGATGTTATTGTTGCTTGAACTTACATGTGTTTATTAATCTCTTATGTTGAACGTATATCTTACCCCCCAGTGACTTTTGTCGCCTCACCCTTGTGGTGTAGACGTCGTGCAGGTTGAGGAGTAGCATCTTGCTTGTGAGTTGATGAGGAAGGCTTGAGGCCTACTCATATTTATTTGCTTTTCTCGAGGAGTCTAGATTTAGGTGCTCTGATCTAGGATGTCAGAATTTTCTTTTGTTGGATTTTATGTTATGAGATCTTGTGATTAAACTTTTGTTGATTTATTATGTTGGGTTGTATGTTATGAACCGAGACATGACATTTATATGATGTTGAGTATGATTTTTATTTTCCTGCGATATGAATATGTTGATGAAATTTTTATATTGAACAATTGATATGAGATGTATGTTGATGTAGTGAGACCTCAATGTATGATAAATACGTGTTTTATCTTTATATATATGTTCTCGGAGATTGGGGATTTACACACGACACCGATTATAAAGAAAAAAAATTTGTGTACACCCTTTGAAGGTGTATACACCTTAAAACAAAGGAAAAAGAAGTGTCGTGGTAGATGTGATAGTTTAGTAGTTTAGTGATGTGATAGAAGTAGAGTGGTAAAGATAAAATGAGATGTTAAATAGGTGTAGAAAAACAAAGGGTGTATATTTATCATTGTTGGACTATAACACTTTGAGGAATATGTATGTTTAGTTAATCACACGTTTTGATCGCTATGAATTAAATATCAACTTTTTTACACTTTTTTATATTTTTTTTTACAATCATAAAAAGTAGTTTTTGTTGGTGTGAGCCCTAGATGTCAATAGTTTTATGTTAAACTTATGCTATGTATCATGACTTTTATTATTAAATAAAATGAGGCATTCTTTATTATATTTGCTATAAGATTAATAAAGTCTGTAGAATAGATAGTTCAAGTAATGAAACATTAAGTGAGACTTAATTGTGAGATTACATTAACATAAAAAAACATTATTGTTAAAAGTATCGGTATTCAAGCTTTACTATAAATTGGGATAGTAATAAAGTGTATTGACTATTATGTATGTAGATTGATCACCACATCTCATCGGTCATAAATATGAGACATTAAGTCTATACATATGTCTCCTATAAAAAAAAAGTCTATACATAAGTGTAAATATTATGAGTAATATTTATACTGGATTGACCCACCATGAGAATATTATATAATATGTTATGAAAGTGTCACAAGATATTCTCATAATGATAACGGTGAATACCACTCTCAGACATGAAAACACTATGATCCCTAGATGTGGACTTAAGTTCTTTAATGTCATTCAAATGTTATCTGTAACAGGATAATTATAAAGTTGGTTAATGGGTAGTCGACGAATCATGTTGAAGGACATGAGTGGCTTAGATGAGATTTGACCCTCCTGCATAACAGGAGAAATATCTTTAGGCCTATTGATGGAATATGACTGTAAAATTGCATGGACATGCCGAATTAAGTCAATATGAGATATTAGACTTATTTGTTACTTGGTATATTCTAGGATCAAGCAATATAAATATTGGATTATACAAGAGTGACACAATCTATGTCTTGTGTTCAATATATATATATATATATATATATATATATATATATATATATATATATATATATATATATATATATATATATATATATATATATATATAAGTGCAAATGGGTAATTATACACATGATCGTTATCACGGAAAAGGTTTCGTTAGATCACATGACATTCTCGTCACTTGGGTGGCAACGACTTATTGCTAGAAGCTTATCGTTGTTTATAATATAAATATATAACTTAATATTATTACCAACGTAATGGGAATTTATAGGGTCACACACAAATGACAGATAGATGAGAGATAATAAATAAATAAATAAGTAAGACATATTTATAAATTAATAAGTGGGACTTATTCGTAATTAAGTTAATAAATATGATTTATTAATTAAATTATAAAACGCAGTGCATTGTAAGGTACGATGCGTTTTAAGTGGAATGTAGTACACCATAGGTTATGGTGCGCACAAGTGAGTCTATAAATAGAACTCACTTCTGCAGAATTCAGTTACCACTTTACAAAACCCTAAATTGCAAACCATAGTTCTCTCTGAAGCTCTCTGGTCGCTTGGATAGCACTGGGAACCAGAGGAGATGTGTTCGTTTGGACGAGTAGAGACACAGTTGTTTTGCTTTGCTTGTGATCGAAATTGTTTCTGCACTTCAAGAGGTAACAACACTTTCAATGACTCATGTTAAATTCGTAATGATCAAAAAAAGGGAAACACAAAATTTTAAATTTCGCATCCTATTCTGTATCACGGTTTCCTTCGGAGAAAAATTCATTAGCATTTTTAGTACATTTTGTCCTACTGTTGATACATACGGTTTCTTGTACCGTGTAAGTGTTTCCAATTATCTTGAGTTATGTATTGACCCTTTTTTTTTTTTTGAAGGAATGTATTGACCCTTTTTAAAAGCAAACTTACTATTAAGATTTAAGACATGTTTGGCTAGGCTATCTAAGTAAGCTTGATTTTCTTTCAAAAAAAAAAAGTAAGCTTGATTTGATTACCTTTTAAGATAAGCGTTTATTAAATACATATTTCATTAAATTGTTTACCTAAATGCTTCTAAATATCCTTTTCATATATGCAAATGCATTAAATTTTAGTTTTGGATCCTATATATGGGCCAAAACTATAATGAGGTTTGGTCAAGTACTTAAGGGTTTGTTTGGTGTACATAATATGATAGAGATAAGATATGATATAAAACTGGATAAAGATAGGAAATGATATAGACATGATAAACATTTATCTTATCACATGTTTGATGCACACATGATAACAAACATAATATCATATATATCACAATTAAATGACATAATTAACATGTAATTAATTATAATTAAATATAATTAAACTATTATTAATTGTACAAAGTTATAAAAAAAAATTGTCAATCGTCTTCTTCCTTTTTTTAGGGGTGTCGTCATCTTCATTCTTAAAGTTCAATTAAAAAAAATTGTGGCTTCTTCACTTAAAAAAAATTGTTTACTGTCTTCTTTCTTCTTCGATTACAAAGTTTTATCAAAACCCCTTTGTGTAACTCCAACATGGACAAAAATTCATACACCAACATAAACCTATAAAAAATTTACAATTACAATTCAAGCTCTTAACCAAACTAATTGTTGTCTCTGTTGAAGATAATACGAAATTCCTAGACTATCTGTTTCATCTCTTTTCAAATTTGACTTGAATACAAAGTAGACAATCAAGAAAGAAACAAACAAAAATTAAATAGATTGAGGAAAAAGTGATTGGGTGGAATTGAGGTCAGATCTGTAACAAATATAAGAGATGGAGTTGAAGAGATATGGAGGAAGAGATAGAGGTCGATGGATGGAGAGCATAGAGAACATCAGCGATGAATTAAGAGAGAGGGCAAAATAAGCATTTTAGTGCTAATCATGATAGGATAATTCTAACCCACCAAAAACTAAGTATAAAAATAACAAAGGGTGAATAGGATAGGATTAGAAATTGGTTTAAGTTATCCTTTCCTATTTGCACACCAAACAACAAATCGAACCAGTATATGATAGTTTTATCATATATTGTCTTTCTATCATGTACATCAAACATACCCTTTATGAATCTTAGGAACTCAAATGTGAACAAATAATTTTAGGAAAAAATTTAGGTACAATTCCTTAGGTGCTTTTCGTATGGTTCTTAACTAAATTCACCATGATTTCCTTAAATCCTTAATTTTCTCAAAGTTTGTTATATCCAAAAAATTTGTATTTTTAGTTAAGAACCATACAAAAAGCACCTAAAGAATTGTACCTAAGTTTTGTCCATAATTTTATACTTAGTAGGCATATATTGACTGGTGAGAGTTAGCCAATCACAATCGGTTGTAAGGTTGTTACATGCCCCTATTTCATTATTGGTGCAAATTACAAGCACCTATTTACGAAGATTTGACACAAATTTTATTTTTACAAAAAAAAGAGAGAAATAACATATTCAAAGAAATAAAAAAATTATTAAGTGATATATTACTGTCACATGAGTACATGACGACTGTAATGTGGCAATTTATCTACCACATAATCACTTAAAAGAAACTATATGACAACATGGACTAGGTGCTTGCTTTAGTTTAAAAGAACAAGAAACCAAAATCAAACAAAAAGTTTAACAAGAGATTAGAACTAAAATTCGGAATTTGACCGATATATGTCATATGCAATTAAATCTACATCAAACAACAGATGTCTCCAATTCATGACTAAATTGAAACTTTGTGAAGAAGGAAAAAATTAAGGCAAAATGATAATGAAGAATAATTATCACAATTTTTTGAAAACAAATTCATGTAATTTTGGTTTGTGGTTTTAAAATTTTGATTTATGCTCACTGAATCCAAATTACATGTCAAATCTAGAGAATTAATATAGTGGACCCACGCAGTTGACTTGTATAGAGGACCACGACACTGTTTGTTCCTTATTTCACATGGAACCTAGCCGAATTTCCAATTTTCCAGCTATTAAATGAAACATTGTTTTATTTTATTTTACTAAGAATAAGAATGAGACTTTTTTAAATGTTTTTTTTAGAAGACATTGTCAAATGTTAATTTCCGGATTGTAAGCCATCGTGTAACAAGTTTCTTTATTTTTTTTTACCAACAAAAACTCATATCATTTCATTCATCACACAATTTGGAATACAAGATGGAATCATATCAAAGACTTGGTGACGAGCTTGTAATATTGACACCCTAGCAAAACTATGAGCGACAACATTCGCTTGTCTCCTAACAAAACTTATCTTAAAGTTTGTAAATTGTTGTAATAGTGACTTGTAGTCATCAATGATACTACCAAATTCAGCCTGGTTGTTATTCTTATCATATATGCTGTCAACCACTAGTTTACAATCTAGTTTTATCAGCACATTTGATAATCTTAACTGTCCAAGCCACACCATGGCTTCGCGTAATCCTACTGCTTCCGCTTCTTAAGGAGGAGGACAGCCTTCATACTAGTTTGTAGCAGCTTTTACGAACCTGCCGCAATGATCTCGAATACACATATCTGTCCCAAACCGGTTTTGTTCATTAAAAATGGCTGCATCTACATTACATTTCAGAACTCCCTTTGCTAGCGGCTGCCACATAACTGTATCTTGCGGTGATTGCTGACTTTGTGCAGTAGCAGAATTTCTCGCAGCTTGCCATTGAAATAACAACTCGCGCGATTGCTGGACTGATATGTTGCTCGGCTTCAGCTCACCATCCCATACCTTATCATTACGGCGTCGCCATATACACCATAACATCATTGCCAAGTCCTTGCATTCTTCAACGATCAACCTGCACATTAAAGAGAAAATACAAGATGCAAAACTCTCAGCAACAGCAACAATAGTCGAAATCACATCCCATAAGCCAGTTGTTCGCCAAACTGTCTTCGCCTCGTCACATCCAATAATAACATGCCAGTCATTCTCATAATTTGTTTCACAAAAAGGACAGCAGTCTGTACATAAAACACCTTTGTCCTGCAGTCGCATACGCGTAGGAAGAACACCTCTCAACACTCTCCAGAGAAAAACTTTTACTCTTTGAGGGATCTTCAAACTCCACAGTCTAGTCCATTCTCCCGGTACTCGGTATTCCTCATTATCAACAAGTGTTTCCATTGCATATCTATATGCATACTTTACCGTATAAACTCCCTGACTATTAAATTTCCAAATGCGCTTTTCCTCTCTGTCTCGATGCAACAACACCAGTTTGGATATTGCCTTCCTATCTTGCTCATTAAAAATGGCTGCAATCAATCCCCAATTCCAATTTTCTCCACACATCAAATCAGCCACCTTCATACTTTCCATGCCTTGAATTTTTTCACTCGAGACATACGAATTTTCATCCTCCCTCAGCCACAGATCTACCCACACCTCTATGCTCTTACCATTACCATTTCTCCATCTTTGACCTCCTCTAACTATTACCTGTGAAGCATAGATACTACGCCAAATATAACTTGGGTTATGGCCTAGTCGAGCCCCCAAAGAATCAGTCTTCGGAAAATATTTAGCTTTGTAGATGCGAGCAACAATAGTATCTTGGTTAGTAAGGAGCCTCCAACCTTGCTTCCCTAGCATAGCTAAATTAAAGCCAAACAAATGTCTAAATCCCATACCTCCATATTCCTTCCGCATTGTTAATTTATCCCATCTGAGCCAATTTATTCCTCTACCTTGCCTTCTATTCGATCCCCACCAAAACGAGTTAATCATCTTCTGGATCTCTTCCCCTAAAGATGTAGATAATTGAAAAGTACTCATGCAATATGTCGGAATTGCTTGTGCTACTGACTTGATGAGAATTTCTCGCCCCACTTTCGAGAGATGCTTCCCGGACCATTGTTGAATCTTTCTCCACACTCGATTCCGCAAGTAACCAAACATTGCCTTCTTGCTGCGGCCTATTAGAGATGGCATGCCAAGATACTTCCCACTTCCCGTTGAATTTGTAACCTGAAACAGATCCTTGATTGCCTCTCTCTCCATTTCCAAAGTGTTCTTGCTAAAAAAGATTTCTGATTTCTGGAAATTTATTGCTTAACCCAAAACTGCTTCATAGGCCTATAAAATTTCCTTTATTTTTGTGCTTTCTCTAATAGTCACCCTTCAAAACAAGAAACAATCGTCAGCAAATAATAAGTGTGTGAGAAGCGGGGCTCCTCGACACACCTTAATGCCATGAATATCTCCCTTCGCTTCGGCTTTTTTTAATAATGCCGATAAACCTTCCGCACATATAATGAAAAGGTAAAGTGACAGTGGATCACCCTGCCTTAGTCCTCTTTTAGGTACTTGTAACACCCATAGAGATTGCCTAGGATCTCTTACGAGTATTAAAATTTCGTACCGGATACATTAAATACAATACAGAAAGATAGGTAATGATTTACAATGCATAAGTTCTGATACAATTCAAATATCCGATACAGAACATTCTCCATAATATATATATATATATATATATATATATACATCATGATACATAATCATATACAACATCCAAATAAAACATAAGCAGCACGATCAGTCCGTAGCTTTCTCTTTACCTTTACGTTGTGCTACCTGCGAAGAACCTGCACCAGAAGGAAAGGGATGAGACATAACGTCTCAGTGAACTCCTACCCTACCAACTGTTGGCAACCGCGGGGGAAACCTAGGGTCGCCGTGCCTACTCTTGGCAATCTTGGGGATACCTATGATCGCCGTCATTCTTTACTTACTTCGCGATCGAGGGGAAAACCTAAGATCGCTTCTTGTCTTTAACATTCTTATCATATGCTAACTTAACTTATACTCAGTGGTCTTGGGGACAACCTATGACCACTTCTTGTGTCTAGGAACTACTTGTCCTATTCCTCAATACAAATATAAATAAACTTATCATCTTTCATATCTTAAGTTAGAAGTTAGCGTTCGACAATCAATAGTTATCTGAGTTCATTTTACGGAGTGCATCCGGGTGGAGTAACCCCGAAGTACATCTCCCTTCTAACCGGTGAAAATTCCTATCATATCAGGCTAACACCGGACTCCTCTTGTCGTCGTGCGGTCATCCTTGCGGAATAACACGTCCCACTAGCGTGAACCTCCTGTGTCCCACTAGCGTGAACAACAGAAGACACGACTTAATAATCTTAACTTATGCGTATACCTCCCATGTCCCACTAGCGTGAACGATGAGAGACGCAAAACAATATGTTTTAACTTATGCATGAACCTTTCGTGTTCCACTAGCGTGAACGACGAAAGTCACGACTTAGGATTCTACATAATAGTCTTACATTCGCGTGAACCATTCGTGTTCCACTAGCGTGAACGACGAAGGCCACGGCTTAATCTTACTAATTCTTGTACTCTTAACCTATATAAGGTTCTAGACTTGAAGCCTATATCATTCTTGAGCTTGCACATACTTATTGTGTATGAATAATTCCTTAGTAAGGGGTAATCCCATTACTAGCTCTTATACTTTTCTATGATGACTTGTGGATTAAGACATCCATCCTCTCAAGCTTATGCCTATCCACACTCTATAATGTTGATCTAAACATCTCAAGGATAGGTCTTTAAATGCTCATTAGCAATGCTTAACCATTACATGTCGATCCTTAAGTCCGAAGCAATATTGGATAGCCGAAACGGTGCAAGTAAAGATGAAAAATCACATAATCCTGTCCCCTTCAAAATCGTGACACGATTTGGGAATCGTGTCACGATTTCATGCCCAGAAATCGTGTTTGGTTCTGCCTGTGAAATCGTGACACGATTGGTAAATCGTGACACGATTTTACCTGCAGTTGGACAGCATTTGGCAAGTTTAAAACGTGATTTTCACCATTTCAGCTTATCCAAACATACCCAGACATCATAACAGCTTAAATGATAAATTCAAAGGCATAACAACAGGATACAACATGCAATGATCAAGAATTGCTATCAAAATATAATTAGGGTTTAAAGTTCATAACTTGCTCATAAATGCTAAAACTCACAAACTTACTCAAACGGGTTCTAAAACCCTGTGGAGCTCACCTTAAACCTCCTATTGGTGCTTGCTATCTCTGATTCCCAAAGCCTTGGCTTCACTCTACTACTTTCTCTTGAACCTCCTTTGATTCTCCTTGTTTCTTCTTTACTACTTCTTGCTCTAACTTCCCAAATACCCAGCTTGCTAGCATGAAATTTCTCACAAGGTTTGGGATGAAGTTGATGAGTGTGGGTAGAGAGATGGGGGCGTGTGATCAAGAGGGGAAAGAGGGAGAAGAGTTGAAAATAGAAGAGTGTAGAATAATGGAGAAAAGATAGTAAGAATTATCTTACTCCTTATTTTAAAAACAATCTCCACATTCCTATTATTTACCAAAAAGCCATTCCACTTATTTTACAAGTTTACCATGCTTCTTAATTAGTTCTCACACATTAACTGATACTTATAAGCGGGATGTTACAATCTACCCCCCTTAAAGAAATTTCGTCCTCGAAATTTAGAGTTTACCTGAAAATAGATGCGGGTAGTTCTCCTGCATCTCTGATTCTAACTCCCACGTTGCTTCGCCGTCGGGAGAACCTTTCCATACTACTTTAACAATAGGAATTTCTTTGTTCCGTAAAGACTTAACATCACGATCAATTATTTGATCTGGTTCCGGTTGAAAAGTCAAGTCCGATCTCAAATCAATACTGTCCAGTTCCACTGGTTGGAAAGGATCGGGAATGAACTTCCTCAGTTGTGAGACATGAAATACATCGTGTAAACCTGACATGGCCGGTGGCAACGCTAACTGATAAGCTGCTGGACCGACTCGCCTGAGTATTTGAAAAGGTCCAACATACCTTGGGCAAAGTTTCTTAGTCCTGAATGCTCCTCTTAATCCCAACTTGGGCGTAACTTTAAGGAATACATGGTCTCCTTCTTCAAACTCTAAGGGTCTTCGCCTCCTATCAGCATAACTTTTCTGGCGACTCTGTGCTGTTCTCATCTTATCTTGAATGGATTTAATCTTTAGGGTCGTCTCCTGAATTATCTCAGGTCCCAATATACTCTTATCTCCAACTTCAGCCCAACAAAGCGGGGTTCTACATTTCCTACCATATAAGGCTTCGTAAGGTGCCATTCCAATGCTAGAATGGTAACTGTTGTTGTAGGAAAATTCAATCAATGGTAGGTGATCGTTCCAACTTCCTCCATCTTCTAGGATACATGCACGTAACATATCCTCCAACGTCTGAATAGTCCTTTCTGATTGCCCGTCTGTTTGAGGATGATGGGACGTGCTCATCTTTAATCTTGTTCCTAAAGCTTTCTGAAAAGCTTTCCAAAAGTGGGATGTAAAGATCGGATCTCGATCGGATACGATACTGGCAGGTACACCATGGAGTTTCACTATCTCAGAAATAAACAATTCAGCATACTGTGAGGCTCGGTACGTAGTCTTAACCGGCAAGAAATGAGCTGACTTGGTTAACCGGTCCACTATTACCCATATGGAGTCATGTCCTCGCTGTGTTCGAGGTAATCCACTCACAAAATCCATGGTTATATCTTCCCATTTCCATTGTGGAATTTCCAAAGGTACTAACATTCCTGCAGGCCTTTGATGTTCAATCTTCACCTGCTGACATACAATGCATCGCGACACAAATTCCGCAATATCTCTTTTCATACTAGGCCACCAATAATCTCTTTTTAAATCTTGATACATCTTGGTGGTACCTGGATGAATGCTGAAACTGCTCTTGTGCGCCTCTTCTAAAATCAACCTTTTTAATTCCTCATCATTCGGAACATAAATCCTTCCTTCAAACAATAATGTACCATCTGGTGCCCATGAAAACTCTGCTTGGTCAACTTTCTTCTGAAGGTCCATATCCACAGATTGGGCTTGTGCAATCCTAGACCGTATGTCGCACGAAATCTCCAACTTGTTCAGCAAGATGCCACCTTCTAACTCTGTAACATGTAGATTAAGATCTCTAAACTTTTCATATAGTCCACATGTATGCATCATCACCTCATCTTTAACTAAAGCCTTCTGACTCAAGGCATCTGCTACCACATTAGCTTTTCCTGGATGGTATTTCAGATCAAAATCAAAATCTTTCAAGTATTCCATCCATCGTCTCTGTCTCATGTTAAGGTCTCGTTGATCAAACAAGTATTTCAAACTCTTATGGTCACTAAACAAATCGAACTGTGCACCATACAAATGATGTCTCCATATCTTCAATGCAAATACTATTGCTGCTAACTCAAGATCATGGGTGGGGTAATTCTCTTCATGAGTCTTGAGCTGTCTGGACGCATAAGCTATCACATTCTCCCCTTGCATAAGAACACTTCCCAGTCCCTTGGAAGATGCATCGCAGAAAACGGTGTATCTCCTTTCAGGATCTGGTATTGCTAACACTGGCGCTTTAGTCAATTTCCTTTTCAAAACTCTGAAACTTTCTTCACATTTTTCATCCCAAATAAAGGGTACATCTTTCCTGGAGGCGTGACAGAGGTAAGACAATCTGAGAAAACTTCATAATAAACCTTCGATAGTAACCTGCCAAGCCTAGGAAACTCCTGACTTCAGCTACATTCTTGGGTCTTTCCCAACTGAGTACAGCTTCAACTTTGGATGGATCAACGGCTACTCCTCCTTGAGAAATAACGTGACCCAAAAACTTAATTTCGGATAGCCAGAATTCGCATTTGCTGAACTTAGCATACAACTATTTGTCTCTAAGGACATTCAAAACAATTCTTAAGTGCTGAGCATGCTCCTGAGGATCCTTAGAATAGATCAAGATGTCATCTATGAAAATCACCACAAATTGATCTAGGTAAGGCTGAAATATTCGGTTCATATAATCCATAAATACCGCTGGAGCATTAGTTACACCGAAAGGCATAACCAGAAATTCATAGTGCCCGTAACGCGTTCGAAACGCCGTCTTAGACACATCTGAAGACTTAATGCGGATTTGATGGTAACCTGACCGAAGATCAATTTTAGAAAACACAGTTGCTCCCTTGAGCTGATCTAGAAGATCGTCAATCCTTGGAAGAGGATATTTGTTCTTGATAGTCACTTTATTAAGTTGGAGGTAGTCTATACACAGTCTCATGCCTCCATCCTTTTTCTTGACTAACAAAACTGGAGCACCCCAAGGTGACACACTGGGTCTGATAAAATGCTTCTGGATCAATTCTTCTAGCTGAAATTTCAGCTCTCTAAGTTCCGTAGGCGACATTCTATACGGTGCCACAGATACCGGCTCCGCTCCTGGAATTAAATCAATTGAGAACTCCACCTCACGCTCTGGAGGCAAACTATTTACTTCTGAAGGGAAAAGATCTAAGTACTCATTCACAATGGGAATATCACTGGGACTTAACTCTGATTCTGCAGCCACAGTGAGCATGACATAAAATCCCTTATCTTGGGCACAAATAAATTGAACTAACTGGTGGGTGCGGTTAATCAATTCAGATAGAGCCACACCTTCCGCCGTATCACTGGTCGGCATATAAATACTCTTTTCAGAACATCCAATATACACATGGTTAGCAGAGAGCCAATCCATGCCTAAAATCACGTCAAGTTGCTCCATCGGGAGACACACTAGATCAACATAATAAGTCTTACTAGACACAGTGATAGGACAGTTTTCACAAACATAACTTGCCTCAATTCCGCCTTCAGTAGCGGTAGATACTAACATCGGAGGATTCAACAGAGACAAAGATAATTGAAGCGTCTCCACACATTTATATGAAATAAAAGAGCATGTAGCGCCACAATCAAAAAGAACTTTTACTGGGTATGAGCCAAGATAACACATACCGGCAATCAAATCTTCATTTGCCAAGGCCTTTGCACCATCAAGGGAGTACACCCTTCCTTTACTAGTGGTTGTCCCTTCAGCTGTTCCTTTAATACGCCTATTAGGACACTCTGTTATAAAATGTCCTGGCTGCTTGCATCCATAACAAATACCAGCGCCCATCAAGCACTCTCCTTTATGCATCCTGCCACACGTCTTGCAAGTAGGATAAGGCCGTGAAGGATTAGATTGTGGAGAGTATGTCTGTTTCCCTCTCTGAGGGAACCTTTAGGCTTAAGCTTGTCATGATACTTTTCAGACATTCTACTCTTCTTCTTCTCAAAAGCTGCCGCTCTTTCTTTCGAAGCTTTAGCAAGTCCTGCTTCAACCACCAGACTATCATGTACCAGGTCATCATAACTTGCAGTTCTTTGGAGACTTACTGCAGTGTCGATCTCGCCTCTTAAACCTCTTTTGTACTGGTTCATCTTCCAGACTTCATTCTCAGCATACTCATTGTGTGTAGAATAGTAGGACAGCTCTTCAAACTTCTTGGTGAATTCAGTCACCGACATACTGCCTTGCTTCAACTCCAAGAACTCTTGCTCCTTCTTTACCTTGTAAGACACAGGTAAATACTTCTCCAACATCACTTCTTTAAAGTTTACCCAATTCACTTCTACACCATTGGCTTCCATCCTGCGCTGAGCAGATTCCCACCAGTCTTCTGCTGCGCCTCTGAGTTGGTTTGTGGCGTAGACCACTTTATCTTCTTCTGAACATTCAGCCATTCTAAAGATCTTTTCCATTTGCTTAATCCACTTTCTAGCTTCTTGGGGTTCACCTTCTCCATTAAACTCCGGAGGGTGATGTCTATTATACTCCCGGAACACGGGGTTACCAATTACTGGAGGAGGTGGTGGCTGTGGATGGAAACCTTGTCCCTGCTGCATCATTTCCATCCATTGTTGTTGAGCTTGGGCCTGTTGCTGAGATTGTTGTTGCATCATCAGCATCATTTGCTGATACTGTAATGCATTCTGAGCTTGTTGCTCTTGATACTGTTGCTGCCAGGCCTGCTGCTGGTGTATCATTTGTTCCCATGAATTCATACTGGGTCCTCCACTTTCATCACTGGCTTGATTGGCACGAGGTCTACCGGGTCCTCTTCTTCTCCCAGATATCTTATCCTAGCTGTCATATACAAGTCAAAGTGATCAGTTTTAACTGAACATAACATCTAGAATAATGTCCTGGATCCAAGAGGTCCACAACTTGGATTGTACTTTAATGACCCAAGGCACGGTCTGAATCGACCTGCTCTGATACCAAATTGTAACACCCATAGAGATTGCCTAGGATCTCTTACGAGTATTAAAATTTCGTACCGGATACATTAAATACAATACAGAAAGATAGGTAATGATTTACAATGCATAAGTTCTGATACAATTCAAATATCCGATACAGAACATTCTCCATAATATATATATACATCATGATACATAATCATATACAACATCCAAATAAAACATAAGCAGCACGATCAGTCCGTAGCTTTCTCTTTACCTTTACGTTGTGCTACCTGCGAAGAACCTGCACCAGAAGGAAAGGGATGAGACATAACGTCTCAGTGAGCTCCTACCCTACCAACTGTTGGCAACCGCGGGGGGAAACCTAGGGTCGCCGTGCCTACTCTTGGCAATCTTGGGGATACCTATGATCGCCGTCATTCTTTACTTACTTCGCGATCGAGGGGAAAACCTAAGATCGCTTCTTGTCTTTAACATTCTTATCATATGCTAACTTAACTTATACTCAGTGGTCTTGGGGACAACCTATGACCACTTCTTGTGTCTAGGAACTACTTGTCCTATTCCTCAATACAAATATAAATAAACTTATCATCTTTCATATCTTAAGTTAGAAGTTAGCGTTGGACAATCAATAGTTATCTGAGTTCATTTTACGGAGTGCATCCGGGTGGAGTAACCCCGAAGTACATCTCCCTTCTAACTGGTGAAAATTCCTATCATATCAGGCTAACACCGGACTCCTCTTATCGTCGTGCGGTCATCCTTGCGGAATAACACGTCCCACTAGCGTGAACCTCCTGTGTCCCACTAGCGTGAACAACAGAAGACACGACTTAATAATCTTAACTTATGCGTATACCTCCCATGTCCCACTAGCGTGAACGATGAGAGACGCAAAACAATATGTTTTAACTTATGCATGAACCTTTCGTGTTCCACTAGCGTGAACGACGAAAATCACGACTTAGGATTCTACATAATAGTCTTACATTCGCGTGAACCATTCGTGTCCCACTAGCGTGAACGACGAAGGCCACGGCTTAATCTTACTAATTCTTGTACTCTTAACCTATATAAGGTTCTAGACTTGAAGCCTATATCATTCTTGAGCTTGCACATACTTATTGTGTATGAATAATTCCTTAGTAAGGGGTAATCCCATTACTAGCTCTTATACTTTTCTATGATGACTTGTGGATTAAGACATCCATCCTCTCAAGCTTATGCCTATCCTCACTCTATAATGTTGATCTAAACATCTCAAGGATAGGTCTTTAAATGCTCATTAGCAATGCTTAACCATTACATGTCGATCCTTAAGTCCGAAGCAGTATTGGATAGCCGAAACGGTGCAAGTAAAGATGAAAAATCACATAATCCTGTCCCCTTCAAAATCGTGACACGATTTGGGAATCGTGTCACGATTTCATGCCCAGAAATTGTGTTTGGTTCTGCCTGTGAAATCGTGACACGATTGGTAAATCGTGACACGATTTTACCTGCAGTTGGACAGCATTTGGCAAGTTTAAAATGTGATTTTCACCATTTCAGCTTATCCAAACATACCCAGACATCATAACAGCTTAAATGATAAATTCAAAGGCATAACAACAGGATACAACATGCAATGATCAAGAATTGCTATCAAAATAGAATTAGGGTTTAAAGTTCATAACTTGCTCATAAATGCTAAAACTCACAAACTTACTCAAACGGGTTCTAAAACCCTGTGGAGCTCACCTTAAACCTCCTATTGGTGCTTGCTATCTCTGATTCCCAAAGCCTTGGCTTCACTCTACTACTTTCTCTTGAACCTCCTTTGATTCTCCTTGTTTCTTCTTTACTACTTCTTGCTCTAACTTCCCAAATACCCAGCTTGCTAGCATGAAATTTCTCACAAGGTTTGGGATGAAGTTGATGAGTGTGGGTAGAGAGATGGGGGCGTGTGATCAAGAGGGGAAAGAGGGAGAAGAGTTGAAAATAGAAGAGTGTAGAATAATGGAGAAAAGATAGTAAGAATTATCTTACTCCTTATTTTAAAAACAATCTCCACATTCCTATTATTTACCAAAAAGCCATTCCACTTATTTTACAAGTTTACCATGCTTCTTAATTAGTTCTCACACATTAACTGATACTTATAAGCGGGATGTTACAGTACTATTGGCCCCACTTTCTCGTCATTCACAAGCACTTGATAGCTAACGCTTTCCATACACATAGTCATCCATTTTACCCATCTATCATGAAAACCCATTCTTCTCAAAACTTTCGTCACATACTCCCATTCAACTCCATCATAGGCTTTGCTAATGTCTATCTTCAAAGCAACCTCGCCTACCTTGCCTCTCCTTTTACATTTCATATGGTGAATAATCTCATGTGCTGCCATAACATTATCAATAATAGAACGATTTTCTACAAATGCTGACTGTTCTTGAGATATATATTTTTGTAAAAGTGGCTTGAGTCTATTGGCCAAAACCTTTGATTGTAAAGAACATTGCATAAAGAAATCGGCCTAAGATCTTTCATAGTTTCCGGATTATCTTTCTTGGGGATAAGAACAATATCCGTCTCTACTATTTGAGATGGAAACTCACCATTATTCAGCCATGAGGTCGCTGTATGGAATATTTCCATTCCACATAAGTGCCAAAATCTCTTGTAAAATGCTGGATTCAATCCATCTGGCCCCGGTGCTTTGTCGGAATGCATGGAGTATAAAGCTTTTTTAAACTCTGAAATGTTGAAAGGAGACAAGAGTATATTGTTGTCAACTTCAGTTACTCGTGGGCTAATATACTCCAATGTGGTATCCAGCGTGTTCGTATCACTATAGAATAATTTTGTGAAGTAGTTTTTTGCTTCTCCACAAATATCATGATGTGTCGTGACCGTGTCTCCTTCATCCTCTTCAGCTCCATGATGTTGTTACGCCTTTTTTTGGTACTTGCCATTGCATGAAAAAAGCGAGAATTTTTGTCACCATCCTTTAACCAGTAGACTTTCGACCTCTGTTTCCAAGAAGCTTCTTCTTGTGCCAATAAACACCCCATCTTTGTTCGTGCTTCCTCATATCTTGCCACTTGAGAGCTTTGAACACAGCCCCGGAGTCTCTCCATCTCTACTCGGCATTCCTCAATAGCTTTTCTATACTTGAACCTTAGCTTGTGGCCCCATTCATTCATGACCTCCGTACAGCTCCTTAAACGTGACAACACGTCGCCCTCCTGATATTTCTCCCAACCTCCTATAACTATATCATTCAATCCATCCTCCATGAGCCAAGCATTTTCGAATTTGAACTCTTTTCCTCCTCTTCTATGTGCCACTTCTTGGAACTTGAGTAGTATTGGGAAACGATCGGAACGGTGCGAGATGACATTGTGCAGCTGATTTTGATAAAATATATCACACCACGTCTAAGTTGCCATAGCTCTATCAATTCTTTCCTCCTTCATATTGTGTCCGCCCCTTCCCTTTACCCATGTGAATGGATATCCCGTCAAGTGTATGTCAATTAAGCCATTATCCTGAACAGCCTCTTGAAAACCCCTTATCCTCCACGGTGGATGATCAACTCTACTTCTTTTTTCTTGGTTGGACAGCAAGTCGTTGAAATCTCCCATGACACACCAAGGTAAAGAATTGTCTTGTGCTAGGGTGTGAAGCATGTCCCACGACTCTTTTCTACGATCATTCTCTAGACAACCATAAAAACCAGTAAACCTCCATCTTGGATGATGCGGGTGTGTCACTTTCATGTTGATAAAATTTTGAGAATAATTGATGAGATTACACGCAAAAGGGTGTTTCCATAATATTGCTAAACCTCCACTTCTCCCAATGGAATCTACTACAAAAGAAGCGTCAAAGCCCAATCTGATTCTTATTTCTTCTATTCTGTTTGCATGAACCAAAGTCTCGCATAGAAAAAGGACATATAAGAGATACTTCTGGGCCAAGTCTCTTAGTGTGGGAACTGGACTCGGGTTACCCAAGCCCCGACAATTCCAACTCATGATACTCATTGGTCCCGACAGGCCTGATTGACAGGGCCTGCCGATAAAAAATGGTTGTTTTTTATTGTTGACATGTTTGTTCCATCTGGTCCACTGTTTCCATCCACTTGCATTTGGTTTGAATTTTTATTCTATTTGACAGAGGCTCAAACATTCCCTGACTCCTTATTTGTTCCATCTCTTAAGCGCTTTTTGTCAGTTTCCACCAAATCATCTTCCTCTGCCTTGTTCATTGTTAACCGCGCCCTTATCAAATGAATTTGCAGCAATCATTGCGTCATAATTGAATATTCTTTCCTTCCTTAATGATTTATGTTGTACCTGCTGCCTAATTAAGTCTGCCATCAAATCTTTCTGTTTTTGTTTTTCAATCATAACCACTCCATAATTTCATGCATATTACATTTTGACTGCCCGCATTCAATGCTGCATTCAATTGCATATCTCCTCCCTGCATCGCCGTATTGCCGGAAACTGAACCTTCCTCCGCCCATTGTCTGTTTCCTCCCTCCCTTCCTCGCCGGTTAATTTCCTCCCTCCCTCCCTCCCTTCCGCCCATTGTTAGTTTCTTTATATTAAGTTATAAATAAATAAATTATTCAAATTCTTAACGTTATGTTATTATATTTTTGGTCAAATACATTTTCCGATCATTTAAAGAGATATTATTTTTACTTCCCTAAAAAGATATTAAATCTTAAAAAGACAAAAATATATTTGAGTTAAAGACAAAAATAAGCAACTCGTATTTTAAAATAGGGTCATTAAAAAATATTTCTACATTTGTTTCCTGTCCTAGGGATATCAGTTGCCATTTCCCTTTAAAATATCAATGACATAAGACTCCTTTTTGCCACTTCTTCCCTCTTTCTTCTCACTTTCAGGAAGAAAGCATAGAGGTATGAGACCCACCATTTATCCTTCTCTCTTCTCAATTTATCTCTTTTCCATAGAATAGAAGTTTTCAACTTCTCTTCTATGAAGCCCGAATAAGTAATATAAGTGTGGGTAGATACAATAAAGTTAGATAGATACACGAAATTTATAAAATTTAGAATACAATGTAGCTAAGATATATTAACAAAAAAAATTATAATGAAATTTATATGTATATAAAATACTTGCTCCGGTCCTTATTATAAGAAGAAAAACCAAAAAAATCTAAAACCAATACAGTCATTAATTAGTGTAACTTTTTGAATATTTTTACAAATATACCCTCATAAAAAATTATGAAACATTAAATACACCCACTAATATTAAAAAGACAAACATTAAATAAGGGGTAGAAAAGTATTTTAAGCAATAATTACACCTAAAAAGTTGTGATATTTTCTTATAAATATGACCAAATTTTGTTTTAAAATTTTTCTTATATATAGGACCGGATGGAGTATTTGGAAGAAATATGCATTAATTACTCTTCATTAATATGTACAGTTTTCAAACAAAACATATTCCATTTTTATTCTTGTGTTAGAATATCAACAAAAACATCGTTAAAAGAACTCAATTAATTTTGTCTAAAGTTGACTTATTAGTCTTCTCTGATGAAGATAATCTAGGGATGTTCAAAATCGAACCAACCCAATACAAAAAACTGCAAATCGAACTACCCTAAACCGAAATCGTAAAAAATCGTATTTGGTTCAAATGTATTTAGACCATTTTTTGACTCAAAGGTGCGATTGGGTTAGATTTGCAATTTTTATTTTAGCAACTGCACCAAACCGCAACTTAAGAGAAACATCAATTAAACTTATGTCACCCAACCCAATACTCATTAAAACTTGATGTGGTCTTTTATAGAATGACGTGTTTTTTCTCTTGTTAAGTTTCTTTTTTATTTTTTATTCAAATGTGCTTTTATTTGATGTTACATACACTAATTTTGCAGATTTGTTTATGTTAGTTATATCTTAAATAAAAAAAGTTCCATATAACTTTTAGATAATTATAAAATCTTAGTATTTTGCATTTCTTACCGATGAGTGTTACTTTTTGGTCCATGTTTTAATTTGATTTATATTGATAGGAACATTGATGGATGAAAATGAAATTGTAATGTACAATGAAATTTATAACATTTGCAGAAAAATAAATTGTTTTAACATTTTAACTTGATTTTAAAGTTGGAAACTTAAAAGAAAATTGTCTTGCCAAAAACCGCAACTACCAAATCAATCCAAACTGCATTGGTTTGGTTTTTATTTTAAAAGTCAACCGAACCAAACCATGCCGCATACTTTTTTTATCTTGTAGTTAGAATGACTTTTAGCCACAAAACTGACTACAACACGAACACCCCTATCTTCATCTACAAAAAAAAAAACACAAATTTTTAAGTTTGGTTCATCGAGAGACATTTCTACTAATTTACATCATAAATTGAATCATATACATCTTCACTCAATTCTCACAACATTATCTAACTTTTTTTACCCTTCATCTTTTCTAGGATATGATAAGTATATATGAAGTATTTTATAAGTATCCGATAAAATATTTAAAAAAAAAAATTAAAATTAATTTTGTTACTTCGTGGATACGTATATACAGGTATCCGAGAAGTATAAATATCTTATGTGTTTTTGACGTAGATACGTCTCCATGTTTAGAACATCCGGTTTTCATAGCTGCTTTCCTCTTTCTCTCTTATGTATCTCTCTCCTCTATTTCTCACCATGTATACATCTGATTTGAAGGAGTGCAGAATTGATTTTGAGTTTTTGACTATATTTTTCAATTACTTTCTCATTCCCTTTTTATAGAAGTAATTTACAAAAATCACGTGTATTAAGAAAAGTTGTTAGAATAATAAAATTATCTCAAATGTGTGTGACTATTACTAAATTACCCTTAATTAAATATATATTTAATGTTAACTTTTCATATACCAAGACAAATTGATAATATTAATAAGAGGTATATTTGAAAAAAAAGTAATTAATGCATCTAGAAATTTGTATATGATTTTATATTTAAAGACAAAATTTTTTTATAAACTACTCCTATAAATAGGGACTTTAAGTTGCAACTGCAACTGCTAGTTTGGGAAATTTGCAAATTTGAATTTGAAAAGCAGGCGCTGTTACTTTGTGTTGGGTTTGGTTTGGTTGGAGAAAAGTTTGTAACAATTCGCGTGATAACAACGACATCACTTGTTGTTTAGGTAAAAGTTCATAGACACTATAACCTACCCATTCATGACACGCACCGTTTTCCACTTTGTCACTTCATGGTTTGATTAAGACACACTCATGTCATGGGACCCGCCCCTCGCTTATTAATTAAATTCATTCATCTACAAATTGCACAATTTGCCCTCCAACAACATTCATTACTCTAATCTTACTTAATTTTGAATACTTCTTCCATTCTAAAATGGAGGTGGTTAAGAAAAACCCAATATATTGTTTATAAATTGTTTAGCAAATAGGTAGAATAAAGTGTGGAATTCTTAACTATAAAGCTTTCTTACATGTCACAAAAACTCAAATTTAAATAGTATACGAAATAATTATTGGTCAATTTTTATTTATTTTTTAAGGGAATTCTAAATTATTCGCGTTCCATTCTTTTAAAATTTGAGAGTTAAATAAACAAAACAAAATGCATTTGGTTTGGTTTGATGGTGTTGGGTTGAGACTTTAGAGTGTGTTCCTCTTCAAGGTTTCAGGTATGATTCTCCTTGATAACAATTCAGGTGGACTAATTTAACTTATTCAAAGAAAAAGGCAAAGAAAACAAAGCTTTCTTACATCGTTCTAACAATCTTTTAAAGGATAACTTTTACATGGTCACAAATACATCTTAGAATTTGAGAGTTAAGGCAAAGAAAACAAAGGTTTCTTAGAATGTTCTAACAATCTTTTAAAGGATGATTTTTATATGGTCACAAATACAAATTCAAATCATTTAGAGACACATATCAATGTTCTCAATAATTATAATAAATTAATTGTTTTTCTCTTTGTATCTTTTACCAATTATGTGTGTCTAAACCATTTAAATTTATGATCTTGACTAGAGAAAGTTGCTCCATTTTCAAAGGAATTTCAAACGTATTTCTTTTTATAATAAAATTCCAAACTTATTATCTGAACAACACTTTGTAAATTGGATTAACATGAAACATTGACTTTCCATTTTTGTAGGGAGCTAGACAAATTAAAAAAAAGAGCTAGGCAAATTCAATCAATAACATCATTACTACTTTACAATCTATACATGTGAAATCTACATTGGAACATGTTTACGCGTTAACCTTTTGATTTAGAAAGCTAAAGTTCTCATTTGATAGCTAATTGTGAATATGATAATGTAATGCGAATTAAGCAACTAGGAAAGAAAACAAAAGACACAGCTAGATAAGCGAATACAACTAGTACAGTATATGATTGTGGGGTTTTCTAAAAAGAAAAATCATAATCATAAAGGCCTTTTTAAATTTAAAATTTAGGTAATGTAGCAAACATGCATCATCCCATCACATGAATGATAGCAAACATGAGAATGGACAAAAACACAATGCCCCACGAAGTCGCTTGCTTAATAACTAGCATCAATTTTTCCTTAAAAAAAAAAAATCTAGCATCAATTTTAAATTGTGGTCCGCAACCGTAATTTTGATTGCAGCAGACACATTTTTTTCGCATTTTTCTGCGATATAAAGATTTGCAACGTAATCAAACTTCAACCACATATACAATTTAGAATCATGACTAACAAGTTTTGTTTGTGGAATTCAATATTCGATTTGAGGGCCAACTAATTTGGGGATCAATCACATTGTCTATTAACAGAGGTTCAGTCATGTACTTACTCGTTCAATAGACGAGTCGCTAATACTCGAGGATTCGAGCCTGTGATTTAAAGAGGAACCTGTCTCAAACCTATACCACCAGAGCAGCCCTTGGGGTTTCTTTACTAACAACTTAAGTACTTAACAACCATCTTGAAGAGCATGTCAGTTTGCATTCTATTTGTTGGCATATCATGCGCAAATTCGCAGCATATTAATCATAGTAACCAGCAATAATTTAAGAGCACAAATAACAGAGGTACATAAAATAACTAAAGAAACCAACTGCTTTATAAAACATTAAAAAATAGTAAAAACTAGCAAATGAGTCATTTAGAAAAATTAATCTAACATAAGGTAAAAAAAAGAAGATAAAAAAAAATAAAATCAGAGGCCTAATTGTATAGATCTAATGCACCAAGGATGAATTTTCAAGTGGTTTGAAAGTTGTAGGAGAAGATGTCAAAGGAAGAACCTGAGATGAACTTGTAGTTGTAGCCTTTGTTACATTAAGTGAATTTTTAACCTCAAATGCTGAAACAGAACCATGATTCTCCTCTAGTGCTTTTCTTCTAGATTCCTCCATCAATCTTCTATACAATTTCTCCTCTGCATCCCTTAGAAACTTGAACTTTGGTGGTGGAGAAGACCTAAACCTGTTGAACTCAGATTCTCCTGAGGCTTCAAAGAGAGGATTGAACCCTTGATGCTTATAAGATTCAAGAGGGTCTAAAGAACACTTCATAGGAGAATCAATAAAATCACTTAAACTCTTTGTTCTAGACCCTTTTCTGCTTCTTCCACACCTTGATCTTCCATCTTCAGATTCCAAATCTTCTTTTGTTTCTTCTGTGATTGTGAACAAAAATCTTGGTGGGCCAGGGAAATTATGCAACCTCATCAATTCTACTTCCAAACTTTCTTCACCATTGGATTTCAAAAGCATATCTTTTCCATCAACACCTAATTCCAAATCATGTTCTTGATTTGTAGTTTCTTTCTCTCTAATCACACTTTCACTGGTGTTTGTTGCATGCAAAGAACATGGTGTTTTCTTCCAACACCCCCAATAAAACACCCCTTTTGCATAATTACTCTGTTCCATTTCAATATCTAAGTGTGTTCTTCTCTTTTTCCACCATAAGAAATAGAAAATGTGTGCAAACGCCATGACAACAATGAACCCAAACACAAGGCTTAGAGTAATACATAAACTACGAGAATACATTGAACCTTTTTTTTCTGTGAGAAATTTCACATCTTCATACTATCAAATATACTATATACTATCATAAAAATAAAACTAAAATCAAATATCAAGCAAAATTGAGTATCTAAATAGGAACCAAAACTAAAGGCCCAAATTTTTCGGTTGTAACTGAAAGCTATGAAAAAATTTCGGAGTTATTAAGGAAGTAAAAGAACTAGTATCGGACAACAATATCTAGTAATTTCCTAGGAGTTTCCTAAATAAACTTTGAAGTTTAAACCACAAGAGGATGGACCATGCAGCTTCTTAGAATCAAGGGGTATCTATTCCTTCCAAATTTATTGAAACTAACGTTTCAATGATATTGGTACTATTTTTTTAGACCCCCACAAAAATATAAGCCTAGCTTAATAGAAATGTTCTCTTCTAAGAAGAAAGTCTTACCTTAGAACTAGAAGCTTATGACTTATGAGTTGTGTGAATTGACAATTTATCACCAAAACGCGGAAACACAGAAGCTAGAGCCACAAAACTTATAACCATAATAATAAAGTAGTAAGTATCACTATCTAAGGAACCGAAATTAAATATATTTTGATGAAAAAGGATAGGTTAAAAAGAGAGCACTTTTGAGGTGTTGTGTGATAATATTTTTGCAAAATTTGGATGGAATTGGAGAGCACGTCACATGGGTTGGTAAAGGCGTGTGTGTGTGTCACTATTGTCAACGAAGAGGTAGGATATATACTGAGAAAAAAAAATCACTTATTCACTAATTTATTTATGTAAAAAATTTATAAATATAAATAAGATTGATTTTATTTTGGTATGATTTTGAATTGTGTGTATTAGAAATAAATGCTAATTAAGGATTGATTGGTATTGTTTCCTAAAAAAAAAAAGGATTGATTGGTATTGTATTGATTATTCCACGTTGTTTTTATTGGGGTATTGTCTCTATAGGAGAAAAAAAAATCACATTTTAAAGGATTTGATTATGATTTTAAAGGATTGGATTCGGATTTTTTTTAATAAAAAAAGTCATAATTTTGTTTTTTTTAGGAAAGGGAACTGCCAGACAATTGTGTTACTCGATCATAATTTTTTTATGAAATCTAAGAGGGTGTATTGAATTGAGATTTGAAAGGATTTTAAAAGACTTTTTTAAAATAAAAAAGTCAAGTGGTATTCAATCAAGACTTTATAAAATGTAAACAAATTTTGTGGTATTTAATTAAGACAATCATGAATTTTTTGTCAAGGCAACGAAATTCGTTGGTATTCAAGTGAGATTTCTCATGACTCATGAATTGTCTATTGGTATTCAAAAATCTATAGATTTTGATGGATTCTTTGATTGAGTGGATTTTGTGAAGCTTTTTAATGAAAAATATAAATACTACTCTCATCCAACAATCTCACACAAACTCTTGAGATTTTGTCATTCTCTTTCTAATCCTTGTCTGCCGTCATTTGTTCATGCCATGTTTTCGTCTTCTTTTTCTCCGCCAAATTCTTCAAAGGTTTATAATTATTTATGATTTCTTGTTTTTTTTTTGTATGATTTCTTGTCTTTTGCTTTTTTTTTTCTTTCCGAATTCTTGTTTTTAATCGATAATTTTTTGTCCAATTTGTTGTTTTTGTCGTCCGGACCTGCTTCTTTTTTTTTTCGGATTTGTTTAATTTTTTACAACAATTCATTGTTTTATTAAGGAAACATTCCATTGTTATTTTTTTTTCTTTACGATTTGTTGTTTTTTCTTCAGACAATTTTTTCATTTATTTTATTTGCTTATATTGATTAATTAGGGAACATCAATATTGTTCTTGTGAAATAGATAGTTCCTTATATATATTAGTGATCAAATGTAGGATTCACAACAAGAAAATAATGGAGGAAAGGGGAAAGACAAAGATAGTTATGTAACTTGAACTATGGATGAAACTATTGAGTTGTTGCACCTCTTGGTGGAGCTATAAATAAAGGTGTTACATCAATGAGTCATTTAAAATCCTAAAAGTTTGAGTTATAAATCCAATAAAATCCATTGAAATCTTAAAGGTCTGTGTTATAAACCCAATAAAATCCTTTGGTATAAATCTTGAGTGTAAAAAGTCTTTTATAAAGGAACTTCTATGGTACATTCATAAATTGAGGTGTATCGGTACTCTTGTTTCATATATTTATAAATTAACTATTATTTTTATGAAATAAAGAAATATTTGTCAATATTTATATTCTAGAAAACATCATTTCATATTAAAAAACATCATTTCATTTTTTATAGGAATCATATTAAATTTTTTACATCTTCTCATAAAAAATAGTCAATCTTCTATGTTATGAGTAATAAAAATTCATAGAAATTAAATTTTATTTCATCAATGTTTTGGTAAATAAGATTAAATTATTATAGTTGTCAATGATAGAAAATAATTCTTTTTCTTCAAAAAAACAACTAATTTAATTATTAATTTAACGAAATGGTGTACCGGTACACTCAAATTTTTGGGTGGTGATCTTGACCAAAAAACAAAAATCAAATTTGAATGAATCGTTCTCTGACACAACTTTTTTCGTGGAAAAATTTTACCCTACCATATCACACAATCTTTTTTTTATCCATAAAAATATGCTTATAACATTTCATTAGCAATTAATTCGATAATATATATCGGTGCATCATGAAAGATACGAAAGTTAGATAAAGATGTGACTGTTTGTGCTAACACGTGAGCAACCTCATTCGTTCACCTTCTAATAAACTCAACACAAGAGTGAATTTTTTTTTTGCCCCTCAAATGAAAAAAACTAGGCTTAAATGCAGTTTTAGCCCCCTAACTATCACGAACTTGCGATTTTAGCCCCCATAAAAAACAATAACAAACCAGCCCCCTATGTTTAGCCCCTTTTGCAGTTTTGGCCCCCCAGGCCAATTTTGACCAATTCAACGCTGACGTGACCAATGGAGAATCAACACGTGGCACCTCACTTAAGTGATGTGGGTGCCACGTCAGCGTTGAATTGGTCAAAATTGGCATGGGGGGGCCAAAACTGCAAAAGGGGCTAAACATAGGGGGCTGGTTTGTTATTTTTTTTATAGGGGGCTAAAATCGCAAGTTCGTGATAGTTAGGGGGCTAAAACTGCATTTAAGCCAAAAAAACTATCATGTCCAGCCTAGTTTTTTTGTGATGTCACGCCACTGCCATTGGCGTGACACAACATTTCTAATTCTTTTTTACAGCTTTTTTGTTTTTTATTGCACACTTGATTTGACTTTTTTTTTAT
Source organism: Medicago ruthenica (assembly GCA_018208015.1). Taxonomy (NCBI): domain Eukaryota; kingdom Viridiplantae; phylum Streptophyta; class Magnoliopsida; order Fabales; family Fabaceae; genus Medicago; species Medicago ruthenica. Next base: position 96,954,581 of record CM031372.1, on the reverse strand, counting down.
CTTGTCCAAATATCATTTTCGTTATGGTACATTTTGAGGCCATAAATTTGGATAATTTTAAGGCCATAACGAAAACGATATTTGGACCCTTTAGAATTTTATATGATATATATATATGTGTGTGTATATATGTGTGTGTTAGTTTAATACAATTTAAATATATTTCATACAAAATTATTTACTTTACAAATTTCTTCTATTACTTACTGTATATACAAGTTTGAACCATTTCATATCATACCTATTTCTCTAGTGCAGTGGTAAAGCACTATGAAATGGCTTTAATGTCATCAGTTTGATTCCTACCAAAATATATATATTTTTAATTTAATTTAATAATAAAAAACGGAATAAATAAAATAAAAAATGTATAGTTAAATCTCAAACTAGGTCGGATTGGTAATTTTTTCGTTGGACGGACACACAAAAAAAGTTTCACGAGTTTGTTAAAAGTAAATTCACTTTAGAGGATCCTTGCCCCATATAAACATACATCATCCAAAATGATGTGTATAAGATTTATAATTTTAGCGACCATCGAAATTTATGATTTTTTTTCAATGAGATTTATGAATTGAAACACATTTTAAATTATTTTTTACGTTAAAAGTATGATATTTACGCAATATCACATATTTATTTGTAGTCGTAAATATTTATGCAACATGATAAAAAATCTAAATATTCTAGTCAAAATTTAAATTACCAATGTGGGTTAGTCTAGTTGAAGGATCCACAATGTGACGAATCAAATTATGATTTCCATCTAAAAAAGACTATTTCTTTTTTTTTTTTAATGAATGTGTGGTTTTAAGTCAAAGAAAAAGAATATAGTGGTTTTGTTTCTTCTTAAAATTAAAGAGACAGGCATAAGGTCTGAAATAAAAAATATGGGTGTTACATTATGCTACCCCAACAATGGTCCTCAGACTAAAAAAGTTAGGGCTGAATTCTCTCTTACTCAATAGAAGCCTAAACTTATTCAAGAAGCAAGAGAGATTGTTGCCTTATTTAGAGAGGTATGTCACCTTAAATGCATTGATGAAGGGTCTGTTTGGCAAAAATAGCGGATAACTGATAAGCTAGCTGATAGTTTATGATTGATGACTGATGGCTGATAGCTAATAGCTTATAGCTTATAGCTGATGACTGATGGCTGATAAGCTAATTGAAGTGTTTGGTAAAATTAGCGGTTCAACTAGCTGATAGATGTAAAATGACATAAAAGGACATTTTTATATCATTCAATTTTTTATGAAGACAAGAACAACATACATTAATAATAATAATAATAATAATAATAATAATAATAATAACAACAACAACAACAACAACAATAATATCATTGTCATTTAAGTACGAATTAAGATAATCTTAACTACAATTATATTAATACAAAATAATAATAAAAATAAGTCTATCGCCTAATATTCCATAATAAAGCAGCAATATTGTTACGAATTTCATTTGTCTTTGTTGATCTCCCTGATCTCCCCTCTGGTCTTCCATTTAAATGACCCACACCCATTTTTTCTAATGAACTTGATACAAAGCTCACAAAATTTCTTTTCATACTCAGGATCATCTTACCATTTAAAATTGATTCCTTCCATTTTATCTTTACTTGAGGCCATCTTATAAATTTTACAATATAAAATAATAAGGATTAGCACTTTTGAATTATAGACATTAAAAAGGACACATGGTAAAAATACACTAAAATGACACATTGATAATTGATAGTTTTTTTTATAACACAGAGCTCAAAAATGTCTTATAACAACCTACAGAGCTCAATGACCAGTTAACTACCTATATATATAACCTACAGAGCTCAAAAATACTTGCATATTCAATCCATTCTTTGCACAGATATTAGACATTAAAGCACAAATATATATAGAATCCAGACACAAAATATGTATAATATTAGACATCAAAGAACAAATATTCTAATCTATTCATCAATAATAAAAAAAAAAATTGGGGTTAAAGGTTTTTCAATCTATTTATGAATCAAACAACTCTTTTACAACAATACAGAGACTGGATAAAATAGGGGAAAAATCGCAAACCTGGAAGAATGGTGGAGAAAGAGAATGACGATACAGAGAGAATGAAGAAGCAATATAACCCATTTTTATCTCTCTTTGCATGATCGTTGGTATTCCATGTATTTAATACATTTATTTTTATTTAAATTATAATAAAACATAAGGGGTAAAACTGGTATTTAAATAAAATAGTAAGGGTAAAAGAGGAAGAAAAAATAATAAGTTATAAGCTCAAACGCTACTTGAAATAGCGTCTGAAAAATAAATTATAAGCTCCTAAAATAAGCTATAAGCTCCTGACGAAAAGATTGTTACCAAACAGATCTTTTTTTGCCAGACAAGCTTATAAGCTATAATCTATAAGACATAAACTTGTTTTTGTACCTTGCCAAACAGACTTGAAGTGAAGCTTGTTCCTTTCCTTATCTCACGCCCTCTCCCTCGAAAAATAAAATATTAACAATCAAAATATTTTATATTTTATTCCTTGTGATTATTGCAATTGATGTTGTATGACCTCTTATGTCTTAGAAATTACTAGACTCTAACCCGTGCGATGCACGGGTTTTGTATAGCTTCATATATAACTATCAAATGACTATATTATTACTTTTATAGTTATATTCAGTATTATGTTATCAAACTATCTCAAAAAGTAACAAAAATAAAAGATGGACTGCAATAAAAATGACAAATCAAAAGAAAAAATATATACAAAAGCTAGCACCAAGAAATTGATCCTAACCGCAAAAGTTGTTAATCGAAAGAAAAAAATAAGGAAAAGGAATTGTTATTTAGTAACCGAAAGAAAAAAAAATAAAAAGGAACGTTACGTGGTAATTGAAATAAAAAATAATAATAATAAAAAGGAACCGCTAATAATGAAAATGAACTACTATCAAAAAAGGAATTGCAATGGCGTTAGTGACTTTTAAAAAAATGACATTTTCATGTGTTATCTGATTCAATTCCTTGCATATTTTTTTTTCATCAAAATTAATTAGGTCCGTCAAAAAGGGTGGTGTTATGGTTATTAGGTTCAATTGCAAGATGGTGAGAGAGATGAAAGTGAGTGAGAAATGATTTAGGAATTGTGAGATTGAAAGAAAGAGGACCCGAGATTTGTGTTGAATACACAACATTGAAACAATCACATGTCATAAAAAACATCAGTACCTTGGTGGTAAGAGTTGTGAATTGAAAGCATGTGGTACCTGGTTCGATCCCCATCCGAAGTTTTTTTCATAAATTTTTATAACTAAAAAGTAGGGCTAATCATTAGGGTTAGAGCAACACTACTTAACATTTAGTATGAAAAAAAGAATAATGAAGAAAAAGCTAAAATTCACACAATCACATAACAAAATCAATAATTTTCAAACCCTAATGTCAAGGATTCGAAATTAACAAAATTCAGACAATCAATATCAACATTGGTCATAATTTTTTGTCAATTCGATGAAAGATGGTGTGAATCGGTGAGAGAAAGCGAGTTATCGGCAATGACATTTACGGCAGTCAGTTGTTGGTGAGGTGGCAGTTGCGGCGGCGGCGTGATGTGTGTGGATCAGTGAGAGAAAGTGATTTTCCGGCGGTGGCAGTTACGGCGGCATGTGTTGTTGAAGTGGCAGTTCCCATCCAAAGTTTTTTTCATAAATTTTTATAACTAAAAAGTAGGGCTAATCATTAGGGTTAGAGCAACACTACTTAACATTTAGTATGAAAAAAAGAATAATGAAGAAAAAGCTAAAATTCACACAATCATATAACAAAATCAATATTTTCAAACCCTAATGTCAAGGATTCGAAATTAACAAAATTCAGACAATCAATATCAACATTGGTCATAATTTTTTGTCAATTCGATGAAAGATGGTGTGAATCGGTGAGAGAAAGCGAGTTATCAGCAATGACATTTACGGCAGTCAGTTGTTGGTGAGGTGGCAGTTGCGACGGCGGCGTGATGTGTGTGGATCAGTGAGAGAAAGTGATTTTCCGGCGGTGGCAGTTACAGCGGCATGTGTTGTTGAAGTGGCAGTTGCAACGGTGGCGGGATGTTGTTATTGGGGTCACCGGCGGCGGTGAAAATGAAGTTGAATCGCATGATGTGTGTGAATGACGTTCAATTCGTGTTCAAATGATGTTGGAATTCAGGGTTGTGAGAATCACTTAAAGTGAACTCGCATTTGTGCTAGATAAATAAAATGAAAGCAACTATAAGTAACAAAAAACTTTAGTGATCTAGTGGTAATAGTTGTGATCTACCAGAACTTGGTCTGGGGTTGCAAAAGATGCTTATCAGACTGCCTAGAATTTATATATAAGTGATGCGCTCATATATTTTTTTTTTTAGTCAAGCACACATATAATTTTATTAATACAATATTTTTTAGGGAAATTTTATTACTACAATTTACTACTCATAGTATGTAATGTAAATGGATAAGAATATTTCTAAAATTTCTTTCAGTTTATTTTTAATTTATCAATTCGAAAAATATTTTTTCATTGTTATAAATGAATTCTATTTTTTTATTTTTTGTTGATTGTAATGAAATATTTATTATAGTTTAATTTTATCACATCATGTTATTGTTTAAGGATTTATGTCATTTCATTTCTTTTGGTAATCTGTTTATGTCATTTTATAAATACACATTTTTTTTTGACAAAAAATACACATAATTCTTTTATATTATAGTTTCCTTTCAATTTCTCTCATGTCAACCCAGTAAATAATCTCTTCTTTTCACTTGCTTTTCTTTCCTCTGTATTTTCTTCATTAATTAAATAAAGTGTAAAGAGGATTAAAACGAACTTGTTCTGGTTTATTTCTTTCAAGGACTAAAAATACCTTTTGTTTTTTTAGGGGATAAATTTGATCTTACAAACTATCTCATGACTAAGACTCTCCTAAAAAAAGACTTCTTACGTGACTCCGCCTCTCAAAATTCAAAATTCTATCGCTTATACTCATTTTTCAATATTTATTTTTTATTTTTCATATTCTTAAAAAAAATGCATTAGCTTTATTTGATTTTTAGAATTTTTTGGTGGTATTTTTATATTTTTTTATATTTTATTTGACAGGTTTTATCATCTTTTTACTTTGTTTTTTTGTAGTTTTTAATAGCAAAATTTGCGACTGGTGAAATGGGAGAGATTATGATTGTTGTTTATATATATATATATATATATATATATATATATATATATATATAGCGCGTGAGAATGTCATAGGGTGGAAAAAGAAAATCCCTTCACAATGGCATACGAGTCTTCTAAACTCTTTAGAATTGTTAAAGAGTCTCACATCAGACAAGAGAAGACATGAACAAATGTTTATAAGTGACTGCAATTCTCACCACACAAGCCGGTTTTTTGGGGTTATATTAGGTTCAACCACGGTTTTTGATATTATATCAGAGTCTTCTTCAAGACTCGTTGGGCCACATGCTATCAGGTTTCCGATATCGGATCACCCACCATTTATATTCACGCTCAAGATACATGGTCCTTGGCGTGAGGGTGTGTGTTAAAGAGATTCACATCAAATAAAAGACGACATGTACATGTTTTTATAAGTGGAGACAATTCTCAACTCACAAACCTGTTTTGTGAGGTTCTGTCGGGCCCAATCACAATTTCTAATAAGAATACTCATCATAATTTATTAGTTAGCAGTCCCTTAATTCATAAATTGTTTTAGATTTGTATACATTGACACTACCAGAAATCCTTAGGCTACTCTTCACAATTTATATAAAATTCTTTAGAATATTCAAATCTAGGATTTCCAGCAATGCTTCAAGCTCTCCCTGCTGAATCTTCAAATCCGTATAAAAATAAAAACTCTATCGACTTATTTGATTGAAGGGACCTCTTTGTAACAAATCTGGACTTTTAAAGGGCCGCAGTTAAAAATGGAATTAAAAAATAACTTTTGTATTGAAAAGATAAAATATTAAAATTTTAATATATTAAATGCATAATTTTTAAGAAAAAAATTTATATGTTTAGTTTCTAAACTTGTGCACTAAGAACATAAGTTAACATTTTCCAATTTTAAATTCTTCTTTGTGGATCTGTTTTTAAGAGCGTCACAAAGTATTTTGGTACTTTCTCTGGATACAAAACTACATCAATTTGTGGATTAGAGTGCTGTTAATCCAATAAATTACATAGTAAGACGGCGGAACCAATTTGGGTTTACAGGGACACCCTTAAGTGTTAAGTTTTGCATAGGTATTGAAAGCTTGTTATTTGACTTGCATAAGACAAGGCATCCACTAACCAACCAAATATATTTTTGTACCTTGTATGAGTAATATTTTTTTTTCTTAGTTAAGAAATATGTTACTAATAGATAGGTCTTTCACAGAAGGCGAGTCTGATTTTTTTCCAACCATTCAACCATTAGATACGGAAGCTCTAGGATTATTATTAGGGAAATGCTTATTATTACGGAAAACTAGACTCTAACCCGTGTGATGCACGGGTTTTACAGAGCTTCATATATAACTATTAAATTGACTATATTATTACTTTTATAGTTACATTCAGTATTATGTTATCAAACTACCTCAAAAAGCAACAAAAACAAAAGATGGATTGCAATAAAAATGACAAATCAAAAGAGAAAATATATACAAAAGTTTGCATTAAGAAATTGGTCCTGTTAAATCTATTAAAATGAAAAGGAAAAGAAATTGTTATGTGGTAATCGAAAGAAAAAAAAATAATGAAAAGAAATTGTCATGTGGTAACCGAAAGAAAAATAATAAAAAGGAACTGTTATGTGGTAATTGAAAGAAAAAAAAATAATGTAAAGGAACCGCTAATAATGAAAAGGAATTGCAACGACGTTAGTGTCTTTTAAAAAAATGACATTTTCATGTGCTACCTTATTCAATTTCTTGCAGACCTTTTTTTCATAAAAATTAATTAGGTCCGTCAAAAAGAATGAGGTTATGATTATTAGGTTCAATTGCATGAAGGTGAGAGAGATGAAAGTGAGTGAAAAATTATTTAGGGATTATGAGATTGAAAGAAAGAGGACCCGAGATTTGTGTTGAATACACAACATTGAAGCAATCACATGTCATAAAAAACATCAGTATCTTGGTGGTAAGAGTTGTGAATTGAAAGAAAGTATGTGGTACTTGGTTCGAATAATGTTTTTTTTTTTTGCCTATGTTATCCACTCCACCTCCCGTGTATTTTGCCAAACAAAACTGAAAATTTATTCATTTCTATATATCCTTTGGTCTCTATTTCCTCTTTATGCTATCAATTAGTTCATGATATGTTTTTGTGCTCTGTTCATTGATTTTATTTAATAGATTAATATAGCTTAATAAAATGTATATGTATGAAGCATAGCTTAATAAAATGTTCAAGTATGAAACATAATGTAAACACAGAAACATAGAAATATATACACACACACACATTCATTAGCGCAGTAGAAAAACGGACAGACGGGCACACGTCTGGACGCTAGTAATAATAATTGAAAACGTCTTAACTCCCCGTCATCATACAGAACCAGCATTCAATTTCATAAAAAATCGTATGGAATTTCTTGTTGGTTTAATCATTATTCTCCTCCTTATTCGCTGGTGTAAACCGATCCTAGTTTTGTTTTTAACAATTGAATAAGAAAAAAAAAATTAGTATTTAAAATTGATGGATGTTTAGATGATAAACATATGAAACCAACCAAACAACAACACTAAACCACAAACACACGGTCGTGGGTGAGTAGATTTTCGGTGTTTTAAATCTCTATTGTTCATTGGATTAAATCGAGACAACTTTCTTTTATTTCACCTAGCAAAAAAAAAAACTCTTTCACATTCTGTATTTCTTCAATTCGATTCCCCATTTACACATATATTCCATGTATGTGCAGAGTTACATGGAGAAATGTTTCAAAAGATTGAGATTCTAGTATTTTGTGTGTGCGCATGTATATGTTTGTGTTTAATGGATTTTTTATGAAATAAAATTTTGGGTGTTGATATCATGATGGTGGTGGTGGTGAAAAACGATATTGTTGATAATGATGGGCAGAGTTTAGAAATTTTCACTTATTAATAAAATATATACATAACCATTGTTAATTTATTTGAATAAGTTTTTAAATTATGACATATAGATTATCAATATATTTAATTAAAATATTGATGTGGCATCCACATCAACAATTCACATCATAATAAAAGTAGCCACATTACCTTTAATTTAAGTGTTAGATCCAATTTCAAAAATTCAAAAATCTAGAGGATTACAATTGCAAAATTAGAAACGTAGGAATTAGATGAAAAATTCATATAAAGTTAGGTAAACTTGTCGGGTAAGCAGCGGTAACAATTTCATATCCTGCCGAAAAATAAATCAAGCTGAGGTTTCGTCCTTCTCCGTAACCAAGACCATTGTTGCACCTTCAATTATGTCAAGTTGGGCCCTTATCCGAATATTGGCGGTCCACAACCCCCCAAGCAAGAGTCCTTTTTAAGGGCGAAACGGTTTGAATAAGACACGGGCGGTCCACAACCCTCCAAGCACGAGGCCTATAAGGGAGAAGTGATTAAGTTTAATTCAGGCGAGCTTTAACTGGCTTGGTCGCCCCTAAGGTCTATATTTCTTTATGATGGTCCACATCCCCCCAAGCACGAGGCCTATAAGGGCAAAGTGATTCAATTTTGTTTTGGTCCTATTAATCATAAGTTGACTTAGAAGTCACTTTTGTCTAGCTTTTTTATGTCTGTTACGTCCTTAGTCCTTCTATTGGCCACCAACATCTGGATATATTCAGTTCTTAAATATTTTGTTGGTTTTTGGCGTTCAACAATATCCACATGTGTGCTTGTATTGTTGACCGAGAAAGTTGGTGGCAAATGGAGGGTCAAGATAGGTTTGTTGGAGTTTTTGTGCTTCAACTTAGGTTATATGTCTTTACCGGGTCTGGGATATTTCTTGAGGAATTCCTCATGAAAATATCTCTATATATGCTCTTCATTGCCCTGCACTTTTGTCTTTGTTTTTCATATTTCTTTGTCAATGAGTCATCAAGATGGCTTCTCATGCAAGGAAAAGAAAAAGAACTCTTTACCATGTTGAAAAGAGGTAACCTTGAAGCAAGTTTTTCTCCTAGTGTAACAAACTTGCCACTTCCAGCCCAAGAACAAGTCTCCTTTTTCCAACTTTTGACATCTGTTAAGGATATTTTTAAGGATAGATGGACCTTAAAAAGGATAATCTTAGTTATGTTCCTTGGCGTCGGTATTGGTGGGTGTTTACTACGGAGTTCCACTTGATGTTGGAAACCTAGGTTTCAATATATATTTGGCCGCTTTGCTTACAACAAGCATGGAAATCCCTTCCTTCATTGCTACATATTTTATAGGGGGTTTAAACAGAAAAAAATGGACCATAATCATAGAATTACCTTCCCATGAACATCCTCTTCAGGAGAAAAAAAAAATCATAGCAGCAACCATAATCATGCATAGTGGACCGAATGTAGTGACAAAAACTGGACCTTTGGTTTTCATCACTACACCCGGTAATTCGTAATCAATCCCCGAGCAGAACACTCATAAAGCAAGAGAGGGCATAGTAGGATGTTTTTACATTACCATGTAAATAGCAAATAGTAATCGTGTATCTCACTGTATAGACCAAGCCGAAAAGTTGTGATCTTCCATACAAAAGCCACTATTGCACCCTCCATGGTGCCCAACAAAAGAATCAAGGATGAAAGTGAAAGTGGTGCATCATATGTCTTGAGGTTTATAGCATGCAAAAAGAAGAAGAGAAAAAAAGAAAGAAAAGATGAAATGTTTTTTTGTGTGATGTGGCTAAAATTTTAAATGGAGTTTCAGAATAACTACTAAAATTATTAGGGAAATTTAAAAATTGTATGTGAAAAATATTTAACATGTGTACCAAATGTTGAGGCATGATAGGGCATATTAAATGGGGTTTCATAATAGTTACTAAAAATTTAGGGCATATCAATAAAAATTGTATATAAAATGTTTATACTTACCTGTAGGGTCGTAAAACATGAGTAAGTTAGGCATGCCAAGGTGATCAATATGGATCGATCTACCATATGTTGCTCGATGTGTGAACCACTTGAAGGGTTATGCCTGCCTTCAAATGTCTGAAGAACAATCGACCCTTTTAATGGAGCCATCATCATGGCCCCTGCCATGACTATTATTGTTCCTCCTACCTTTGCCTGGCTCCTTATATTTCTAAAATGTATCACCTCAAGCCTAATTAAGCACACACAAATAAAAAAATGTTTATTTTTTATTAGGGGAAAAATGTTTATTAGTTACCTAAGCATGCAAACAGATAAAAAGTTAGCGTCAGGATCATGTTGGTCATGGCTGCTACAAATGTGGCAGTGGTGTACTTCCACGCCCAATAAATATAGATTATAATCTACAATTGTCCTGACATGTCAAACATAGAAGAGAAGATGAATAAAAAATATTCCATTTGTGCATAGAGCTTTTTTATGGGCCAAATTTTGAGGCCTAAAGCAAGTTTGAAACATGCTAACCGCCATAAATGCTTCTTCTTCTTTTTAAATTTTTTAAGGCTTTAAGGAAGTACAAATTCAGATCGATATTTGCTCTATCGTTGACAAATAAAACATAAAAGTTAAGTAAAAATACATGTATCAATCAATGAGACAATATGTTTAATTAGCATTAGTAGCAGGGGTTTCTTCTTCTATTTGTATGTGTAAGTTAGTGTAATGAGGTGAAGAATTAGGAGAAAGTCGTAGTAATGAAGTCAAATTTGTCCTTGAGATTTTGGACTCTCTATGTGAATTATTAATTTTCCCCATATTTTGTCTATGTTTGCGCGCGTGCGCGCTTAATGGATTTTTTATGAAATGAGATATTGGGTGTTGATATTAGAATGATGGTAGTGGTGAGAAATGGTAACTTCGATGATGATGGGGATAGTTTACAAATTTTCACTTATTAATAAAACATATACATAACCATTTTTAATTTGTTTAAAAAAATAAATTATAAAAAGTAAACTATTAATATATTTAATTAAAATATTGATGTGGCATCCACATCAATAATTCACATCATAATAAAAATAGCCACATTAAAGTGTTTAATCCAATTTCGAAAATTCAAAAAATAGAGGATTACAATTGCAAAATTAGAAATGTAGGAATCAGCCGAAAAAATCATATAAAGTTTGTTTAATTTAGTGAAAATGTCCCCTTATTTATTAGCTTATATTAATTGGATAAACAGTGAAATATAAGAAATGTCTTTTAAAAAAGGAAACAAATGATTTTATATTCCACTAAAATAATTAACTAAATAAGAGGTAAACTTACCGTGTAAGCAACATATAACAATATCATATCCCACCAGAAAATAAACCAAGTTGAGGTTCCATCCTTCTCTATACCCAAGACCATTGTTGCACCTTCAATTATGTCAAATTGGCATATCCATGATGAAAGTGAGAGTGGTTTAGGATAAGATTCAAGTGTAATAATCTAGGAAAGATACAAAGTTGTGTTAGTACTAGTTGATCAAATAAAAATAAAATAACTATTTCATATGTGATAATATTTTATATTTTTGATATTGAAAAACTCACTTGCAGGATCACAAAACAAGTCTAGCTTAAACATCATAATGTTATAAAGATAGATCCAACTATCATATGTGTAACATGATGCTTGTTGTGGCTACCTCCAACCGTCCCAAAGATAATCGGGCCTTTGACAAACAATATTACTATAGCAAAAATTGTTTTCCCACTTCAATAAAAGCTAAGAAACACCAGTAAAATACGATTTTACCCCGGCAGTAGTTAAGTGCCGATGGATTGGTGCATCGGTAGTTAACTACCGCCGTTTCCATCGGTAGTTAACTACCGCCGTTCTCATCGGCAGTTAGCTGCCGTTGCATCATGAAGCCTCTGCAATGGCCAAAACATGCTGATACAACCTGTTTATATGAGTTATAAACACTGTTTTTCAATATCAGATCATAAACGCGAAATATCATATCATAAATCTGTCAATATCATATCATAAACGCGAAATATGAGTTATAAACACTGTTAAATTAAGTAAAATATCAATATTACCAACAATTAACAAAAAACTAACAAATGTCATATATTTACAAAAAAAAACTAACAAATGTCATGAAAAACTAACAAAAGTCCTAAACATAAATATCCTACTCCTGATCCTAGTCATGTTGCTGCCTCATCTCCCTCCTACGTCTTTTGGTCAGTATCGGTGCCATCATGTCCCTGATATCGCGCAAGGCTTGATACAACTGCTCGGTGCTCATCCCCTCCTGACCCAAGTACTCATCAACCTGGCTGATAGCGCCACCAACCATCTCAATGGTATCAGGAGAGCCTCTCTCCTGGTGCCGCTGTTGCTGATGTGCAATGATCTGCTCCTCATTTGCTGGCCTCGGAGGAGATCCCTTAATAGGTGGCAGAATCTTTGGGCGAGACACCCGATAATACCATCACATGTATTTGTCCTTGTACCTCCATGACTGATCAACCTCCCGACCCCACTGATCCTGAGGAATGGTGTGCACACGAAAGTCGAGGAAAGCCTACACAACCTGAGTATCCCGTATAGCAAGCACAGATGTCGGAGCTCTGGGGATGTCCTGCACGTACCCGTATTGCCTTTTAACCCGCTCAGGAAAGTGACGGTAGACCTTGTCACGACCGCACATGATCCAGCCTGAATACCAGCATATCTCCTCAAACTCCTGGATCTCCCTATGCTCCTTGTACGACATCCAGACTATATCATCCATCTCCAAACGATCAAGCGCCAGACGGTAGGTCTTCGCATGTCCATGACCCCTGTTTGGAATCGATCTGGCAACACAAGGATGGTTTTGCCGATACTCAACATTATCTTCAGCTGGGTAATCTCCTGGAAAATGTGCCAAAAACCATCCCGACACAAACCAAACACATTTATAAGTTATTACCAAGCATAAGATAGAAATTACTATAAACACATTATATTCAGATACACAAGCATAATAAATTAAAATTATTACCATCAAAAGTGTTGTGCTTCCCCCAATCGATTTGCCTCTAGGCAAAGAGACCTCAGATAGACTTTGGTAAAGGTATGCCAATGACATTCCTCCCCACGAGTACTGCCTCATACCAGCAAAGTCCTCCATCATCTGCAGATATATCAAGTCGATGTGTTTGTTGCCTTTATCACCAAATAACGTACATCCAACCAGACATAGGAGGAAACTCCTCACACATGCAAGCCTTTTCCTATCCCTCTCTTGGACGTGCATAACTGGTGGCAACAGTTAGGTGATCCTCATAAAGGTCCTTCTGCGCCTTATAGCTAATGTATACACCATACTCAGCAGCGCAATTCTTCACAGCAACGTCCTCGATAACACCTAGTTATCTCACCATCAACTCCACTCCATCAACCTGAGACACCTTATTTGGATGGTTCATCATCCGCCTTTAAATAGGAACATGCAACAGACACACCACATCATCTAAAGTGATGCTCATCTCCCCTGTAGGCATGTGAATGCTGCTGGTCTCGGTATGCCACCTCTCGCTAAGCGCCATGAGCAGAGCATGATTCACGGTAGGATACCCCATGTACACCAAATCATGCATACCACTAGCCATAAAGGTCCCCAAAACCAGACTTGATTCGTTGCTGGACGTTGGAGATCTCCCACCTTAGCCCCATGATTTGCATTATACCACAATGGTAATGCAACATGCTGAGCATACGAAGTCAACAGAGATCCATCATGAGGCCCTCCAGGAAAGGGAGCTACATCAGGTAACCGAGCTGGGGCTGCCTAAGCCACAAGGTCGTCCTCATCAAGCACATCAGCCTCCTCCTGATGCTGATCCTCGCCACCCATGGCAACATCCGCAAAATGTTGGGCGTCGTAGCCACCATCTATGACATCGTGTACCCCCTCCTGATAATTCAGGTACTGAGTAGGGTCTACCACCTGCGAAGAACTACCATTGCCTGCAGAAGGATCCGGCCTCCGGCCTCTTCCCCTCTTAGGCACATGAGAGTTTGCAGTCTGTCTCTCCCTCTGGTAGTTGTTAGTCATCGTCTGTCTACTAGCTCTCATCCTATCTACATTCTGATCAGACATATCTACACAAAAACATAACTCAAAAAATTAGTCATAATAAAAACATCATTCACAAAATTAACATCATAAACTAACTAAAAAACAATCTAAACTAACATCAAAATTAACATCATAAACTAACATCAAAATTAACATCATTTAGGCATCAAAATTAATCTAAACTAACATCAAAATTAATCTAAACTAACATCAAAGTTAACATCATAAACTAACATCAAAATTAACATCATAAACTAACTAAAACATCATTTATGCATTTTAACAAACACTTTGAGTGCAACATTCACAATGTGTTAATTTGACAACATTCACAACCACATTCTACTTAAACATAATCTAAACAATATTCACAACAACTACATTCATCTATAACATCATAAACTACACATGCAATCTACCAAAATTTTTATTTAAACATCAACCCTAACCACATGCAATCTACCAAAATTAACATAAATAAACCTACACAAACTAACATTAACATTAAAAATGATTAATACTACTTACTTGTTGTTTTGTGCGTATGATTTGCTTCAATTTCGTGGGTTTGGAATTGGAGAGGATTGGAGGAAAATTGAAAATTTTGAACTTTCTAACTGTGATGCAGGTTCTGTTTGCTGTTCTGTATATGTTCTAATCGCAGCGGTAGTTAACTACAAATGGAATGATCCAGCGACAGTTAACTGTCGATGGGAACGGCGGTAGTTAACTGCCGATGGGAACAATGGTAGTTAACTACTGATGCATCAATCCATCGGCACTTAACTACCGTCTGGATAAAATTGTATTTTACTGGTGTTTCTTAGATTTATTTGAAGTGGGAAAAGCAATTTTCTACTATAGCACCTAAAATTGTAGATATGGTTCCTAACATCTTTGCTTGGCTTCTTCGACTTCTTATGTTTATCTCCTCAAGCCTAAGCAAAAAAAAAAAATACGACCTTTTTACCGAATAATTACCATTTTTCTCTTCTTTTTAAATTAGCTTATCATTTTCCACAAACGGAATTAAGGGCGTGAGCAAAATGCGTTGGGTCGTTTCGTGATCAAAACATTGTGAAAATTGCTCTTCTCCCATACACTTTTGCTCATTCCCATAGAAATTACTGAAACTACCCCCCATGTGACTTAAGTATAGAGGTGTCAAATGGGCTGGCCCGGCCCAGCCCGGCCCGGCCCAGTGGGCCAATGCGTATAATTGGGCCAGCCCGGCGCGTCGGATGTATGGGCTGTAAAAATTGAGCCCGGCTCGGCCCTTACATGGGCCGGCCCGGCCCGTATTTCATTTTTTTTTACTTTTTTAAGCGATGAAATGTACAACAAAAAACTACCATTTTTTCAAATACACGCCAAAAGGATCAATAACACAAACAAACAACTCACAAAATAACTACTACAACATCAAATATTATCCACACAAAATAGTTAGGGCATAAACATTCACCCAACCTTACAAAGTGCAACCTTAAATAATAAAATATCATGACAATTATAATACATGAGAAGTGATAACTTGGTTCAAAACAACAATTCAAAATGAGTCTGACAATTCAAAATGTTTTGAGTCCCTTTGAGCACTTCAAAATGACTAAAAAGTGTATCTCTTGCTCTAAGTCCCTTGAGCACTTGGTTCATCGTACAAGTGTATCTCTTATACTTCCACCACATCTAGCTTTGGCTTAGGCGAGAGCGTAAGATAGATTAGAGTTTTGTGTTGGACTTGGAGTGGGCCTAAAAAATAAGTGGGTTTTTTTTCTAAAAAAAAAAAAGAAATAAACACATACCAAAATATTTTTTTAATTAATTTTTTTTATATTTATTTCAAATGGGCCGGCCCGAAGCCCAATGGGCCAGCCCGGCCTGGTCCGTGTTTTAAATTGGGCTGGGCCAAAAAGGCCCGATTGCTTTTTGGCCCGACTTTTTGAGGCCTGACCCAAAAAATGGGCTAATGGGCCTGGCCCGTTAGCCTGGTCCATTTTTGACAGCTCTACTTAAGTCACGTTCGGTAGCATCAGCGTGACTTAAGTCACATTGAGCCAGCGTGAGTTAACTCACGCTCGGTACATAGCAATGTGACTTAAGTCACGTAGCGTTCTGTTTTAGAACTGCAAACGCAGAAACAGAAACCATTGATATTCAAAAACTCCTAGAAACTCCAAGTGCGATTTTGCTTACTCCAAGTGTGATTTTCTTCATTCCTGCGTCAATCAATGTCAATTTCTACCCCAAAATCAAGTAAGTGTTTATTATCCTATTGCATTGGCTTTTTTTGGTTTAATTGTTATATTTTTTGGAGAAATTTCACATATTGAGGTTTTTAGGATTTGATTTGCATGTTAGTTTTTAGGATTGTTAATGATGAATTAAGTTAGAAATTGTTGTTTATATGTTGATTAGAGTAGGTTTGACTCAAATGTGGTAGATTAGAGTTAGGTTAGAGTTAGAAATTGTTAGATTTTATGTTGAACTCTAGGTGTTTGATAAAATGTCTCAATGAAAATTTGTTTGATTTTTGCATTGTTAATGATGAAATTAGTTGGAAATTGGATTGTTAATGTTTTTTTTAGGCAAAATAGAAAATATATTAAATAAAAAGAAAGAGATACAAAGACTGGGGGGACATTAGACCTGACTCAGGAATAACCCAAATGGGAATACAACATGATAAATCAGTCCAAGTATATCAACTATAATCTATCCTAACAAAAATTCACTAATCACATGTGCAACCCAGCGAACCCGCGTACGGGCGCGAAACCAAGTTACAAAAAAGTATGAGAAGTTAACATCTGCAGAGAACAATTAGCGTTTAGGTATGGTGAATGGATCGACCGCCAACACGGTAACAAAATCCAAGTGCCAACAGCTCCCTGATCAACATCAAGCCTAAAAAGCTCTTTCGAGCAATACCAGAGTGAAAGTAGATGACCCCTCGAAACCTGCAGATCTCAAAAAATCTGGAATATCAGAGAATCGAAAAAATCATACAACCAAACATAACATGTTTAAACTAACTAGACCCTTTCGGGTTAAACAAATCAGACCTTTCGGGTTTTTGAATCACACACTTTCGGGTTTATGAAACAATCCACTGCAAAAAGGCCAAATCTGAATCCACCCAGTATATGAACAACAACAGAACACAACAACAACATAAACAAAGAACAACACATAACAAAACCCAACGAACAAAGCAACCCCCAAGCGATGCCAAACAGACGCCGACGACAAAAGCAACGGCGACGACGAACACCACCAGTGGCCCAAACAAAACGAAACAGAAAAACAAAAGCGAACCAACCTTTACCAATACGAAATCACACTCCTTCACCATCGGTGCGAATAGAAACGGATCGAAAAAGCTTCTTAACCAAAAATCTGGATCTGGCTCCAAAAAATAAGAACCACAAACCACCCAATCGGAAGAAACTGAGGTCGACCCAACCATCACGTCCCAAGAACGACGGTGAACCAGAGGAACAACGATGACAAAGAGTTAAACGTGTGGATCTACAACCATTGGAAGGAAAGAGAGAGAAACCGCGTCGGACAAGGAACAAAGGTGCGGAGGAAGGAGGCCCTCGTCGCACCACCAACCATTGAACCTACATGATGTACGGTACTAGAGAGAAGGTGGAGAAAAGTTGTTAGAGAGAGAAAGGTTATCTGGACTCTGAATTGTTAATGTTGATTATAGTTAATTTGAGTACAATGCGGTATGTTAGGGATTGAAATGACACTGCCGAAATTGAACTGTTGTTGTTGATTAGTTAGAAATGACACAATGTCCCTATGAAAATCATTAATTTTTTGATTTTAACAATGTTGTGTAGATATATCAGAGAGACCGGACAGACTGAAAGCATGTAGGGAGAGCATGACACAGAGTCCACGGGCCAAAAAGGCGGCTGCGCGCCCTCCTGCTCGAAGGAGACAAGGCATTAGGACTAGGAGTGTTGGATATTTGGTTGTTGGCTGTAATATCCCGCTTAGATGTAACGGTTAACAGTGTCAGAAACTTATGAAACAAGCATAGCAAGTTAGTAAATAAGTGGAATGGCATTTTAGTAAATATTTGAAAAGAGGAGATTATTTAAGAATGGAACAAGATATTTCCATTCATGTTTTCATCCATTCTTCTTCTTCTCTCACGCCATCTCTCCTTCTTCTCCCCTAATCATCAACAAACTTCATCTCTCAACTCTTAATCTTTGGACAAACCAAGCAAGCACCAAATTGGGAGATTGAAGCAAGAAAAGGGAAATGAATCAAGGAAGGAATAGAAGACCAAAGCTAAGGTTGGAGAAGGAAGCAAGGGAAGGAATCAAGCTATGATTGGAAGGGGAAAGCTTGGCAAGGAAGCAAGCAATGTTTGAGGTGAGCTCTCTAGGGTTTTAGAACCCACTATGAGTAAGCTTAAGTGTTCATAGCTTTATGATCAAAGTTATGAATTTAGTACTCTAATTCTATGTTGTGAGTGATTCTTGATTATCACATGTTGTAAGCTGTTAATATGCATTAGAAATCTTTCCTTTAAGTTGTATGATGTTTGAGCATGATTGGGTAGACCAAAAATGGTGGTAAACATGTTTAAAACTTGCTCTATGCTGTCCAACTGCAGGTAAAATCGTGTCACGATTTTACAACCGTGTCACGATTTTACAGGCAGGAGCCAACACGAATTCTGGGTAGGAAATCGTGACACGATTTCCAAATCGTGTCATGATCCCACAGTGACAGCACCATATGGTTTTCTTTCTCAAAGCTTGCACCATTTCGGCTAACCAATATTGCTTCAGACACAAGAAACAACATGTAATGATTAAGAGTCACTAATGAGCATTATAAGACCTATCCTTAGAAAATGTATTAATTGTAAGGCATGAGGAATAGGTTCATATGTTAAGTATTGGGAGAATGTACTCCCTAAGTGATGCATTTATGCACAAAGTATAGTTAAGGAAGGAAACACTTACAAGAGTATAAGACGAGAATCGATGATAATGATTCCATATTCTAAGTTAAGAACCCCTCATAGGTTATGTATTGGGGGATTAGTCCCCTTAAGAGACACATTATGTATGCAAAAGCTTATGGCAAGTGTTAGACGTACTTTTTAAGTACAAAGGTTAAGGATTAATGAGAATAAGAGTGATCTAATGATGAAAGTTATGAGCCTATTTATAGGTTAAGTTTTAAGAATGAATAGTCAAAGTATGCATTAGATATGCACAAGAAATATGAAACGTAATAGATATGCTTATGAACGAAAGTTAAGAATTTAATGATAAAGAATATGATAACGTGTTCATCAGACTCCGGATTATGCCGGATGGGATTTCTCCGAAAGGGCTATCCACACGTAAGTTATAAGACTATGTTAAACGTGTTCATCAGACTCCGGGATTCGCCTAATGGGACTCTTCTGAGAGGATTGTCCACACGTATGTTAAAAGATTAAGCATGTCCAGCAGGCTCCGGGTTACGCCGGATGGGACTTCTCCGAGAGGGTTGTCTACATGCAAGTTGTGTCCAGCAGGCTCCGGATTATGCCGGATGGGGCTTCACCGAGAGGGTTGCCTACACAAAGATAAGAGGAGTCCGGTGTTAGCCTGATATGATAGGAGTTTCACCGGTATGATGGGACGTGTACTTCGGGGTTACTCCACCCGGATGCACTCCGTAAAATGAACCAAGATAATGTAATGTTTGTTCAACGCTAACTACTAACTTTATGATATGAAAAGATGAATACGAATATAAAATGAATATGTATATTTTATATGTAATACGAGACATGATGATTAGTTCCTAGTGAACGAGATGTGATCATAGGATGTCCCCAAGATCACTACGTATAAGACTAAGATAAGAATAGAGTATGAAATGCATGAGCTTATGTAAATGACAAGTATAAGAAAGATAAAGACATGACGCGATCCTAGGTTTCCCCTTGATCGCGATAGATGTTAAAGAGTGACAGCGATCATAGGTATCCCCAAGATCGCTAAGAGTAGGCACGGCGACCCTAGGTTTCCCCCGTGGTTGCCAACAGTAGGTTGGGTTGGAGCTCACTGAGACGTTATGTCTCACCCCAATCCTTCTGGTGCAGGTTCATAGGTTAGCAAGAGATGTTCATGAAGATCTTCAGGAAGACGCTGGATGGAGTGCAGATGCTCGTCATGGCAAGCTCAGGAGGTTGACAGATTTTATATATGTATATGAACATGTATTATATGATATTTGGATATTTATGTAAACGAGCAAATTGTACTCATTCAGTGGTTTGTATATATTAATTATTGTAAATTTTAATGTATCCGGTATCAGATTAATACGCATGCTAAATATTCTAGATAATTTAGTGTGGGTGTTACAATGGCTACATGTTTTGCTAAAATCAAATGTACAAGCAGTTCGTCTTCAGAAGCTGGAACAGTACTTCAGACGCACTGTTCAGAAGCTGACCTTCAGACGCACTGTTCAGACGCTGACTTTCGTTGACCTTCAGACGCACTGTTCAGACGCTGACTTTCGTTGACCTTCAGAAGCTGCATTTCAGAAGCACGTTTTCTGCGTTCATTCTTGTGCCTTGGTTCTGTTAATTCTCTCACAATATCTTTCGAAGATTTGATTGAAGATTTATCCAAGCTGATGTTTCTAGAAGGCAGATTAATTCGCGTGAAGATATTGATTGAAGATTTGTTTCTTTTATTTAAGAAAATATTTTCAAAGAAATATTTGGAAAATATATTTCTAAAATATATTTGCTTCTATGAGCTTCTAAAGAATTTTAGAACAATATTTGTTGAAGATTATTTTGTTCAGAATTATATGCTGCTGAAGAATATATAAGGAGGACGCTGCTATTGAAGAACATCATCAAAAGCAGAAGTTATAGAAAGAGTCTTAGGTTTTGAGTCTGTAAGCTTTGTGCTTTATTTCTGTGCACCACTCAAGTGTTAGAGTTGGTTGTTTTGTTATTGAGTTGTATTCACTTAAAGCTTTTAAGCAAAAGTGATGTTTTTGTGTTTTTGAAGAGTGTCTTCATCCTTTAATTGTCTTAGAGTTTTAAGATCACTGGGGCAGTGATTACTTGAGTAGGAAGTAAGTGGGATCTTATATCTAGGAGTTCCTAGGTAGAAATCTATACGGGTAGTGATTAAGTGATAAGGTTGTGAAACATGGGCTGTTGTCATGAGTCTTTGAATTGATACTATTTAGTGGATTTCCTTCCTGGCTTGGTAGCCTCCAGACGTAGGTGTGTTTGTCACCGAACTGGGTTAACAAATCAACTGTGTTCTTTTATTTTCTGTCCTTATTTTGCTGCTTCTGATACGTACTCTGTTCTGCGTTTTTGCACTCTGTTTTACTATCAGTTTCAGTACCTGCCAGAATTTTAAGGAGGAGTGAGGATGTGGACGGGACATCGTCCTGATAAGTGCCTAAAAGTAGTTATCTTTTGATATATTTTAAGGCACTTATGTTACTTGTTTTACAAGTTATCTTAGGATAAGCTCGTATTTGTGGTTAAAATGCAATATTTGTGATCCTAAGTCTTACCCCATGTTATTATGCAGGAAATTCATGCTTGGACCTGATTGGAGCAAAGAAAATGAAGTTTTGCTAAAGCCATCGCTACAAGCGCCAGAAGCCACGCTAGAAGCGAGGATAGGCAGGGAATTTCATGACTTCATCGCTACAAGCGCCAGAAGCCTCGCTAGAAGCGAGCCTAGGCAGGGAAAATTGAGAGTTCATCGCTTCAAGCGATGGACTGGACGCTAGAAGCGAGCCTAGGCAGGGAATTTGAAGGTTCCATCGCTAGTAGCGACAGATCTCGTCGCTACAGCGACCAAAGGGCGGTTTAATGCTAAGTGATGACGTGGAGCTCTCCCATTGGCCAAGAAGTTTCCTCACTACATCGACAGGCTGGTCGCTTGTAGCGAGCGAGCAAAATCTCAGAATATAAAAGCATTTTAAGCTCATTTTTTGAGATATTCAGTTGAATACTAGTTTTTACAATTTCCAGAGCTTGAAATATTCAATTTCTAAGAGAGAGAATAGGCATAAAAGGAGGCAAACTTCAAATAGCAAAAGGAATTCAAGTGAAGATTACACTAAGAAGCTTTGAGAAATCAAGCCTTAGCATATTCTCCATCTTCCTTTCTAGCTTTTGCATAGTTATCATGAGAATGATCAACTAATCTCCTTTGTTGCGATTAATAGGTAATCAATCATTCTTATGTTGTAAACCTTTGATATTTTAAATATATGATTCTAGCATTTTTATATACCATTGAATTTGTTCTTGTTTTTCACTCTTATATTTGATTTAAATGATGTTGAAAAATACTTTTGAATCTAGGTTTAGAATGATATTCTATCAAGATAAGAAATTCTAGAAATGGGATTTGGTTTTGATAATTACATTAAGTATTGGATCGTAAAGCTTTCGAATCGTTTAATAGATTGAGAAATCGTCGATTAAACGATACGATCGATCTCACGACGTCATTTGGACACGAATGACGTTGTCGAGTAATACGTGATAATGTCGTATATAAGGAAAAGCTAGAATCCGTATTTATGATCAATCGAATACAAACGATGTTTGATTGATGAACTTTAATCCTAACACCTTTTATGTCCTATTACTCTACGATTTATTTATAACGTTTTTAATGTTGAGTAGTGTAGTAATGAAAAAGTTTAAACCCTAACTTAAGACGATAATCGACGTTGAACGGTTTATGATATCGCAATAATCCCTGAGGAACGATATAAAACTTATACTTACTTTTGTATTCTAACAAAATGGCGCCGTTGCCGGGGATTAACGCTTTGATATTATAATCATTGCAGCGTTAATTATTATCTTAAGCAATTTTGCACAAAATTCTTTTATGTATATAACTATTATTCCTTATCCATCTTGTTTGCTAATTCTTTTTGGTCAGATTGTTGAAACCGTATATGCGAGGTCAAATATCGGACGACCAACTGCTTTTTGATTCTGAGATAGAGAGGACAACTCAAAGAAATAGCAGCAAGAATCGGAAGAAGAAGCAGCAGGCAAAGAAAAAGCAACAAGAGGAAACTTCTGTTTCAAGTCCTTCATCTATTCCAATTCCAAGCCAAGAGATACCAATGGCTGCTACAGGAGATATACCTGGAGGTTTAGGCGGAAGTGGGATGCCATGTCACAATAGCCCACGCCGTTTGGCCCAATTGGGAAAGACGCCACGGACCACAAAGCAAACCGAGATGAAGACCGGGATCCTTCAAATATTATATGCTAATCCTTTCTCGGGGTTAGACCATGAGGATCCGTTCCAACATCTCACTAAATTTTATGAGATCGCCGGTACACTAGGTGAGACGGAGAACAATGAGGAAGCTATATTCATGAGGATGTTTCCTCATTCTTTGATTGGGAAGGCCAAGGAGTGGTATTTGGATCAGCCACCAACGGTGATGACAAATTGGAACACTCTTGAGGAGAAATTCCTTGAGAGATTCTTCCCTCAGAATCGTTTCATGGAGGCTAAGACAACTATTGCTGTATTCTCACAAGGTTCAAGTGAGACTTTATGTGAAGCATGGGAGCGTTTCAAGTCGATGCTTAGAAGATGCCCTAACCATGGATTCGATGATTTGACACAAATTCATTTTTTCCGGAATGGGATGCAACAACAATCAAAGCTATTGCTTGATGCTGCTGCTGGTGGATCACTAATGGCCAAGAGTGTCGAAGATGCTGTAGCTATCATTGAAAGAATGGCATTGAATGATCACCAGGCTCACCATAACAGAAACCAAGGCCAAAGGAAAGCGGGAATCTTGGACTTGGGGACAAATGATGCAATCCTTGCTCAAAACAAATTGCTAACGCAACAAGTGGAGGAATTGACTAGAAAGATGGCCAATCTTCCACAGCAAATGAAGGATATTCAAAACGAACAAAGGAGACACCATCAAGTCGCATCATGCGAACTTTGTTCGGGCGATCACCCCACCGGATTTTGTCCGCCACCCACCGAAGTGGTAAGTTATGTTGGAAATCAACCAAGGCTACAACAGTTTCAAAACCAATACCAAGGTCATACTAACAACTTCCCAAGAGGGAACAATCCAAACTATGGCCAAGTTTGGAGGCAAGAAGCTGGACAACAAAACCGACAACCCTACCAAAACTACAATCAATACCAACCTCCGCAACAAAACCGACAACAAAACACCGACGAAACTCTTAACCAATTCATGCAAATGTCAATGGCTAACCAAAAGAACACTGATGCCTCCATCAAAAACCTGAAAACACAAGTGGGCCAGTTGGCACAACAGCTTGCTCAAGCAACCCAGCAAGGCGGAACCTTTACCGCCAACACACAAACCAACCCCAAAGACCATGCATCATCATCAAAATGACAATTAAGTCATTTTGATGAAGAAGTCCTTGCATCAAGAGACAATGATAATTGCAAGGCGATTGCTACTCGGAGTGGGAAGGTAATTGGAAGAGGTATAGGGGACAACCTTGAGGTTGAGAGAAGAGTTGTTGAGAATGAGGAGGAAGATGATGATGAAGGAAATGAGGAGGAAACAGGAGGAGTAAATAGAGAGGATGAAGTCGAAAAAAATAAGGAAGTAGTTGAAAATGAAAACATAGTGTGGAAGAAAGATGTGGTGAAAGAGAAGCGCAAGAATCAAGAAGTAGTGAAGAATGCGCCAACACCACATCTACCTTACCCAACTACTCCAGCCAGAAAGGAGAAAGAGAGGCAGTTTGCTAGGTTCCTTGATATATTCAAACGTTTACAAATCAACATTCCGTTCTCGGAAGCCTTAGAGCAAATGCCAACTTATGCCAAGTTCATGAAAGAGATTCTCTCCAAGAAGAGGAGGTATAATGAAGAAGAAACAATTCAGCTCGATGCTAATTGTAGTGCAATCAACCAGAGAACATTGCCAAGGAAGGAGAGAGATCCGGGCAAAGTTACACTACCGGTGTCTATTGGCAATGTTAATGTCGGCAAGGCACTCATTGATTTAGGTTCAAGTATCAATCTAATCCCACTATCCGTTGTCAAAAGGATTGGTGATTTGGTTGTGAAAAGAACTAACTTGACCTTGCGATTGGCCGACAAATCCGTCACCCGTCCGTTGGGAATAGCTGAAGACGTGTTGGTGAAAGTCGACAAGTTCTTATTTCCCATCGACTTTGTAGTGATGGACATACCTGAAGATGATGATGTGCCGCTAATTCTTGGGAGAACGTTCATGCAAACGGCAAGGATGATGATTGATCTTGACGGAGGCTTAATGAAAGTCCGTGTGGACGATGAAGAAGTCAATTTCAACATCAATGAAGCAATGAAGTATCCTAGTGATAAAGGTGCCTGTTTCAAGATGGATGCAACGGAAGAATTGATTGTTGATACGAGAGACCAGCTGCATCACTTGACACATCTTGAAAGAGTCTTGACAAATGCACTTAGTATCATAGGAGAAGAAGATGAGAAGGAGATAGAAGAGTGTTTGAAGGAGCTGGATTCGTTGAAGGAAATTCCTCCTCACAAAGCTAAAATTGAGGAATTGACGAATGAAGCTAAAGTGGAAGAAATGAAGCCGGAGATGAAGATTCTACCCTCACATTTGAAGTATGTATTTCTTGATCAAGAGGGTAACAAACCGGTCATTATTAGTAGCTCCTTGTCAAACAATGAAAAACAAAATTGGTTGAAGTTTTGAAGTCCAACAAGGAAGCAATAGGCTGGACACTATCCGACTTAAAAGGGATAAGTCCATCCTATTGTATGCATAAGATCATGATGGAGGAAGATTATAAGCCGGTAGCACAACCTCAACGACGACTAAACCCAAACATGAAGGAAGTAGTCCGGAAAGAAGTGGTTAAGCTACTTGAAGCCGGCATGATATATCCGATCTCGGATAGCACTTGGGTTAGTCCGGTTCAAGTTGTCCCTAAGAAGGGAGGTATGACGGTAATCACAAATGAGAAGAATGAGCTCATACCGACAAGAACCGTCACCGGTTGGAGGATGTGTATAGATTACCGGAGGCTTAACAAAGCAACAAGGAAGGATCATTTTCCTCTACCATTCATGGATCAAATGCTAGAGAGACTGTCAGGACAAGCTTTTTATTGTTTCCTTGACGGATATTCGGGTTACAATCAGATTTCGGTGAATCCAGACGATCACGAGAAGACCGCCTTTACTTGTCCATTTGGAGTATTTGCATATCGACGCATGTCGTTCGGATTATGTAACGCTCCAGCAACATTTCAACGATGCATGCAAGCCATCTTTGCAGACTTGATAGGAAAGAGCATTGAAGTGTTTATGGACGACTTCTCAGTATTCGGTTCATCATTCGATTTATGCTTGAAGAATCTGGACACGGTACTGAAACGGTGCAAGGAAACCAACTTGGTGCTCAATTGGGAGAAGTGTCATTTCATGGTAACCGAGGGTATAGTCCTTGATCACAAGATTTCCTCCAAGGGTATTGAAGTTGATAAAGCTAAGATTGATGTGATAGGAAAGCTTCCACCACCAGTCAATGTCAAAGGCATCCGAAGTTTCCTAGGCCATGCCGGGTTCTATCAAAGGTTCATCAAAGACTTCTCAAAGATTGCAAAGCCATTGAGCAATTTGCTCAACAAAGATAAGTCTTTTGATTTTGACATTGATTGTTTAAATGCTTTTGAAAGTTTCAAGGATAGTTTGACATCCGCACCCATAATCACCGCACCAAATTGGAACTATGATTTTGAACTAATGTGCGATGCAAGTGATTATGCGGTAGGAGCGGTGTTAGGTCAACGCAAAAACAAAATTTTTCATGCTATACACTATGCAAGTAAAGTTTTAAATGATGCACAAATCAATTATGCTACCACTGAAAAAGAATTACTTGCTATTGTGTTCGCATTAGAAAAATTTTGTTCGTATCTCATAGGTTCAAAGATTGTTATCTGGACTGACCATGCAGCCATCAAATACTTAATCACCAAACCCGACTCCAAGCCGAGA
Source organism: Medicago ruthenica (assembly GCA_018208015.1). Classification (NCBI taxonomy): domain Eukaryota; kingdom Viridiplantae; phylum Streptophyta; class Magnoliopsida; order Fabales; family Fabaceae; genus Medicago; species Medicago ruthenica. The sequence continues at coordinate 96,927,263 of CM031372.1, read as the reverse complement.
CTCATCCGTTGGATGTTGCTACTCCAAGAGTTTGATTTGGAGATTAAGGACAAAAAGGGGACTGAGAACCTTGTGGCTGATCATCTGTCAAGATTGGTGAACGATGAGGTAACGAAGAATGAGAGGGATACTCTTGAAGAGTTTCCGGATGAGAAGTTACTTATGGTGCAAGAAAGACCTTGGTTTGCTGACATGGCCAATTACAAAGCAACGGGGTTCATACCGGAGGACTATACATGGCAAATGAAGAAGAAGTTGATGAGAGACTCAACTCAATTCATATGGGATGACCCATACCTCTTCAAGATTGGAGCAGACCACCTGTTAAGGAGATGTGTTGCAAGAGAAGAAGCCAAAGACATCATGTGGCATTGTCACAATTCGCCATATGGTGGGCATTACAGCGGTGAAAGAACTGGAGCAAAGGTTCTTCAAGCAGGCTTTTATTGGCCCACTTTGTTCAAAGACGCATACGAGCATGTGAAGGAATGCGAGAGTTGCCAGAAAACTGGAGGTATTTCAAAAAGGAATGAGATGCCTCTGCAAAGCATCCTTGAAGTCGAAGTCTTTGACTGTTGGGGTATTGACTTTGTGGGGCCGTTTCCATCCTCCATGTCCAACGAATACATTTTGGTGGCCGTAGATTATGTGTCAAAGTGGGTAGAAGCAATATCATCCCCAAAAGCCGATAGTAAGACGGTGGTCAAGTTTCTGAAAAGGAACATCTTTTCCCGATTTGGAACTCCAAGAGTGCTTATAAGTGATGGAGGTTCTCACTTCTGCAATCAACAATTGGCAAAAGCACTTGAGCACTACGGAGTCAAACACAAGGTAGCTTCACCATACCATCCGCAGACCAACGGTCAAGCCGAGGTATCCAACCATGAAATCAAAAGGATACTTGAGAAGACCGTGTCATCATCAAGGAAGGATTGGTCGATGAAACTTGACGAAGCATTGTGGGCCTATAGAACCGCATACAAAGCTCCTATGGGTTTCACACCATTCCAGTTGGTGTATGGGAAAGCATGCCACTTGCCGGTCGAGTTGGAGCACAAAGCGTTTTGGGCGCTAAAGTTTTTGAACTTTGATCAAGAGCAAGCGGGGGAGAAGAGAAAGCTTCAGATGAATGAACTCGAAGAAATGCGTGACCAAGCTTATCAGTCAAGCAAGCTCTATAAGGAAAAGGTCAAACAATATCATGACAAGAAGATCATGAAGAGGGAATTCAGACCCGGTCAAATGGTGTTGCTGTTCAATGCAAGGCTAAGGCTATTTCCGGGTAAATTGAAGTCCAAATGGTCCGGTCCGTTCATGATCAAGGAGGTCAAACCTTATGGAGCTGTGGAGCTAGAAGATCCTATCTCTAAATCAACATGGACAGTGAATGGACAAAGGCTGAAGCCGTATTTTGGAGGTGAAGTTGTTCGGCACACGACGACGATTTCACTCATCAATTCTTAAGCAAAAGCGAATCAGGCGTTAATCTAATGACGTTAAACAAGAGCTTGTTGGGAGGCACCCCAATTTTGTAAGTATGTTGCATTTTAAGTTTTATTTTAGTTCTGTACAGCCATTTATGCATGTAGGGATAGTGGCAAAAGCTCAAAATTTTATTTTTCTGTTTTCTGTCATGGTCGCTACAGCGACAGATCCCATCGCTGTAGCGATGAACTTCACTCTCCCTCGCTGTAGCGACGTACGGTCGCTTGTAGCGATGACTTTCTGACTTGCCGCTGTAGCGCCACATTAACGCTTGTAGCGATGGGCTTAAAAACCTGTCGCTGTAGCGACGAGTCGCGCGCTTGTAGCGACAGAAGGATAACTGACAGTGCAGTTTCCAAAGCCACTATATCCCTTCACCTTCCTCCCAACCACCCATTTAATGCACCTAGCCGTTTTTACTACCATTTTCGCATCCCACAACCTCAGTAACACATTCCATTCCATTCTACTTTCCTTCTGCATTTTTTACGTTTTAATTTCTGCAATTTTCTTGCTAAGTTCCTGCATCCTTAATCTGTTCAATCTTGCAACTCTATCACAATCCAGGTAATTTTCGTAACCATCTCTTGCTGTTTGTAAGCTTTAAACTTGTTTCAATTGTGCCAGCATGCTTTTTGACATTAGGGTTTACAGTTTTTCAAAATTTTAACTTAGGGTTGTGCCTTTTTGAGTACCCATAATAATCTGTAGTTAAAGCTGTTAAAAATGACTAAGAATCATCACACAAACTGTCCTACTATCATCTTTTGCATGCTAATCGTATTTTTGAAAAACCTTTTTGTAAAAATTCAAAATAAATTTAGGGTTTTTGATGATGAGGGAGTTTTAGTGATTTTTATCCATTTGTTTTAGCTTTAGGGTTATTTTCGCATGCCACAAGTAGTTTAGAAACCAGAAAAATTTGATTTTTGAAAATGGGTTGTTCTTCGCTAGTCAGCGCTTGTAGCGCAGGGAACCAGCAAATTCTGGGCTCGCTCGCTACAAGCGACCATCCTGTCACTGTAGCGACGAAGCCCAGACTTGGTTTTATTTTTCTGTTATTCTAATGCTAACTTGAATCCTACCTGTTTTGCATTTTTATTGTTATTTTGTAGGCATGGCACCCAAATCATCATCAAAGAGACAGAAAAATGTTGAGGGATCATCATCTAGACCACAACCCAACCCTCAACCACATGATGCAAACCGGTTCCTAAGCTTACGTAATCAAGAGCGTTACGATGAGCTCAAAACCAGAAGGATATGGTTAGAGAAACAGTTCAAGATAGAGGAGGAAGGAAACTATGGAGGGATTGCACATATGCTAAATGAGAGGAAATGGGGAGTTTTATGCAATCCTCCAAGGAAGATCAATTATGATATTGTGCGAGAGTTCTACGCAAATGCAATTCCAGCTGACCCCTCAGATGATTTCACATGGACTACATTTGTGCGAGGGCGCACCATCGCTTTTGATAGGATGTCCATCAACTCTTACTTGGGTAAACCATTGGTGCTATGTGAATCTGATAACCCAATAGAGTCGGAGATGTTGTGTGCCTTCCATGAACACCAGAGGAGGGGAAACTGGGATCACGATTTAATCGCACGGGAAATCTTCCAAGAGGGGAGAACTTATGACGTGAGCAAGGCTTCGGGTAAGCCTTTTAGAGCTTTTAGGGACCACATGACTACTCCCGCTCAGGTAATACTTACCCTTATCCTCTATAACATTAGGCCTAAGTCTCACACCTCATCTACTACCCTGGATGTCACACCCTTGCTTCACTATATCCTTAGCAACCGTCAGGTTGACGTTGCAAGGATTATAGCTAATGAGATGAGGGTTGTGGCAGAAAGTGGTATCCTGCCGCCAGGTAAACCTAAATGCCCATTGACTTTCCTTGGTCTGATTATGGGATTATGTAGAAAAGCCAGGATACACTTGCCTAGCCAAGTGGATGAGGAGATTAAAAACCCTATTGATGATAGATACATCAATAGGTACTGCTTTACCCCCTCTCCTACTGCTCCACCTTCTTCTGCTGCTGGACCTTCTACAGTACCACCCACTGCACCACAGGACCCTAGCCAACCTCAGGCCCCAACCTATCCACCATTGGACTTTTCTAGTTGGGACCCCTATCATATGACTGCTTATTCACATATCATGGCTCAGAATGAGTCAAACCACCGAGCTCTGACGACGATTCAGAGTCATATGCACGAGGCCGGCTACAGTACTTGGACTCCAGCCTATTTCCAGGAGCATATTGCTTGGCCTGGGGACAGGCCATTCTATTCTGGAGGGGCAGGTGCAGATGCTGGAGGTGATGATGATGCTGGAGATGATGATGACCACGGCGATGACTCCTCAGAGGCCACTCGGAGCATTGACCACGAGGCTGCAGACTTGATGGATTCAGACTTCATGGATTCAGATTGAGACCATTTTGCAAGCTGCAGATTTTTGTTCTACCTTTCTTTCGTTTTATTTATTCCAGAACATTTTATTATGCTTTGTACTTTGTTTATGGTTATGTTTATGTACCATGGATTATGTTACTTTGGTTATTATGTTAGAATATTTTGGTTATTATATGTTTAGTATATTATGCTTTATTTAAGGATTTTTTTATTTAATTTTTAACATTTTTTGAAATATACCCAACATTGGAAAGAAAGATGACAAAGATTCAAAAGCTAAGTGCTTGTTTGAAAGCAAAGCATTGAGCTTAGAATCAGTTGAGTGATAATGATAGAATGAGTGATAAAAGCGCGCAGCTAAGGTAATCGTTTTCTTGTTTTTCTAGGTATATTCTTGAATGTGAATAAGTTCTTTACACACTAATTTAAGTTATTCAGTTTTACGCAAGCACATGTTTAGTTTTGAACCAATTAGAACTAGCCGAAATGTGAGGAATCCTCAACCATTGTATATATATGCAGGAGACCAGCATTTCATGTTTAACTCAGTTATTTTATGTTAAATCTATTGTTGTTTTAAATTGTATAAAAGCATTGAAATGATCAAGGCAATTTTTTGAATATGAGTGAAATACTTGACCATATAGCCTACCCTGTGAGAAGTGAGAATCTGTTAACCCCTCTGAGCCTATTGAATCAGAATTGTTAGCCATGAACTGTCAACTTTCATAAGCTCAATTGCTTATTGAAATTGCCGGAGTTTGTAAAAAAATTCAGTTCATAGTTAACTCTTTATTGAATTCTGATATTTGCTTTCTTTTGAACCCTTATCCATCGTGTTTATTGACCTTTGCCAAAATGATAAAGGAACATTCGATTAGGGTATCATTGAATTAAGTTAGGGAGAAAGGGAGGTTGTGTTTATGTCAAGTAGTGGTGAATGATGATAATTGATCTTGACAACAAGAAAAAGAGAAAGAAAAAGAAAAAGAAAAGAAACAAGAAAGAAAAGCAAACCAAGAAAAAGAAAAGAGAAAAATAGAAAGGTTTGCAATAAATCAAAGAAAAAGTTGTCAAGATCAATCAAGAAAAGAAAAAATTGTAATTCACCAAGAGTTGTATTGGAAAAAGGAGGAAGTTTGTAAATAGATTGAATGTTCCTCTTGCTTGGCCATTTGAATTTAATATCCCACATATGACAATTCTTTTGTAACCTAGCCCAATTACAACCCTTAAAGACCTTATGATCAATGCCTTTTATGCTTTTAGAAATGATAATTAGATGGACACATAATTTGATTGAAATGTTATCATGTTTGCTGGATGAGTATTCATACCCTCACAATAGATTTCAATGTGTTCATATACTTTATATAGAAGTGTGTTAGGTTTGGTTCAATTTTAAACATGTTGTTTGTTAAGAATTGTGTGATTTGAAGCTTTGTGTTTAGAACTCGTTCACATTCATAGTATGTATCTCGTTTAATGAGAAACTTAACACTAGCTTGCGCAGTCACGTTTGAATCACTCATCTGATACATGTTTCTTCAAACTTTTGATTCTTTTTGATTCTTTTGCTAATTGCTCAATACTTTGGTTAAAAGCTGTGAAAATTTCCTTTTGATTCTTTGGTTTGAGGACAAACCAAAATGTAAGTTGGGGAGAGTTTGATAAGTGCCTAAAAGTAGTTATCTTTTGATATATTTTAAGGCACTTATGTTACTTGTTTTATAAGTTATCTTAGGATAAGCTCGTATTTGTGGTTAAAATGCAATATTTGTGATCCTAAGTCTTACCCCATGTTATTATGCAGGAAATTCATGCTTGGACCTGATTGGAGCAAAGAAAATGAAGTTTTGCTAAAGCCATCGCTACAAGCGCCAGAAGCCACGCTAGAAGCGAGGATAGGCAGGGAATTTCATGACTTCATCGCTACAAGCGCCAGAAGCCTCGCTAGAAGCGAGCCTAGGCAGGGAAAATTGAGAGTTCATCGCTTCAAGCGATGGACTGGACGCTAGAAGCGAGCCTAGGCAGGGAATTTGAAGGTTCCATCGCTAGTAGCGACAGATCTCGTCGCTACAGCGACCAAAGGGCGGTTTAATGCTAAGTGATGACGTGGAGCTCTCCCATTGGCCAAGAAGTTTCCTCGCTACAGCGACAGGCTGGTCGCTTGTAGCGAGCGAGCAAAATCTCAGAATATAAAAGCATTTTAAGCTCATTTTTTGAGATATTCAGTTGAATACTAGTTTTTACAATTTCCAGAGCTTGAAATATTCAATTTCTAAGAGAGAGAATAGGCATAAAAGGAGGTAAACTTCAAATAGCAAAAGGAATTCAAGTGAAGATTACACTAAGAAGCTTTGAGAAATCAAGCCTTAGCATATTCTCCATCTTCCTTTCTAGCTTTTGCATAGTTATCATGAGAATGATCAACTAATCTCCTTTGTTGCGATTAATAGGTAATCAATCATTCTTATGTTGTAAACCTTTGATATTTTAAATATATGATTCTAGCATTTTTATATACCATTGAATTTGTTCTTGTTTTTCACTCTTATATTTGATTTAAATGATGTTGAAAAATACTTTTGAATCTAGGTTTAGAATGATATTCTATCAAGATAAGAAATTCTAGAAATGGGATTTGGTTTTGATAATTACATTAAGTATTGGATCGTAAAGCTTTCGAATCGTTTAATAGATTGAGAAATCGTCGATTAAACGATACGATCGATCTCACGACGTCATTTGGACACGAATGACGTTGTCGAGTAATACGTGATAATGTCGTATATAAGGAAAAGCTAGAATCCGTATTTATGATCAATCGAATACAAACGATGTTTGATTGATGAACTTTAATCCTAACACCTTTTATGTCCTATTACTCTATGATTTATTTATAATGTTTTTAATGTTGAGTAGTGTAGTAATGAAAAAGGTTAAACCCTAACTTAAGACGATAATCGACGTTGAACGGTTTATGATATCGCAATAATCCCTGAGGAATGATATAAAACTTATACTTACTTTTGTATTCTAACACGTCCCAGGCGGGTGCGTCCCAGGTAGTGGACCCCACACAACAGCAGCAGCAGGAGGAGTATTAGCCTCAGTATGAGTAGGCTCAGCATCAGGAGGGTGAGGCCCAACAGGAGGCTCAGGAGGAGGCCGGACCGGAGGGTTTTCCCGAGGGCCCTACTGACATGTCGCTTTTACCGAATTTCGGTGGACACGTGGCATGCCAGCTTTGGAGCGACGCAACGGTAAGTTTAATTGTTTAATTTTATTTAATTACGCGTCAATTGATATGTTTATTTTATTTTAATTTTACGATTTAATTTTTATGTTAAAATATTTTAATTACGCGTCAATTTAATTGTTTATTTTAATTTAATTTTACAATTTAATTTTTATGTTAAAGTATTTTAATTACGCGTCAATTTAATTACGAGTCAATTTAATTAGGCGTCAATTTAATTGTTTATTTTAATTTTATGATTTAACTATTATGTTAAAATATTTTAATTACGCGTCATTTTAACTATGCATCAATTTAATTGTTTATTTTATTATAATTTTACGATTTAATTGTTATGTTAAAATGTTTAATGTTTATTTTAATTAATTTTTTTACGATTAAATTGTTATGTCTTTTTTAGTTATTCAAATGTTTATATTTTTAACGGTTTGTTGTTCGTTTAATTTTTTGTGTTTCAGTTTCAGAGGACGCATAAGGTGACCGCTGCCTCGCACGGGAAGAATCTTAAGAGTGAGAAGCTGACAGTCCCGGGACGAGGAGCTTTATGGTTCTGGCAGCGGGTGGATGCATCCGGTCTTGCCCCTCCTTCAGATTGGGTAAGAGAACATCAGCCCTGGCTCATCACCGCCTTGTCAGAGAGATGGCATGGAGAGATCAGCAGCTTCCATCTGCCTGTTGGGGAGATGACTGTCACACTAGATGATGTGGCGTGTCTTCTACACATCTACATCGTTGGGAGGCTCATGTGTGACGAGGATGTAGACTACGAGAGAGGTATGAAGCTGTTGCAGAGCGAGCTGGGTTTGATGGAGGTAGAGGCTTTGTCTAAGGTAAATAAACAGTGGGTGGGTATATTAGTATACCTAGATGGTTTATGACAGACTCCTGCATAGGTGTAATGAGTTGGAGCAGCCTGCTGATGAGGAGGAGGCGGAGGAGCTAGAAAGGACTAGGGCTTTGTGCATTAAGGCGTTTTTGTTGTTCTTGGTTGGCGTCACCATTTTCGCCAACAAGAACAACAAAAACGTTCATTTGTTATGGCTGACTATGTTGCAGGACTTGGACACGGTGCACGAGTGGTCCTTGGGCGGGATGACACTTGCTTTTCTCTACTCCCAGCTTTCTCTTGCTACGAACTCGACCATTGGCGCCGTTGGCGGTTACAGGACTCTACTTAAGGTATTTTTTTTCTTTTCTATAACATATTATAAATGACTTATAATATTATTGTGTCTGTTTATGCGTTTGTGATGCTGAAATATTTGTTTGTATGATGCTTGTGTTGATATTATTGTGTCTCTTTATTTGGCAAGACTAGAATACCCAAATTTTAGTGTGTCAAAACTTCTTTAATGTATAAGCCATCACAAAAAAAATTCTATATTTTTTTTTACTTAACCTTCTAATTCTTAGAGAATGGAAACTCTAGTAATTTAAAGTTTAAGCCTAGATATCATCATTAAAGTTGGATAAATAATTGTTTTTTTTACATAGTTTGATAAATACTTTGTTTAAATTAGAATTCGAACTTGAAAATCATAAATTTTTTAATTGTCAAAATATTTTTTTGAAGAGGAATTATCAAAATATTGACGCAAAAGAGCTTCGTTTTTTATCAATGTTTTGAATTTGAGATAAAATCAAACTATCAAAATCTTAATTCTACTAAGAATGAAAGATTAAATAGCATTTAGTAATAATATTATTATGAAAAAATTTAAAATTGAAGAGGCATGCATACTCATGAAGGTCGTGAAAGGCCACAAATCTAGATTTGTGGTAGAATTTGTGTATAACTTTATTTTAAGGAGTGTATAACTTATCAACAACATAATTTTAGACTAGTACTTAACTTAAGTTACACCTAATGCCAGCGGCATGTCAAATCATAAGTGACAATCCTGTTAGTTACTTTAAGCTCAAATATAATAACATAAAACAAAATTTGGGACATAAAAATGCTAACAAAAACGGTAGTGCTTGTTTTAACACTCAGTTTAGCCGCATAATGTTTGTGGAGTGCTAAAAACACTTTCATTTTGAAAATGAGCAGGGCTGGCCTTAGGCATAGGCCGGAGATGCGACGGCTTAGGACCCATGTTCGTAGGGGTCAATTTTTTTTTTTTTATGGAGGTAGCGTGTATATAGCAATACTTGATTTAAAGGGCGTATATATAGCAATAAGCGCAAGAAGAGCCCAAACATTTACCAAACTTCAGTCCATCATTCGCTTTACCCTTTTTTTACATTCCAGCAACATTTAATCTTCACACCTTAAACCCATCACTTTCATTTTCACACCCCCTCCCCCCAACATTTCATTAGCCAAAACGCAAAACTTAGAAGTAAAACGTAAATCGTAGAAGCAACACGTAAAACGCAAAATATCTACTGCTTTCCAAAGACCAAATTTGTTTTTTATTTTGAAGATGCTTTTTGATGTTTCAGATTGAAGATAACCCGAATTTGTATTTAATATGACTTTCATCATGAAAATTTCATGTTTAGGACGTCAAACTTGGTCTTGTGTGATTTTGATAAGTAACATATCATATTTTATTGACAAATGATAAAAGGTTTTCATGTTATTGGTATGAGGGAAGTGTATTTTATACTATTGTGGATTTATGGAGATGAATGATAATGAAGTTCTATGAGAAATTTTCGAGGTAGTAAATCAATTGAATATCAAATCAGATAATGAAACTTATATAAAGTTTGGTATGTCTACTATCGTTTTACTTAGCTTTTTTGGATTTGGTTTGTCCCGCCCAATTATTATTTTTTTTGTTTTGTTCTTCGTTTTTATTAATAATATATATGATGAGATGCATTTGACACACGATATTTTGGAGTGTCAGCATAGTTGGGATTTCAAAACATCGTATTATGGTGATCGCCATGATTAATGCATATCTCATTCACTATTTATAAACAAAATTTATGATCTATTATATAAGGAGACCATTTTCTCAACCCTGACATAAGGCTCATATAATGCTAAGAACGGGCTTGAAAATGAGCCTCATATAAAATAATAGGATTCACTTAAATTTCACTTAATTAAATAGAAAATGTTAGTTGCTAAAAAAAATGTTAGAAAGAGAGTGTTATTATTATTATTTTTAATAATAAAGTTAATACTAAGTTTTGATTCATGATGTCCAACGATTGATTCGAACGAGTGATTCAATGGTTTAATTAATGATTGAGTATCTCACAATACACACTGGTGGAGCCAGGGGAGTGCAGGGGGTTGCCATGACACCCCCAAAGTTTAAAAAAAAAATACATTTTTAATAAGTATATATATATATATACATTTTTAATTAAATTATGTTATATATATTAATGTTTGCATTACAAATCATGTCTTTATACCCTAGCAAAGCGGTTAAGTGCCTCACCTTCCAACGATTGGTCCTGTGTTTGATTCTTTTTTTGTTCATTTTAGCTTTGACTCGGATTTTTTGTATTTTTTAAACGAAAAATGCAATAAAAATATTGTAAAATGCAAGTATCGAACTATGGTTAGGAGAGCAACATAAAAACAAACGAATCACTTGATTACAACTTTAAATGTAATTATTTTTGTCACAATATATATTTATATCTTGAAAATATGGCCCCTCCATAATTTTTTTTGCTTCGGTAGTTTAAAATGAGCATACAAAAATGAAACAAATTGAAATGGAGCGAAGCGGATCAAAAGAGAACAAATATGTCATTGTTTGACTATTTTATGGTGTAAATTAAAACAATTGTCTTTCAATCTCTTTTTTTTTTTAAAATGAACAATGTCAAATGATCTATAATTTTTTTTTTACCTTTTGAAGTTGTCCTTAGTATAACTTTTATTTTGATGATGTTTAATTAGGTTGCTAGATTATTTGATGATGTTTATTGTTCTTTGCATAATGTTTAGCAAATGTTAAAGCACCTAACAATTCATGGTCTTAGGGTTCCTCAAGTGTCTTATGTGTGAAGTTTCATTTTGTGGCAAATTTGCTTGTTTCTATGTCTCTGAATCGATTCACAACATTTTGATTCGTATCATTCTGATTCTCTGGTCTTGACCTTGTGTGTTCATGTCATTTGACTCGATTCACAATCTTGTGATTTGTATCAAGTCTTATCTCTGGTCTTGTTTTTTTTACCTTGTTGAATTGTATCACACTTCTTTGATTCATATCAACCTTCATGCTCCAGATCTGTTCATTTACACATGTCTGAATCAAACGACTTTTACTGAATCAAATCACTACGCTATTTTTACCTAAAATTTTGCACTTGCCACTCATTCTTATATATAGCTATATCCTCACAACTATCAAACCACTGAATCAATTGCAACTATCTCTCTTGAGTCTCAAACCTCTCTTTCCACTAGTTCTTCAGATTAAACACTTTTCTAAGAATCGTTTGTGGTTTGAGTAATAGATTGCTAGAGTGCTATATGGATTGTAGATTGGTTTCTTTCAAGGAACTTGGTTGGGAATCAAGGGTTCAAAGTGTATAGAGTGATTTCTTTCCACCTCCAAGGGGATTGGAGGTTCTTTCTAATCTTCTCAAGTTCAAGGGGATACAAGATCCGGACATAGCAAAGAAGAGTTCGAGGTGAATAACTTCAAGGATTGCATGGGAGTTTGAGTTTCGAAGACTTGGAGAATCACCAATTTCAAGGGTTACTTGAAGATTGGGGGATGTGGTTGCTTGGGATTAAAGATTAGGGTAATTGAGGGAATTCCTTATAATCACAACAATTGTAATCAAATTTCAACAATAGTGAAAGTCCTTGATAAAGATGTATTCTATCAAGAAGAATAGACGTACCCCGAAGCAAGGATGAAATGGAGAACTACTATAAATTTTTTTATTGTCTTCTCTTCCCTTTCCTCTTTAATTTTGCTTTAATTGTTGTATATGAATTTTAATGCTTGTTGCTAATTGATTTAATTGTCATTCTTTTTAAGACTTAACTTAATCTTAATTCATTGAATTAAGATCCTTTTTAAATTCAATTTCATTAGAATTGAACTTCAATTAGGTTTCAAATTGATGTAGGAGGGTTCATAGTATTTTTAATATTTCAGTTTGTTATTTGTTTGTTTTATTTTAGTTTGTTAATTTTTTGTTTTATTTCAGTTTGTTATTTTTAGGCCCATTAGGGGTTTGTTATTTCCCTATTTAAGCTTAACAGTTGTAGCCTAAAAGACAATTTTTATTCAATCAATAATATTTTAGAGAGTTTTCTCAATTTCTGGTGGATTCCGGAACCTTATTTTCACAAGTTTGTCGCTTGCGAACTTGTTTCTTTCAACCTAGGTTTAGCGCTTGCTAGCCTACGCTTCCGTACTGCGTCACAAATCATTAATTCAAATACTTTGTGTTCCTTAGTGTTAGTTTGTTTTATTGCAATTAAGTTTGGTTTGAGCTTGTCTAGTTTTGTACATTGTGATTGTTGAATATTGATAATTGATTGTGCTAGTTAAGATTCTACTTTTGAACATCTCAATTCAATAGTGAATCTTAGTTCTATATTCATTGTCTTGATTTTTGTTATCGTTTATTGTGCACGAATCCAAAAAGTCATACGTTTTCTAATTACGCTTTAGCTAAACTCTTGTAAATTTTCAAAAACGCTATTCACCCCCCTCAAACGCATACCCTTGTTTGTCATATAGACCAACACCCTTATTTCAAAATCATTGTTAAGCAGAATTTAAAAATATTTTTTAAGCAAAAATAAAGTGTAAAAACATTACATAACAAAGGTATCCCAATTATGATGTCACCACATGATTGTCACATATCATTTACAACCGTAACATCCCAAACAACTTTAAGTATTGTCGACTGACCCAACAAACCAACACGAATTTTTTTAGCGTGTTTTGTCCTCATTCGCATGCTTTTCGGGAAACTTTTCAGAAGGTCACACATCCCAAAATTACTTCAAGTCAAGCACGCTTAACTATGGAGTTCTTATACAATTGGCTACCAAAAAGAAGATGCACGATCTCAGGTTCCCTCTCATTCTGATGTGAATTCGGTTCATCTAGAAGCTGTCAGGAGCCACTCATTGTCATGCCTTGTGCACTGGCGACAAATCCTCGTCATCGTTAGTCTCAAGCGTTACATGCCCACCAACTTCTGCTTGGTTCGTCTCTGAACCCCATCGTAATGTGAGAGGCCTTCTCTGATACCACTTGTAACATTCATACGGCTTTAAGTATTGTCGACTGACCCCACAAACCAACATGAGTTTTTTTAGCGTGTTTTGTGCCCACTCGCACGTTTTCTGGGAAACTTTCTGAAAGGTCACCCATCTCAAAATTGTTAAAGTCAGTCACCCTTAAATGTGGAGTACTTATAGATGGGCTACTAACAAGGAGATGCATCTTGTTGGTATATGTAGTACCATACCTGCACCATACCCGTGGAGTACTTATAAGCTTAATTGTGGAGTACTTATAAGCTTTCCTTCAACAGTGCAGTCTCATATCTGCACGATCTCAGGATCCCTGTCATTCCGATGTGAATTCGGTTCGCCTAAAAGCTGTCAAGAGTCGCTCATTGTCATGTCTTGTGCACCGGCGACCACTCTTCACCTCCCTCAGTCTCGGACGTTGCAACAACACTCTAATAAGCAAAAAGAAAAATAATATATAACTCTTGGAAGGATTAGGCCAAAGCACAACCAAGCGTTCTCAACATCTGCGTTATCAAAAATCTTATATAAAAAATTTAATGGGATAAAATTTGAGGAAGAAAAAAAGGGTAGAGCAAGTGATAAAAGAACCAAGGAGAACCCTTGATAAGAAACAATGATAAATGAACAAAAGAATCCATGACTAACAAAATCTAAACTTAGGACGATCAAGCCTATTTCAAAAAAAAAAAAGCAGCAGTGAAGCAATTAGGCATAAAATCTCACCAATGCAAATCATCATGGAAACCAAGAGAAGCAATCTAATACGTACAATGATTACCCTCACGATAAATGCGAGAAAAAATTGCATATTTGTTGTAATGCCTATGCAAATTAACCATTTGTTTCTAAATTCTAAGCTGATAGGAATAATATCAAAAAAATTGAAAGCTAAAGTTGCCGATTGAGAGTCGGTATCCAACCACAGAGTGTCAACCTTTTTTTAAAGTAGTTTCAATGGCGGTCATAGATCCAATAAACACAACATTAGAGGAAGTATTATTATCAATGTTGACAGCAAAACAACCATAAAAATTTGCATGGTAATCCCTAATGATACCCTCGCAAGCAGAAGGACCAGAAAAACCTCTAGCTGCCTTGGTAATGTTGCATTTTGTCCAAGAAATTATAGGAGGATGCCAATGAACCTGTTTGATGTTGGGAGCTTTTGGAGAATAAATGTTAACCAAAAAAGACTTCAAAATCTGAAATTCTTGCATAGAGTGAGAGAAGGTAGCCTTAAAGATATTACTTGTCAAATAAACACTAGAAAAAATCATATTAATGGCAGAATTTCAATGAACAATCTTATTCTAAAACATGTATTTATTCCTGCAATGTCAAATAACATTGACTACACTAATCACAGCAGCCAAAATGGCCATTTTACATTGATTTGACCAACTATCTTTTATTAAAGTGATTAAAATTTTATAGCTTTCATAAGAATCTTCTTCTTTTTCTTCTATGGCCATTTTTAGTCACTATTAGCAAATATATAGCGACCATGTTCAACAATGTAGTTTGAACCTTATGCTTATTTAAAACAACCTCAACCATTTTCTCAAAAGGTTTAGCAATTTCGCCCATGATTGTATTATCTTCAACTATCATTTTAATTTCCATTATTGGCACATGTAATGTTGGGAGATCACTAGGTTAAATCATCACATTGGACTAAGAGCAACCACACAAGTGAAATTGACACTATAGTTTAACTACAAACTTTAAAACATGGGTTTATAGGATCTATCGTTATATGTTGTTCACTCTCAACTCTTTCATCCAATGTGAAACTTTAACTTATATTTATCATATAACAACATCTATCCTCAAGTGTGAGACTCTCCATGTATTGAGATTTTAAATTTGTTGATTTTGAAATTTTGTTCTAGATTGTTTGTTGTTCTCGTCGTCGCAGAAGCATGAGCATCTAGAAGCTGGAAAGCGTATTTGATTTTTTTTTTCTTCAATTTTTTACTATCAATTTTGAGTATCATATTTTTGAAGGTGTAGAATTAGGGGTTTTGATGGTGGGTAGTAAAAATGGGGTGAAGTTAGGTGTTGGATTAAAGAGGGCTTCTTGAATGATTTTATGTATGTTGAATTTTTGAATGATTTTGATGATGAGATTATGTGTTGTTGATGGTGGTGATTAGATGTCGATGGTTGTTGTTTTTGGATTTTATAAAGAATTTTTGGATTTTTTTTCTAGATTTTTTGTCTTCTCGTTTTTTAGTTTTGGTCCCTCCACGAATTTTGCTTTTTGGTTTTTGTCCTTCTAACTTTTTGACTCAGCATCTGGAAGGACACATTAGCGTCGTCTACCACGTCACACGCCGCCACGTCATCCTCTATTTGCCACATACACATTTTTGTAACCGATGATAACGGCAGGACGAAAACCAAAACATTTATAACTTACCGAATTTGTTTTAAAACAAAAAAAAAATACATAAACGAAAATAAAAAAAACACGCGAATTTACAAATATTGATTTACTTATTCAAACATTTATCTTATTAGTAGCCAATTTCACGGGGAAGAAAAGCTTCAATTACAGTATTATAATAGGACAAATATAATGACAACATTGGAGGTATATCAGGAGGCATGAAGGCAAGTTTCATGAGGAAGAAAATGATATATTTGTAATTTAGCAATTGAATAAAGTAAATAATTGAAGGTTCATCCCATTCTACCAAAATTTGAGGGGAAGCAAAATAAAAATAAATAATGGAATGTGATGAAATGCATGCTATAAGTTCTATCTTCTATTCCATTTCACCATTTTAATGAGAACAATTATTGTACAAATCACTTTGTCCATTTTTTATTATTGTGATGGATCAACTTATCCATTTTTAATTATTGTCAAGAGCTTAATTATCAATTTTGAAACAATACCATCATACAAAACAAAATGGTTATAGGTGTTTTTTTTTTCAATAATAATAATCGAATTGAACCTTGTAATTTTTCTGAAAGACTAAAATAGATACACACTAAAAATATTTCGTGTTCCAAACACAAATTCATTTCCTTAACCCATTTTCCATCTGTTTAATTTTCCTGTGTACGTCACACAGAAGAAACCATAACAATCAACTTGTCCATATATAATTTAACTACTATCATATTAACATCCCTTTCAAGAAGACTATCGTATTATTAACATCATTATTCTATATAGGTTCAATGGTTCATAATGTCCTCACCAGAAAACAAAATGGCCCATAACCTAGGTAGGCATTGCAAAGAAAACTGAAATGGGTGGGTTATTATCATGTGTGTGCCTCTAAGCAAAGCAAAACAAGGATGGTCCCACAGATGACACAGAAACCCATTGGGTGGCAAGAAAAGCATAAAGACATCTTACGTGGCATGATGTGGATGGACAAAGGAGCATCAGAAACAAAAGCAGTGTTGCAGAGAATCAGACCTCCCAACTGATAAGTGATAACACAGCTCATATTCAGATGGCACCTCAAACTCAGGACAGGAGTAGAGTACTTACTACTTACTTCTTCTGTCTCTTTCACTAGCTATATTATACTAAGATATATCTTATTAAACATGGTATAATTTTTAGATAGTCACAAACACAAATCCAAGTCAAATATTTAGGCACACAACAATACATATTATTATTAACCAATGTTTTCAATAATAATAACAATAAATTGATTTTTTTTTCTCTTCTTACTTATTTTTATTTGTATGTGTGTCTTTTTTTTTTAACAAAATTTGTACGTGTGTCTAAACCACACAAGAATTGCTCATTAAAGATGAGATCGATTTCTATTCACAAGGTCAGCATTGAATCTGAATGATAAATATGATGTCACTATGTTTTATTAATTTCTTAAAGCATTTTTACAAATAATATATGTAGAGATGTAATTAAATCATAAATGCACCTTTAAACAATTTATATTGGCCGTGTATATAATAATTAACCAATTGAGCTCAAATGGTAAATAAGTTTTATCAATGACGAATTGTTCGGAAGAACCCGAATTTGAGGGTGGAATAATTCTTGGTCAAACTATATTTAACTCACGCTGAACTCCGAATTATTAGGACACCTTTCCTCTGAGAACTGGAGGATTAACGCAAAAAAAAAATATAATTAATCCTAAATCACAAGCAAAATCCAATCAACCTCTAAAAGAAGAAGCAAAAGCAAAATCCAATCAAACAAAATCATCACAAGCAATATGAAATGAAATTAAGAGTTTAATAACTACATATACTATGAAATAAAGTTTTCTTTGTACAATTATTCAATGGTATTTCACTGGTATATTATTTTATCTCTGTTTCATAATTATTTTTATAAATATCCTAAAAAGATTTATACTTTTAATTTCCAGTATAGTTTTAATTGATTTTTCTAATTATACTCTTTTTTTTAGGAACTAATTGTACTCTCATGTTAATCTTATGTATACCACTCTCAAATTATTATTTTTTATTTTATATTTATGATATGAAAATTCATCAACCGTTAATAAAGATAATATAATAAAATTACCGTTACTTTTTTTTTCATTTAACATATTTTTTTGAATATTTTTGAAATGGTCAAATGCTATAATTTGTGGAACGATGAAGATTTCATATTAATTTTAAAAATACCTCAACAAAATATCTACACACACATTATCTGCGAGCGATCAAAATTGATGCCCAAAGTAAGTGCAACGCGGCAGAGTGCGGGTGATCTTTGTCAAAGTACGGTTAATCTTCACCGGAGTAGAGTATTATACCTACAAAGACAATCTAACACTGAAGTGTGTGAGGTTTCAAAGAGCTTTGAGATTTTTTTTTTTTGGAATGAGAATGTGTAAATGTTTTTGGAGTGATTTGCTTTATTTATAGATTGTCGAGCGTGCCATGTAGGCATAAACAGTTAAACATTTGCACCCTTCTCAACGCAGAGGTCAAGCGACTGTTTGATCATTTGGGTGGCTCAGATTGGTTTTGAGCACCTTATTATCTGCAACGCAACTCTTTGATGGCGTAGGTGGTTCATGCCTGGACTCGTGCACCTTGTTTGTCCTTGACTTTCGAATTGGGTCGTTAACTCCTGGATTGGGCTTTGGTCCAAAACGAAACAATACATTTAATGGGAAATGGGTCACCTCCTGCGCAAGCGCTTTCTGCCATCTCTCATGCGCCTAATCCAACGGCTGAAACTAAAAGGTAAAAGGTAAGTGGTCTAGAGAGAGAAAAAAACATGCTAATCCAACTGTTGAGATTGCCGCAGGACAAAACGCAGGAGACAGTAAGCAGGAGAGGATCCAGATCCCATTTAATGTGTCAATTTTTTTATTATATCAAATTATAAAAAAAATGGAATAATTTATAAAATAAATCACAATCAATTATACATGTGACTTAAAAACTAATGTATACTTTAATTTATTTCTATTTTTTAATATCCATGTTGTCTAAAATTATTTAAATTTCACTTTCAATATCAGATTTAAGCTTTATTAAAAAAAAATCATATTTAGGCTTAATTATGCAAGTGGCCCTTGGAAGTATGGATCGTTTCACTTTTAGTGCCCGTAGTTTCAAATCATTGAATTTGATATTACAATTTAAGATCATTTTAAATTTAGTCCCTCAATCCATTTTTTTTGTGAAGTGGCACATTTTTGCAGACGTGTCACTCTTGACTAGGTTTTAGTGTCGAGGATTCATGTAATTTTGCATTGGATGGACTAAATGGCCCTTATGTCTCAAATAACTCATTTAAATGACTAAAATGCACTTCATCTCCAATTTAGGGTTATGTATATAAGCAACACTTTGCTCGATGAAGAAGATGAGGTTACAGGTTTGCTAAAGCTGCAATTGTGGAAGCAAACCTCATTCTTGCATCGTAAACTTCCCACTTTGTTCGAAAATTTGGTCGAATTTGTGTTCATCATTCTCTTTTAGAGTGCGATCCTTGTTTTTTTTTTCATTCCTTTTCATTTCGTGTTTCTTTTGCTAACCAATCCAAAATGTCATCAAGCATAGAAAACTCATTCACAAGAATGAGTTTGTCAACAAACATACATGGATGACCACTTGCAACATCCTGAGGAAAGCTTCCTCTGTGTCGATGCGATTTACCCATACTTGTCTAATATTGTCGACATAATTGAAAATCAAGGGCAAAGATTTTGGAGATGTCCAAAATGGAGAATGAGTTTATTTTGTTTATCTTCATTTATTTTTGTTTTTACATACTCCTTCCGGAATGAAATATAAACAAAATTGATAGTTGAAAAGTCAATGTATATGATTAAAAATTTAGTCCACATACATCAACTTTTTAACTTTCTTTTTGCTTATATTTCATTTCGGAGAGAGTATAAATTTGCACTCCCTTCGATTTACATTATAAGAGAAGATTCACTTTCTAAGTTCATTCAATAAATGATATATATAATTCTTAATATAGTTTAAATACATTATTCATTGAATGAATTTAAAAAATAAATTTTATCTTATAAAGAGACCGAAGTAGGAATATCTAAACGTTCAACTAAATATACATGTATCTTTAAAAAAATTAAAATAAATATACAAATAGTTTTTGACGTTAGTTAATTATGAAGTTGCATTTATATATTCTTATTAACATTAATCCTTCAATTTTTTTTAACCTGATCGACATGAATGAAGAATCCTTCAATTATGAAGTACTAGTATTTAGTTGCATTTATATATTGTATTCACGCTTAACCTGATCGACATGAATTAAATCCTATGATTAAATTCATTTATAATAATACATTGATTGATTGATACAAATAATCAAAGTGTGGGCTTTAGAACTTCTCTTTCTTGTTTGTTCATTCACAATCTCACAACAAGCAAGAACTCTCCAAACTCTTTCATGGCATCCCAAGCAAGCCTCCTTCTTCAAAAACAGCTCAAAGGTAATCTATTCCCTTTTTTCATTTCATCGCTTATTTCAATTTCTTCATAGTTTTTTGTTTCGCGTGAATTTTCCGCTATTTCTGATTAACCTTACTTTTTCTCACAGATCTTTGTAAACACCCCGTCGATGGCTTTTCCGCTGGTTTAGTCGACGAAACCAACATTTTTGAATGGAGTGTAACCATAATTGGGCCACCAGATACACTTTAGTAAGCTCCTTTTTTAATTATTCATAAATTTATATGATTTTCAATTGTTATTTTGTTTTTTAGCTTATATAATGATGATTTATTGGATTTTCTGTGATGGGGTTTTTGATTTTTCACTAAAGATAGTTTTTTTTTTTAATTATACTTATTGGTGGGTTTTCAGAGTTTGGTTCAATTGGTTGGTTTTTTTTTTATTATTTTAATTTGCTTTTGAGTTTTTGTTTTGATGATATTGTTTCATGAGGATTGAATTGAATATCAAGTAAAAGAAGTGATAGTGAAGGAGAGTGATATTTGAAGGATTGATAAAAAGAATACAGATTATGGCCCTGTTTGGATAAACAACTTATTTTTGTAGCTTATAGCACAAGTGTGTGTCATGATAAGCACTTATGTGTAAGCTTACATAAGTTATTTTGATGCTTATAGCACAAAGCACAAGCACATATCATGATAAGCGCTTATGTGTAAGCTTACATAAGTTATTTTGATAGGAAAATATAAAATTAAATTGTTTTTGTATATTTTACGTGCAAAATTTTGATAAGCTATCCTGGAGAACTTATGAATATAAGCCGATAAAAGCATTTGCGAAATGTCAAAGCTGTTTTTATAAGTTCTCCCAAACAGTCTCACAAAATTTATACCAGTTTATAAGGTCAAATAAAACAGTTATGTTTATTTTATTTTCAATGCAGCTTCTCAGTTGCAAATTATTATACTTTCCTGGTTTATTGATTATGATATTTATTCTAGGTTTTCTTTTTTGTTGGTATCATTTATTTGCACTGGATTTTCATTAGCTGTAGGATTTGCTTTTTGTTCTTGTTTTACAATATATGCTCTTCATCATTAATTTACTTCCTATGATTGGATTGGTTTTGGACTTTAGTGCTTTAATAGTTTTTGTTTTGTTTACTTTCTGTGATCTTGGTAACACCTGAGTTTGACTAACCACTCAGCTTATTTGTTGCACTGGATTTTCCTTAGCTGTAGGATTTGCCTTTTGTTCTTGTTTTACAATATATGCTCCTCATCATTAATTTACTTCCTCCGATTGGATTGGTTTTGGAATTTAGTGCTTTAATAGTTTTTGTTTTGTTTACTTTCTGTGATCTTAATAACACCTGACTAACCACTCAGCTTATTTGTTTGTCAATGCTTTCAATTTCTTGTAGTGAGGGAGGATTTTTCAATGCCATTATGAGCTTTCCGTCGAACTATCCAAACAGTCCACCATCAGTGAAGTTCACTTCAGAGATATGGCATCCCAATGGTTGGTTTTTTTCTCTCTGATGCACGGATACGTTAAATATTGAGTGTGTCATATTGAGTGTGTCATACTCGACACATCTTGTATCTGATGCTCGTATTGCAGTAACACCCTATGTTTTTTAAGGAACAACATATTGTCGTTCCCGATACGTTTTGTATCGGATGCTCGTATCTTGTCCGTGCATCATTGGTTTTTCTCATTTGTGATATTTCTTTGATTAAAACAGGAAGTTGAATGATGTTGTTTGTTTGTATTTGCAGTATATCCTGATGGGCGGGTTTGCATATCTATTCTTCATCCTCCTGGGGAGGACCCAAATGGTTATGAGCTTGCAAGTGAGCGCTGGACACCTGTTCATACAGTACGTGAAAACATAAAACCATAAATTCAATTCGTTTATTTCTGAAGTGTGATTTCTGCTTTTCATTATTCAATTGATATTGCTGGCTAAATCAATCAACTTAGTAATAGAAATGCAGATTAGCATTGTCTAGTATTCGTTCAGCATGCCTATTTAATAGGGTGGAAATGGGCTAATCAAGTCCGGTTACGTAGTACGGACACCGCCAACTGGACACGGGTACAATACAACCCAGATATGTGGATAAACGAAAATTTTAAACAACAATTTATTTACAAACTTCGATAGATGCAAAATACTTGTAAAGGAAGATAAGTTTTCTCAGTTCTCATTAATGTATGACTAAAACGACACTTGTGATCACAATTTACAGAAAGATATTTGTGATCATAACAAAAGTTGTGGGGCTTTTCTTTGTTTACGAGGGAGAGAGTTTCTTTCTTTTGATGCAGATGTATCTGATTATGTCATGTTGTATCCGTGATGCATCTCCAATGTATCCGATGACCAATTTTTTTAAAATTAATTAGTTAAAAAGAAATTGGGTACTTATGAGATATGCATCCAAGAGTATCCTAGAAGTATCAGTATCCGACCATCACTCATTTTAGAGTATCTGGACGCTAGAGTAGAAGCTTTCTCGGGCATGAGCCTGTAATGTTTACCTGCTATAGACTTGTTGTTTAAGACCTGGCTTGCCTTTTTAACATAAAGATTTGATGCCTTACAGCTATATTTAAGTGTTAGTCATTTCAAAGTTGGTTTGACATTAATAAATTACAACAACTTTGCTGAATGTCCTTGGGATATGGTATGCCACTTCTTGTCCACCATGAGTGTTTTGACATACTTGCTACTTGTAAATCTTTTAGAACCTGCTTATTTGCTTATGAATAAATTCCATGTATGGTGTCTTGCAGGTAGAGAGTATAGTGTTGAGTATCATATCGATGCTTTCTGGTCCTAATGATGAATCTCCGGCAAATGTTGAAGCTGCGGTAAGTTTGACCATTTTTCATATTTACATGATTTTGTTATTGCCATCTTCACCACACTTTTCTTTACTGATGATATGTTATGGACTTGGTTCCTTTATTTACTAGTAAAACAAACTCATGTCCTTGGATTGCTTTAATGCCACATATTTTCCAATTTAATAGAGTTCAGTTCTGATGTACGTTGATAATTACTACGGCGTGTCGAGAACGAGACGTGGAATTATATATTATACAAGCATGTATAGTTTAATACTTCTCTAATAATGAGTAGATAAGAAAGTGGGATAATTTCTATCTTTACTAAGTTTGAGTTTTATGAGTGATTGTATACAATTGAAAAATTGATAATTTCAATATAGTAGTTTAGGCATTATTATTCTTTAGGTTTAAACTTTAAACGAAACACAACTTTTGTAATTGTTGTTATGAAGCAAGCACATAAGAAAATATGAGAATGTTTTTTCTCTTGGCATGTTGGCAGGCTTGGCAATGGGGCAGGTAGGGACGGGTTTGATCAACACAACCCTCCCACCCTTCAAGAAAACACTCGGCACCCCTACCCGCTACAAGTTCAGGGATGAAAATCCCAACTTAGTCCTATAAGAAAATATTAAAACCACACCCTGCTCACCCTAACCCATGTCTTGAATACTTCGAATAATTATTTATAAAAATAATATTTAGATATATTTGTACAACAATAATCTTATAACTAATCTATCATTTCCAGAAGAGTAAAAGACATTTTAAAATGTGTTAAACTAGTAACTACTAGGCATGTCCATACTGATACGTGGAATGTCTTGGATACAAAGGTCACTACTAGTAGTTATTATCAACGTACATCAGAACTTGACGCCCAATATCTTTTGCCTGTTTTTTTATAGCTTCCTTAAAATCGCATTTCAGTTGAGTGATTTCCTCTGTTTTAAAATTCCTTTCGGCCAGGCATGTCTATTGAGATCCGTACACTTGGCAAGGGATGTGTAGTATTAGGAATTTAGGAGCCCAATTGTCACTATCAGTGTTGTCAATTGCGGTCTGCCAAAAAAAACTGTTTGTTCAACAAATGTATGTGTCATTTGTTTGAGTACTGGAGGATTTATTATACTATTCTGTTACTTTTTATTATGACAATTCCTCTATCCTAAAAGTACACATTGCTGTTGCTAATATCCTGATTGATACAGTGTATAGCACTTCAAACTTGACAGTTTGGAATATTGTTTTGGAACTTTTACTTAGACCCGTGTGATGTTTATATTGCAGAAGGAGTGGAGAGACAGGAGAGACGATTTCAAGAAAAAGGTTAGCCGATGTGTGCGGAAGTCACAGGAAATGTTGTGATTCACAGCCGGCCCCTCATATCTTGCTATTGTGAAGTGAAGAACATACAACTTAATGTAAGGATTGATTCACCTGTTACTGTTGATCTGTGTAGACTTGCTACTGGAAGTTGACAGCATATTCTTCTTTCTTCAGTTGCACGTTGTTGTTTTCTTCTCTACATGGTCATTTGTTACAACTTTGAAAAACAAAATGTATTCTAAGTGTTTTTGGCTAGTGTTTTGGGGACTAGTAGTTTATTGGAAATTTAGTTCGTTCATTTGCATAACCTTTTGCTAAAATTGATATTAGGCGCCAAGTTTTGCCTTTTGCTTATGCAATATTGTGATATGGATGTTGCATTCTGATTTTATCATTTTGCCTGATTTACTGGTATAATTGCCATTTTTGCTAGCATATTATTTGCTCTCTAATCATGTAGTTGGTAGTAGATATCCCCAACAAGTTGATATTTCTTTGGGGAGACATCAGTTAATGTGCATATCTTTATCGAGTTTGATTAAATTGTAGTACAATATTTTTGTAAATAGTAATAAAATGCAATAAATGGGAGGCTCGGTCTAGCGTGGGAGAGCTTGATAGGTCTCCCACCATGCGTGAGTGTAAGAAATAAGTTTAAGTTGATGGATGCTGAATTTCTATGGCTCTTAGCATACACTGAAAACATCAAAATCTTTTTTATTTTGATTCTCACTTTCCCAATTCTATCTCTTCTCAATTTGTGTCCTTTCTTTCTCTCCCAGCAACCCAATCTGCCATCCTTAATCATGTTGCGATTTTTATTTTCATGAATACATATCTGCCATCCTTAATTATGTTAATACAGATGAAAACTAAGATGAAAAATGCTATAACATTACAGAAATGCAGAGGTTAATCTGAGCACACATCCATATTACTACTTTTGTAATACTATATTTTGAATGAGGAAAAGAAAAACTCCAAAACCAAGTTTACATAAATCCATGTTTACATTTTGTTACTCACTCCCTAATTTTGTTTACATCGGACAATATGGTGGAAAAAATTGTAGGGGAACAGTTCTTCAGCTTAAACAAGGATTAATGTGATTCAAGCATCATGAATTTCATCATTGCTTCTAGAAACGAAGCCAAATTTACTTTGATTATAGTATTACACAATAACTTTGGGTTGTTAAGGTGTAGACGGATGTACATTGCATTTGCCACTATTTTACTCACCTGTCATGCGTAATAAGTTTCACTTAATCTAGTAGGAAAAAGTTATATGGTATACATGGATATTATTTTGTGAGATGTTTTATGGTTCAATCCCTTGTGAATTTGCTTGCGTAAAAGTCCTATTTATATTTTTTTTGCAGGTTTCAAATAGAGTTGTCTATACTTTTTGAAGTGACAAATGTTAGCGTGAGAGTTAAACACACTACCTCCTTACAAACTAGCAACTCGTACTCAACTTTTGGAAGCACCTTAATTTACAAAACGTTAATCTTAGTGGGACTTAATTCCCACTTTTATTAGTCTAAGCTGTTTTCGTCATTGGTTTCAATAATCATGTTGTATGCTTTTAAATTTAAATTTGAAAAAGAGATATGTTTTTTTTTTTTAAATTTGAAAAAGATATATGTTGTTAGGGACAAATTTGTATAGAAAAATATTCGACAATAGGGAAGAATTTTCGGGTGTTGCTTAGATTGAGCAATAACTACTACATATTATGAATGATAATACATTTAACTTGCTAATTCAATAGTGAAAGTTTACCTTTGTAATATTAAGGTCCGCTTGATGCATAAAGACATGAATAATATAAAATAGAATAAAGATTGGATATGAAACAACAACCTTTCTTCAAAATTATTTTTAAAATGTTAAAAAATTGATCATTTTATATACTTTTTAAAAAAAATCATGAGTAACTAAATAGTTCTACTGTATAGGTTAGATAATCTAAATAAAGGTATGATATATATTATATGTAAATGAAAAAACTGTCCTTGCAAGATAACATATTTAATTTGATAAAAATATTAAATTATATTCATACTTTTAAGTTTTAATAATTATTTTAAATTTAAATATTCCAATTTTAATAGGATTATTTTTATATTATATAAATTACAAAATTATCATATTTAAATTTTATTTTAAAAGGGGTAAATTAGTAAATTATTTTCTTAGCATATCCTGCTGTATTCCAGCTCTTCTCATATTCAGGATAAGAATTTGAACTAGTGAGACATGATAAGATAAGTTTCAGGATTAATTTATCATATCTTGTTGTGTCAGCAAACTCTGGATTAAGAAAAGATATAATTTATCCTATCATGTCTATTATCATGTGCACCAAAAGGACCATCAAATTATAAAGTTCAAAACTCTTAAAGCACAATTGTAAAATGATAATTAGTGCCACTTTAAATAAAGTTTTCCCTTTTCCCCATACTTCTAAAAAATATTATGATTATAATAAGTAAAATTATTATTTTTTTGAATTAAATTTAAGATTATGTGCATGTCAATAAAAATTATTTTCAAATTATTTCTATAATTTTAGAATTATTTTAATTAAGTTGTTAATAAAAATTATAACAACAATAACCAAGTCTTATCTCATTAAGTGAGGTCAGCTACATGAATCAAAATTATACCATAATATTCTATCATAAACCATATTTTGGTCCAATATATGAACTGCTAATAAAAAGTTATTAAGATATAATTAAATTTGAATTGAAATTATTGGAAAATTACAAAATAAAGAATATACAAAGTTAAGATTATAGAAAAATTTATTTTACATAAATAAAACCATAATGTTGTAGGATTATTTTGAATCAAACTTTTATACTATTTAAAATGTGCATCAAACTTTCTTCAAAAAAAAAAAATGCATCAAACTGTTATATTAGATCCGTAAAAAATTAGATATAGAATTAATATCTAGAAAACTAAATAAATTTAACACAGATTAAAATTTAAATAATTGGAATATATATTTAAAATAAGTATTATTAATTTATATTTAATGAGACACATATAGTTGTAAAATATATTTAGGATTTAGAGAATGTGATTTGTGAGGAAGGTAGTGAGGTATTAATATTTTATGCATCACACAAATAATGTATAATGTAAGGGACTGAATTTTTTAATCTTTAAATATTTGAGAAATATGATTTCACCCTTTAAAATAATATTTTAAAAATATTTTCATCCAAATTTATTCAACTATAAATTTAAGCATAGCTTACATTTTAGTATATTGTAATTTAAACAGTAAATTAACCTCATCAAAATGATTGACAATCATTATTTATTTTATTATAAAATATTGCAACAAATGTAGAGCATATCATTAGTTTTTTTTTTTACAAAAGAGCATAACATTAGATCTTTTAGCATAGATTATTTATTTTATTAAATTCTAAAATACATATAATTTTTATTTATTTATTTATTTAATTTCTAATCTTTCATTATATAATCTTAAATGTAATTCAAAAATTATTTTAAATTAAATATAGATGAGCTCGTGTGGCCGTGTGGGTATTATCTCTATTGTATATTAGGGAAGATGCACTACTTTCTTTTCTTACCTAAGATCCCACTAAGCCGTATGTATGTTATAGACTTATAGGGCTGCTTCCTAGTTTCCAAGAAAACCTTTCTAAATTCTAAATAAACTCGTCAGCGTCCCCCAAGAAAGATTGTTCGTGGGAGAGTACTTAGTGGGGGTCATTTTTCCCCTTTATTTATGTTTTTGCATGGTCCAATAAAAAATAAGAAAAAAAATATCATCCACACCTGCTTAGAACTTTTTAACATTGCCAAATTAATTAAAGGATAAAATTTAGGTGCAATTTCTTAATTAAACACTTATGTATGGATGAGCGTTGAGAACATAATGTGTTAAGCATCTAAGATCTTTAAGACTTTAGAAATATGAGTTAATGCTCTTCTATATTTAACATTAAACCAATTCATAGTCGACGTCGAATTAGTCACTCACACTTGAACCCAATAATCTTTCTCTCAAGGAATCTTCTACATCGTATACTTGATTTAAACATCAAGACAATACTTATTGGGGTTTAGGGGGAGCGTCGAGAGCAACAATAAATTAAACGTATAAGACCCTTACGAGGCACTTACACGGTACACCACGTCTTTACCTATTTATAACTTCAAATTCACAATTTTCTCAAAGTTTATTATAATTAAAAACAAAAAAAAAAATCAAGTTAAGAACCATGTGAGAAAACATCTAATAATATGCACATAAATTTATTATGTAAACATAACTCCGATGGTAGTTAAAAAAACATTTCATATCTTGGAAGTGTGTTTAAACACACAATATTGTTCTTCTCTACACTTAGTTAGTGTAGGTGAGTTTCGAGACTTTTGGAAAAGAAAAGACACTTTAAGTTTTGTACTACTAGTTAAGTAAATTGTTCTAAAAAAGACAATACAGGATAAAGGATAGCCGCTCAGCTTTAACTAACTAATTGTAAGACTATTTCACCATGATAAGTGCACTAATGTTCCCCCACTTGACCCTTCCTAGCTCTCAAGGGAAACATTTTAACAATGGAAAGGAAATTAAGCTAAGTGGAGATCTAGGTAGATCCCATTTTAATCTAATCGTGCATGGCATAATTTCTTTTATTTATTTCAATGTCTCGCTCTGAGTTTCACGTTGAATCCAATGCCACTAACAACCAGCACAAGCACACACACACACCAATTAAGACTTGTGATTTTTCACTTTAATAATGTTTTGAATATGACTTAGTTAGGTAAGAGACTGGGGGATGTCTAATTATATAAGAATATTGTCTTACATATTGCACATATTTATTATGTTGAAGCTGAATGAATGACGTCAACATATATAAGGTGAGGAAATAAAATTTGAAAATTACAGCTTTGAAGATTTGGAGCATTAGTCGATCCAACTTTAAACTAGCAAAGGTAAAAATCTTTCTTGGTAAAAGTAGCTAAAAGATTAACTTATATGGCTAAAAAGTTAAGTCACCAAAGTTAATAATATATATACACATGTTTAAAGCATATAATTAGCACAATTCTTAGTACTATATCCCTATTTACTTCTGGCTACAAATTAAAGTATCACCAACACATGTTGGAGAAAGAAAATATTTACCTATTATGGACACTAATCATTCGTCGATTTCAAAAGCTTTCTCTTTAAAGCTTCATAAAAAAGAGTAAACTACACTCTCATTTCTTAAGGGAATTTGAATTTCATTTTTCTCTCTTGTTATGTTAAAATATATACCCCCATCTATTTGAAAAACTATAAACTTGGATAAGTGTCATTTTTTTAATAAACTATCAATTTAGTCCTAACTATCACACTCACTTCAATTTAGTCCCTAAACTATTTATGTAAATAAAAAAAGGTAGTCCTTAAAATATATAAAGTCTGCCGATTTAGTCAATGTTATTATGGTGTTAGAGGATTAAATTGATGGATTTTTATATACTTTAGGGATTAAACTGACGAATTTTATATAGTTTAGGGAATACTTATTATATTTATATAGTTAAAAGACTAAATTGGAGAGAATGACAGTTTGAAGACTAAATTGATGGTTTCTTTCATTTTTTTTCTTTGCTTTAACACACCTTAGACATGTACAGATTTTAGATACATCTACTAGGGTTAAAGATTTTTTTTTGGGTCTTGTTAACCGGTGTCTCCGGGGCACTGGTTAAGAAACTAAAAATAGAAAGAAAAGACATGATTTGCATTGAAAAGAGTAATTTTTAATTTTTAAAAAATAGAATACACAATTTCCAATGAAATATTTCCTTTTATAATTCCTTAACCAGTGTCCCGGGGGCATCGGTTAACATTTCCCTTTTTTTTAATGAATCCATGAGGGTTAAAGATGTGTCGAAGTAATGATGAGTAATAAGGGGCTAAAGACATTTTTATTAACTTATTAATGAAGGCGAGACTATCTATATTTTTTTTAGTATAGTATTTTGAATGAAACAAACTACTTAATTTTGATGTACATTATATACTTTCATTCTCTCCATTTAGATATTTCATAGTTAATATTCGTATTTTATCTAATTATCATATTAAATAAATATATATAGGTATTAGTATTCTATAATTTTTACATTAACAATGTGGATGTGCTCATACTTCGGAAATAAACTCTCTTAAATGTGATTTTAACATAAGAGGATAAAAAATGATCTTCCACTGTTTAAATTATCTACAGTTTTCACGTGTTGCTCTATTCTTTTAAATGGTAAAAGATCATTTTATTTTTTTGGTCAAGGGTAAAGACCATAATTTACTCTCATATTTTATTTTTTGTTATAAGGTTTCACTCTCTCAAATGAAAATCACACTTAAGTGGACCAATTTTTCTGTGCTTTGATAGATTAAGACAACAACAAAAAAAATTAGGATTAGTTGACCGAAAAGAATACATTTATTGTGTAGTATATATATGGTCCTACGCATACATCACTTCCATTATCTATTTTTTTAATCAACAAAATATTATTCAGATACTTAGAGGAGAGTACCCAGTGAAGTACTCAGACCTAATTAATACATCACATCACATCCATTATCACCTAAATAAATAAATAAATTCCAAATTGAAATTAATTACCACTTATCAAGTTATCACATGCTATATTCCTCTTATATATATCTCATTATATAAACCAAAGAGCATGCAAGAGTACTCAGCAGATAGCACAAACCCAAAAAAAATTAAAACCAAAATGGAGAGATCACCACTAAACCATATGGTGAGTTTCTTCAACATTCCACCATTGTGGAGAGAGTGTCTCTCTTCAGCATTCAGAACCGCCTTAGCTTGCACCATAGTAGCTGGTGCAACACTTTTTGGACCTCTTTCAATTACAAGCCTAATAACATTCCCTGCATTTTCATACGTGGTTGTGATTCTCATTATCATAAATGATGCCACTTTAGGTGACTCTCTACGTGGTTGTTGGCTAGGGCTTTATGCTACAATTCAAAGTTTAGGCCCAGCTATGTTGAGTTTATGGGCTATAGGTCCAAATCATTTCTCTAAAGGAACAGCTTCTATTGCTGTGGCTTTGGCTGCATTTGTAGTGGTATTGCCTTCTGCTCAATCAACACATTTGATAGCTAAGAGAATTTCATTGGGTCAGATTGTGTTGGTGTATGTGTTGGCTTATTCTAATGGTGCTCATATTGATCCTATTATGCATCCTATTCATTTGGCAGCTAGTACTGCTTTAGGTGTACTTGCTTGTGTGGTTGCATTGCTTCTTCCTTACCCTCGTTTTGCTTGCTACCAGGTAATTTTATCATTTTCTTTCAAGCTATTTTTTTTATCTATAAAGTTGAGTGTATGTCCATGCTATGAAGTACATATTATATTAATGTTTGTATTCACCGTTAAAGCAACTAATTGTCATTTGTTTCTTGTATTATTCCTCTCGGCCTTGGAGTGATTAGTTATAGTGAGGGGAGCTCTAAATTCTAATCATTTCAACATTTTTTTTTTCTTTCCAAAAACACACACACACACACACTAGTATACTAATATATTAGAATAATCGAGACACCTTTGTTACTCTCGTGTTGTGACTTGTGTGTTCCATTCCATCATAATGATTTTGGCTGTTTTTTAAGTGGCAAAAAAAAGCAGACCATATTTTGTTGTCTTGCAGTGCATGTTATCATGTTCAAGTTTTGTATTTATCTTTCTCTCTCGGTAATTATTATTGTAAATAATTAATATGACACATTATTTTTAAATGTTTATTAAAAAATTATGGATATGAATTTGTTTGTGACAAATAGATATATGAAATTTGAATACAGCAAAATCATATGAGAAGAGATAAAGTTACAATGGATTTTAAAATTTAATCTAATTATCAAATTAATAGTTCTTATTGAGTCTATCACCTCTACAAATTTTCATTAAATTTTAAACTATTTACCTCTTCAAATAAATTAAATAAATGTAAAATAAACTTTTTAAAAAATATGCTAGGTTCCTTCAAAATAAAAATAAAATGTATACTACTAGATCATAAATATCAATTGTCTTATTGCATAGCTACAAATTTGGACTCTATTTGAACTTTGGTGGCTTCGTCATTGAGATGATATAATTATAAGAAAAAAAATCTATTATTTCTTCTCATATGAATAGAGATATTTGTAAAAGTTTATTTAGACTTATCATTCGGCATAAATATTTGTGTGACTGTTTACAAGAGCTTGTCAAAAAATAACTTATGATATATCCATATGTTTTTTCATTTTTTTTTTCTTCATAAGCTACTCTAGATTGCTTATCGTAAGTTATTTTCAGCTTAGACATAGCTTACTTATCTCATTAATTCGTTCTTTGAATATTGTAGAAATAATTTATACAAAGATCCTTTGAATATTGTAGAAATAATTTATACAAAGATCCTTATATGAATAAATACTTAATTAAATTGTATATTCAAATGCACTGAATTTTGTTCGGTTTAAATAAAATTTAGCCAGTATTGTACTAGAGTTATTGCGTGAAATCAGTTGTCTAGCTAGTTTTAAAATTCTTGCCGTTGTTCTGTGTTAAACCTAATCATTTATCAATTTAAGCAATATATGCTTTGAATAAGTTAAACCTCATACGATTTTAAGTGCACTAGTGACAAATATAAAAGTGCAACTTGTGAAATTTTCAGTCCCTTTAACAACATATTGGACAAATACGTTGGTGCCATCCAGTACAGAAAATTCGTACAGAAATATATACTATTATAGGAAAACACTTTCTAGAAATCTTTATTCCCGAAACATTTGCCATTTAAGTGGAATCTTCACGTCATCCATCAATCGTGTCAAGTACACCAAAGCAGAAAATTCTATTTTCATTTCTACACACAAAAAATTACTTGCATTTTATTTGAGAAACAATTTAATTCAACGGAATGGAACATGACACGTAAATCATTAGGATTAATTGGATGACGCTATGCTTCAATAGTTTGCAATTTGGAGTTTATATGGGTTCATATGTTCAAAACCACTTTAGGAAAATAAAATAAAACAAAGCATTGAGTCGTACGGCATGCTCTCGAATCTGAATTTGATCTGGATTCAATAGTGGTCCCTCTATATCTTGTCATTAATTGCCACGACATTTCTTAGTTAATTTCATAGTAGTGCTCCTAGTGTTAGTTATTATTAGTGGATTCTTCAATCATCTTTCATTTTGTCCCAAGTGTTAAGATTATTCTCAAGATTATATTTTACATGAATACGACACATATAAGTGTAACTTACTTTAATAGTATCTTTAATTTTTAATTAGTGTCCAAGATCAAAAACAAAAATTTAATTAGTGTTGTTTTTAGTAGACTAAATGTAAGATTTCTTTAGAAAAAAAACTCTACAGTCTAAGTTTTGTTTCATGTTTATTGCAGGTGAACAAAAACTACAAGCTATTGACAAACAATGTGTTGAAGAGACTGAAGCTTCTTGTAAAGGTAATTAGTGAGGAGGAAAATACTTCTGCACTTGGATTAATCTCTCGTGCTAAGTCTTTGGCAACTAAGCGAACCAAGCTCCTTTTCACCATCATGCGCTACCTAGTAAGTCCAACAAACTCATTTGATGAAATCAATATATACACCTCCATAAAGTGTGAATTAGGATTCTCGGTAGTTACCAATTGCACTCATTCACACAATCAGTATATTGATGATCGTTAGATCAAAATATGGCGATCCATACCTCAATTTAAAATACTGAACTTGAAATTCATACATTCGATCTTGGCCGAATGAGATTGTCAATGTGTTGAATGCATGCACTTGGTGACTGCAGGAAATTCAAATTCCATATTATGTATTAAGTGTTCCTTTATTTTACCCGAGTATTAATTGTTTTCCTTTTTGATTAGGATGGCATGAAGTGGGAGAGACTTTCTATCAATTTTTTCAAACCACATTACAATAACTTGGGAGAGAAACTTCAAGAGGTAGATACCAATCTAATAGGAATGGAGTTGGCTTTAAGTTGCTACAAATCATTCCCAATCAACATTCTTGACCAAGACCTTAAACATGGTCTAAACACACTTGAGGAGCATGTCAGCCTAACCATTAAAAATGCTAAACACACTTTCCTTGGTAGTGGTTCACTTACTGTTCCCGAATCCAATGCAAAAAACATAACACATTTTCTTCAATCCCTTCATACCATTCCAACAACTCACCAAGAATTACCCATCTTTTTCTTCCTATTTTGTGCCAAACTCCTTCACATGAAGCCATCAACTGAAGGCTCAACAAATGCCCAAGCCCAGCCCATTCACAAAAAAGAAATTTCTCACGAAGGTAAAGATAAATGGGCTAATTGGGCCACAAAATTAAAAAGCACAAATCTTCTCCCGGCACTAAAGTACTCTTTTGCATTGGGCCTATCGGTCTTCATGGGCTTATTGTATAGCAAAGAAAGCGGTTTCTGGTCTGGGCTTCCGGTGGCCGTAAGTTACGTTTCAGGTAGAGAAGCGACTTTTCGGGCCGCAAATGTTAAAGCCCAAGGAACGGTGATCGGAACTGTGTACGGTGTGTTGGGTTGTTTCGTGTTTAATAGATTATTGTCAATTAGATTCTTGTCTTTGCTTCCATGGTTCATTTTCACAAGCTTCCTTCAACGAAGCCGAATGTATGGGCCTGCTGGTGGCATTTCGGCTGTGATTGGGGCCGTTTTAATTTTGGGCCGAAAAAACATCGGCCCACCAAGTGAGTTCGCAATAGAGAGAATCATCGAAACTTTCATTGGGCTTTCGTGTTCTATTTTTGTGGATCTTCTTTTTTGGCCCAAAAGGGCTTCAACATGTGCCAAATTGGAACTCTCTCAATGTTTGTCAACACTTGTTGAATCAATTGAGACTTTGAGCCTAGTCAGTAAAACTGATTCACAATTGAAAGATAATCAAAGAAAATTTAAGGCCCAAGTTAATGAGCTCAAAAAATTTGTGATAGAAGCTGAAGCTGAGCCCAATTTTTGGTTTTTACCATTTCACAGTGGTTGCTATAATAGGCTTTTAGGCTCATTATCAAAGTTAGTGGATGTTTTGCATTTTGGAGAACGTGCATTAAAATCACTTCAACAAGAGTTTCAAAGAAGTGATAATTTTGTGAATGAGGAAGTGAATATGTTACAAAGTGAACTTCTACATGTTAAGGAAATTATTTGCTCTTCCATCAAAGGTCTTGAAGAAATTTCCAAGATGAAATCATTCAAGTTTGTTGAGAAAGAGATTGAAAAAAAGAACATGTCTTGTGATGTTGAAATGGGAAAGTCAAGAGATGATGGCACGTGGCTTTCGGGTTTGGGAGAAGATGGAATAAGAGAAATCATAGAGACTTTTCTTCAAAGGTCAAGAGATGTTGTTGAGAAGTTGTATAGTGATGAAGGTGAGAAGGAGGTGAAGAGTGAAGTTGTTTTGAGTTTGAGTGTTGTTGGGTTCTGTTTGAGTGTGTGTATGCAAGGGACAATAGAGATTGAAAAGGCAATGAGGGAACTTGTTCAATGGGAGAATCCCTCTAGCAGTATTTAATTTGTGTCAGATGTCACGTAAACTGCATGCTCTTAACAAATGAAATTGATCTTGTCAAAAAAAGTGAAATTGATCTTGTCAAAAAGAAATGAAATTGAAAAGGTTGAATCTATATAGGTAACTTCAATATTCTCAACAAAAAATAATGTATGATACATACTACAATGTATTGTTAACATCTATATCAAAAAAAATTGAATTGTTAAAATCTCTTAAAAGATTTGAACCTCTGTATATTTACCTGATCAGTATCTTTGTGAGCTTTTTCAAAAAATATCTTTGTGAACTTTTTCAATGACCATAACAGGATGTGATGTAAAACCTGATTTTTCTTTCACGATACTTATATGTTTGTTAAAGGTTTGATCCATGACTGGTGTGTATAAAAAAACATATCTTAAGATAAGTCAATATCTTAAATGAATCACTTACATCACAAAATTAATTTATAAAGTTGTATACCGAGCATACCTTATTTTATCAACAAAAGAAATTATTGAAATTGTTACTTTCACTAAAAAAAAAGAAATCTGGTGACTTTATTATGATGATATTACTAATATTAACCTTGAAACATTGTTGGCCTCAAAAATAATGTTCATATTTTTTTAAAAAAAATTATGTGTATATTAATCTCAAATCATTATACTTCATTATACATTTATTATTACATTAATCAATACAAATAATATATTGAAATTGTTACTTTCATTAACTCTCTTTTTGGTGATATCCCTAAAAAACTTTGAAGGTCCTTTAGGGTCTGTTTGGTGAGAATTTTGAAGGGGAGGGGAGGGGAGAAAATATTTTTAATTTGACATGTTTGGTTCAATGTTTAGAAGGTGAGGGGAGATGAGGGGAACAAAATCTCTTCAAGACCCACTTTTTGCTTCCCTCTAAATTGGAGTTTTTCGGAAAGGAGGGGAGATGATCTCTTTAAAATTTTATTGCACTGTCAAAATTATCCTTAGATTTATTTAAAATCTCAATATTATCCTTGTAACATCATTTATTATTATTAGGTTATATTTTCTTGTAACAACTTTTATTATTATTAGTTATATTATCCTTGTAACAACTTTTATTATTATGTTATCCATCACTCTTATTTGTTACCCGTAAAAACCACTATTCCAACCCTACTGCTATTTTGTTGTTGTCAACCGCTGCTTCAGACCTCCTCTAACGTGAACTGTGAGTAATTCATTATTTCATCGTCTACATCGTGTTGTTATCGATTACATCATTATTGTTTCGTAACTTTATTATCCTTATTCAATTAAATTTAAGGGTAAAACAGTAAATTAATTTTAAAATATCTCATTTTCCCTTGTGAACCAAACACATTTTTAATTAAAATCATTCCCCTCCCCTCCTCTCTCCTCTTTTGAACCAAACATATATTTAATTAAATATATCCCCTCCCTTCCCTTTCCCTCCCCTCCATTAAAATCCCTCCTCTTCCCTCCGTTGAACCAAACAGACCCTTAATTTAGGACGAAGAGTCTAATTCAGTTTTTGTGTTTGAAATCTATTCTTAAATAGTAGTATATTATATGTCACATGATAATAACATTCATTCATTGAGATTGTTTCGATGTATTATTAATTCTTTAGTTTACCCGGTGGATTATGTCCTGTTTGATGGCCAAGTTTGTGGCCTTTTCACTTTTCATACTTGTCACTTGAGAGATTGTGAACTGTGACAGGTTTATTAGCCGAGACAGTGAATACATTTGTCTTACAAGAGAGGTGTCTCATATATTTACAAGTCTCACATCGTCTATAAATGAGTAAAAATGTTGCGTATACGAATGTCTTAATATTTTGGATAGAGATGTGACATCTCCACCTCCTGTGGTCTTGGAAAACATTGACATGTTGTTTTTTTGTCCCCAGGCTCTATAACACCCCGATCCCCGAGAACATTTATAAAAGATAAATCACGCATTTATCATACATCAAGGTGATATTACTCAACCAACGTCATATAAAATATACCAATATAAAATTTTCATCGAATATAATCATTGCACAGCGGAAATAAAATCACATCTCAAGTGTCATGTCTCGGATCATAACATAATATCTCAACATAAATATAACCACATCAGTAAGATCAAAAGATCTCATGGCAACAAAACAACATAGAAGAAAAATCCCCAAGTCCTAGATCAGAGCTCCTAAATCTAGACTCCTCGAGAAAGCGATAAACATGAGTAGGCATCAAGCCATCCTCATCATACTCACAAGCAAGAGCTACTCCTCAACCTGCACGTCTACATCACAAGGATGGGGCGACAAAAGCCACTGGGGGGTAAGATATACGTTCAACATAAAGGACTAATAAACGAATGTAAGTTTAGGCAAAACAACGACATCATCATCAATGCATAAACATACATCACAATAAGCCTAGTTCTCATATTAGCAACATGCATATTATAATCACATTCAATTACAAACTTCGTTAACCCCATACTTCATAATAAGATCATCAAGTATACACAAAGTATATCCATCATCAATCAATCACCAAGTAATCATCAAGATTAGTCATATCAATATCTCAACAAAATCCTCATAAATGTACATAACACATTCTCGTCAATAAGTCATCATCAAAATCAAGTCATAACAACCTCTTCGCATCATAATCATCAATTATACAATTACCACTTAGATGCACAAATTCACACCAATACATTACCACATACGACTCATTATGTATATGCAATGCGCCTAAAGACTCTACATGCATGTGGTATCGGGTTGGATATCAGAGTTATTTTACTGAGGGATCTCATCGTCACTTTCATCGTCACTGGACTTGACTCATGAATGAATGCATGTACATATATGATGACTCGACAGCACATACATACATGTAACTCAACACCAACATCATCAACATTATCATATATTCTTTCATATGAACATCGTCACTTATCACATAATATCGTCACTTATCACATAACATGTTATTATTTCATAACATCACACCTTCATTTAAACTTCATGTACATAATTCAAAATAAGCAACCAATCAATCAAGGTTACTCTAACCTATTAACTCATCATCATTATTAATCATTCATCATCATTCATAACTCATCACTTAATTACTAAGTCCACACCCACATCATGACTCATTTTAGACAATTTTTAAGTCTGTCTCTTAACCAATTAACTTCTAGACTTTCCCTTACTTAAGTCCAAGTTAATCCATCAATTACATCATTGTCATACCCCAATTTTTGACCTAAATTTTCTTTTTTTTACTCGTCTTATGGTTCAGAATTTTTCGTCGTCTCGAACGAAATTTCGACAGAGAGATATTTTAAAATACCTCATTTTTTTTTTGGTTTCGTCCAGGTCCGTCTTTTTGTCTTTAGTATTATTTTTATTTTTATTTTTTTTCTTTTAAATGTTTTATTGTTATTTTATTTAGCGCTATTATTTTTTTTTAGTTACCTTTTTAATTTTTACAGCTGACCTTTTTGTAGAGGAGACTTTGTTAATAATTTATTTTGTTTTAATTTGTCATTTAAGCTGCCATTCATTGACCTTTTATGGACAGTGATGGCAAATTAGTGTATATAGAGTCAGTCATTCATCAGTAGCAAGGGGAGGAGCCAAAAACACGGGCAATTCCATCAGCACCGAAAACAAACATCCAAAAAATTGGTCAGAAGCCAACAAAAACATTCCAACACAAAATCAATCAGAAACACACACACACACACAACCACAAAATGGCCAACACCAATTCAATCAGTAGCCAAAAACAAACGGTCACAACCGGAAACACAAATAACTCCCATCAGAAGCCGTACCAACATTTTTTCATCAGAACCACAAAAAACCATAAATCAAAACCAACACAAACACTACATCAAACCTCATCAACAACCAACAAAAACCAGAACCATCACCACATACGGCCAACTACACAAAACCAATCATCACATACGGCCACCCCTCACCCACACACAGCCGCGCCACTCCATCCTCCTCCACCACACTACAAAACTGAATCACCTCTACCATCCCATAACTGAACCACCCATAAACCACCGTCACAAACCCATAACCGAACCACCCAACCAAACACATTCGGCCACCTCCACCCAACCAAACACATTCGGCCACCTCCTCCCAACCACTCATAGCCACGCCGCTCCCTCCTCCCAACCACCAAAACCCACGGCCACACACCAAAATCACTCCCAACCACCACAACCCAACCGGCCAGCAACAACACCCATAACTAAGCCCTTCTCAAACCGAACCAAACCAAATACCCAGGCCAAAGCCGAATCAAAGGTTCAAAAAGATAGTTCCCGAAACTTTTTTTCTTCAAAGCTAGATCCAGCCGTTTTAAGCGGGATCTGAAAGAACCTTGGTGTTTTTCAGTTAAAGCAAGGAAAAGGATATGAGAAAACACGATTTTTTTTTTAAAAAAAAAAAAGAGTAAGAATTCGCTCTGGCGCGGTGGCGCAGCCGGTAGCCGCCGCGCCGGGGAACCTTTCCGGCCGGATGTTTTTTCAGAATGTAAAGAGAGGTCAGAGGTGAAAAGAGGGGAAGAAGAGAAGTGAGAGAAAGATTCTGAGAAATGATAGAAAAAACCGGCATTGGACTTTTATAAAGCTACTGAACCGGTTCGGTTCTCTTAGACCGAACCGGTCCAGTTTCCCTCCTTCAGTCCATTGGGCTTAACACGACCCAGTCTTCTTCCTCCTCTCTTCTTTCTGATTTCTTTCCTACACCCCCCTCCTGCTTATGCACCCCCTTTTCTTCTCTATTTTTTCTTTTTTTAATTTTCCCCTTTTATTTCTCTTCTTGCATTTTATTTTTAGTCTTTTTTTTATTTTCATGCATTTTATTTCACTGCCTTTATTTTTAGCACATCATGCATTTTTATTTTTTTTATTTTCCTTTTATTTCATGCATTTTCATTTTATTTTTATTCTTAGCATATTTATTTTAATGCATTTGCAAT
Source organism: Medicago ruthenica (assembly GCA_018208015.1). Lineage (NCBI taxonomy): Eukaryota > Viridiplantae > Streptophyta > Magnoliopsida > Fabales > Fabaceae > Medicago > Medicago ruthenica. The sequence continues at coordinate 96,886,135 of CM031372.1, read as the reverse complement.
TTTGTTTTTTTGTTTATCATTTTGTCATTTTTATTTTATTTTATTAGAATGTATTTAGGAGCAAATGTAAATCATAAATGAGAATATCGCACCGACACTCGCACTTTATTTATTCTACTTTATGTCAAAAAACGAAAAAATGCAAAAAATATTAGGTTAGTTTATTTCCAAAGGATTTCATGGTGATCCAACGTCACCACGGAAATTCCTCGCGTTTAATTTTTTGGTTATGTTTTTTAGTCTTACTTAATTATTAAAAACAACAAAAACATGCAAATAAGCCAAAACTCAAAAAAAATCTTTTCTTAAACAAACCTTGATTTTCAATCAAGTGTCCTTTTTTCTCTTTTATTTTCTTAAATAACCATTAATCAACTTTAATAACACTTTAATCATTTTCAAAAAAATAAAAAATACAAACCAATCTCATTTTTGCCACTCGGCTTTATTTTTATCTTTAAAACCTTTTCAAAAACTAAAAAAACACAAAAACAAATCAATCGGCATTTTTACCCCGAACTACGAGGTTTTGATCCCTCACGGGTACGTAGGCAAAGGACTTTGTCCTTCCAAATCATAAAAAATAAAAAAACAATTTTTTCTCACTACTCTAATTCATTCTTTTCTTTTAAAAAATAAGCAAGTTATAGCCAAAATAAATAAATAAAATCAAGAGGTTCTCGTAGAGTACTACGAACGTTTAGGGCGCTAACACCTTCCCTAAACGTAACTAACCCCCGAACCCTAAATCTTTAAAAATGTGGTAATTTAGAATTTTTTTCCCATTTTCTTTTGAAAAATTAAAAGTTCAGTCGTGAAATAAAATTAGTGAGTCAACACTAATCAATAGCTTGATCTCCGAAAATCACAGCGACAGAAATGACGACTTCACTGGGGATGATGCCCTAAGAGGGTTGAGCCTAACTTGAATTTATTTAATTATTTTGTGCTATATCTTGCTTAAAATAAAAATAAGAATGTAAATACATGCATATGTGTTTTTTTTCTTTTACGTGAGTGGTGAGATAAGTCCTACACCCGAACTTGAGGGAAATCATAAGATAGGATGGTGGTATAATCAAAGTGTCTTTCCGAGAGTAAATTTCGGATGTGGCACATGTGATAACCCCACTCAACGGAAGAATTTTGGAAGTATTATTATGTCGGCATGAGTAGTCATGTCCGGCATTATTATTTTCAAGTGACCTATGAAGTTGAGGATCTTTAGTTACACTTAACCTATCTTGGCCTTTTAGGACGTAGTGCGGTGGCTAACCAAGAGTATTCTTGAATTAGTTGATACGCGATACTACACTCAAACGAGACTTTCTTACAAATGTTGTTGGACCGGGAGTCAATCTCGTAACCCGATGATATTTGGAAGGGGTTGAGGACTTTGGGAACTTGGTAGAACTCGTGACACAGGTACATATGAAACCATAGTCCTTACCAAATGGCGTGTTTACCCTTGACTCCAACATTATGGACTTAACCTCACCATGTTTTCTCCGTTCTTTAGCATATTCATGCATACATGCATTCATTCATAAACATTTTTTTCATCCAATTACCGAAGGACTTAAACAAGTTTTTTTTTGTGAACATCATAGATATGGACTTTGCAATAAGGAGTACTAGGAAGTACCCCTTCAAGAGCCCTGATTTGTTGAATTTAAGGAAGCTAGGAGTCTTTAAATTTTTTCTGTTAAAATCTAGCTTCCACTAAAGGACTTTTGAATTGGTCCCTTGGCTTGGTTTCTAAAAAAGGAACTGTTTTGTAATGTTTTAAAGCTTAAATGAAATGTCCAAACTATGATGTTTACAATTGCTTCAACAAAGTCCTTCGACAACAAATCATTCTTTTTTCTTGCATAATCATAAATCATGCATCATACTGCATTCATAGTTTCCAAATCGAGTCTCATCCTTTGTTTCGTCACAAAAGGTCAATCTGCCGCAGTCAAAGAAAGTGGCCCGACGCTTTCATTACAAACCGACTCGCACCTACAATACTCGTGCAAACAGAAGAGATAAAATGGATGTGGTCATGCAAACACAAGGAAGGATTTGCCGCAATTGGGTCGTTGTTGACATTCCCTCAGTTACTCATGGGTCCAAGTAATGTGTTTTCGTTTTCTTGTCTTTTCAAAAAATCCTTTCGTTTCGCCCAATACGAAAGTGAAATCATTTAGGGCTCTACTTTTGTCTTCAAGTTACCACTATCAATGAAAAATTGTCGTTTCTTTCGCGACTTTTATTTTTATTTTACTGCTTTTCCTGGAAAATGGTAAAACAAAAAACCCAAAAAAAAAAAATATTTTTTATTGTCAATCAATTTCAAAAGGTCTGCATTTTTCACTCATTTTCTAAAATCAATCATCAATCATATGTAGACTAAACATTAATAAACCCGTTGAACACTGTAACCCTATGCTCTCTCCCGACTTTGAGTTCCCTGTTAAGAAGCTGAAGAGGAGGAGGATGAAGGGATTCCCGTAAAGATATATCGGTTATTAGTATGACATGAAAGCCATTCAGCCTCATGAAGAAGCATTTGAAATGATTAACTTGAGTTCCGAGGAGCTGCCATTACAATATTCATGGTTGAATCCCAGATGAATGGTGCCATTGAAGCTGCAAAAAAAAGCAGAAAAAACAACAAAAAAATACAACAAGAAAGAGAAAAAAAGCAAAAAAAAAAAATACATCAAAAAGATAATGCAGAAGATGGTAGCCACTTACAGGACTGGCATGTTACCGTATGCTTTGAATGGGTACCGTACCTCAGTGCGCACTTCAACAGGAACAACCCCTTTCTCTTTAGTTTACGGCATGGAAGCAGTGGTCCCTGTGGAAGTCGAGATCCCGTCAATGAGAGTTCTGATGGAAGCCAAAGTTTTCTCAAGCTGAATGGTGTCAAAGTAGGTATGATCAACTGAACTTGATTGAAGAAAAACGCATGACCGCCTTGTGTCACGGGCAGTTATACCAAAAGAGGATGAAACAAGTCTTTGACAAGAAGGTTCGTCCCCGTGAATTTCGAGAAGGAGACCTTGTGCTCAAAAAATTTTTATCTTTCCAACCGGACTCCATGGGCAAATGGACGCCTAATTATGAAGGTCCGTATATCGTCAAGAGAGCGTTCTCCGGTGGTGCAATGACCCTTGCGACTACGGATGGCGATGAGCTTCCCGGTCCTGTGAACACAGATGCAGTCAAGAAATACTTTGTCTAAAAATAAAAGAACAGTTCGGTAAGTCGAAAACCCGAAAGGGCGGCTTAGGCAAAAATGAGCGTCTCGGTGGACTGAAAACCCGAAAGGGGAGGCAAAAATTAGAGACATAAAACAGAAAAATAATCATCCTGATAGGTCGAAAACCCGAAATGGCGATCTGTGCAAAAATTAAGGATCAAAAGACAAAGTAACTGCATCAGGTTGGCCATGACTCACTTGGAGCACATTAGCTGTCAAAGAGACTCTGAATCTGAAGCATCCAAATGGTGGAATTCAAAGTTGTTAGGGAGAATAACGGTTATTGTGTTCAATGTACCTTCCCCTTATATTTACCATTTTCCAAACTTTGTGAGGTCTGTGGAGCCACGCCATTGGCGGGCCACCACTCTGTTAAATAAATTTGAGCCTATGCCTTTTATTTGGAATTCCCATTTATTCTGTTTATAAAATTTATTCTATTTTTGATGGTAGTACTTGAAGCAAAATATTTTTTTTATATTTTTGGAAAAGCATAAACAACAAACACATTCTCTCTGAACTCATGAATAAGTGAAGTGTGCGTCAACATCTGTCCTGAGAACGGATAAACTTTGCAGGCTGAACATGGTCAATTGCTAAAAAAAAACAAAGAAGAAAAAAGAAAAGAGCTCGGTAAGTCGAAAACCCGAAAGGGCGGCTTAGGCAAAAATGAGCGTCCCGGTGGATCGAAAACCTGAAAAGGCGGTCCAGGCAAAAATTAGGGGCATACAAAAGAACACATTCCCGGTGGATCGAAAACCCGAAAGGGCGATTCAGGCAAAAGTTAGGGATTCAAAAATAAGAAAAAAGAAAAGAAAAGCATTACCACAGAAGCACCAGTTCTTCTGCTAGTTTTTTTTTATTAGCACGATCTCCCTAAGAGGTGTTTATTCCCCATCAGTTGTTGCGGCTTTACCTCGTCAATGTTTTGATATGTCCCCAATGGCATCATTCCCACTGAAGTTTGCAGAGTGTTTGTACTGCGCCATCGGTCCACTTTCCATCCTACCTGTCCAGTTTTGTCTCATCAAGTCCATCAGTCATACCATCACACAAGTCAATCCTCCATACAGTCATACAAGTCGTATTGTCATACATACATTCATGCATATACACATTCATGCATATACAACATACAGACAACACCATTCAATACATGGTTGAATTAACCACCCTGAGTCCCGCTTTTCATATCAATCAATCATGAACAATTTTTAACTCTTTTCCCCAAGTGTCATCCCCAGTGTGTCTGGTCCATAGATGTCACATTCTTTATGCCAAGTGGCAGTTCTTTAACGAACAGCTTGTGCATATCCTTGCTAGTAAAAGTCTTCATAATAAATCACTATTCTAAATGTCTCCTTATGGTTGAGTGAGGCTCTTTATAACCCTTTCCCCAAGGGGAAAAACAAACACTCTTTCGAGTATGATAAATTCCTCAGTATTTTCATTCCTGTCGTCAGTGGCTAGTTCGGTTACAGCCCGAACAGCTGACATTTATCTTTTTATCCTGTTGTCAGTGGCTAGTTCGGTTACAGCCCGAATAGCTGACATTTATCGTTTTATCCTGTTGTCAGTGGCTAGTTCGGTTACATCCCGAACAGCTGACATTTACCTTTGTTTTGTGTCGTCAGTGGCTAGTTCGGTCACATCCCGAGCAGCTGGCATTTATCTTTTATCATGTCGTCAGTGGCTAGTTCGGTTACAGCCCGAACAACTAACATTTATCTTTTTATCCTGTTATCGGTGGCTAGTTCGGTTACAGCCCGAACAGCTGACATTTATCGTCACTTTGTTGTCAGTAGCTAGTTCGGTCACATCCCGAGCAGCTGACATTTATCTTTTATCATGTCGTCAGTGGCTAGTTCAGCAACATCGCGAACAGCTGACATTTATCTTTGTTTCTTGTCGTCAGTGGCTAGTTCAGCAACATCCCGAACAGCTGACATTTATCTTTGTTTCTTGTCGTCAGTGGCTAGTTCGGCAACATCCCAAACAGCTGACATTTATCTTTGTTGTTTGTCGTCAGTGGCTAGTTCGGTCACATCCCGAACAGCTGACATTTATCTTTGTTTCTTGTCGTCAGTGGCTAGTTCTGCAACATCCCGAACAACTGACATTTATCTTTGTTTCTTGTCGTCAGTGGCTAGTTCGGTCACATCCCGAACAGCTGACATTTACCTTTGTTTCTTTTCGTCAGTGGCAGTTCGGCAACATCCCGAACAACTGACATTTACCTTTGCTTCTTGTCATCAGTGGCTAGTTCGGCAACATCCTGAACAGCTGACATTTACCTTTATTTCTTGTCGTCAGTGGCAGGTTACTTTTATTTCCGTCTTTACCTCAAGTGGCAAGCTCTACAAATGGGCAGCTTGTGGTCGGTGTCTTTTCCCATATCATACTTCCTTTTTTAGCTGTCAATACGATAGTTGATCCCTTCCCTAGTGAAACTATATTATCCCCAGTGGAGTCAGATCCCTTGCTTTAACAAACTCAGGTATCCTTTAGTTTTGTTTTATCCCCAGTCAGGTCATCTTCGCCGTCTTGCATTCGCATTTGCATCACAAGCATTTCATTTTTTTTAGGTCCAAAATTGACGTAATCTGTATTTAAGTCCCTTCGATCCATCGAATCAAAGATTTTATCTTCAAATCTCCGGACGAAGAGACTTAAATAGGGGCATCTGTCGTACCCCAATTTTTGACATAAATTTTCTTTTTTTTACTCGTCTTATGGTTCATAATTTTTCGTCGTCTCGAACGAAATTTCGACAGAGAGGTATTTTAAAATACCTAATTTTTTTTTGGTTTCGTCCAGGTCCGTCTTTTTGTCTTTATTATTATTTTTATTTTTATTTTCTTTTAAATGTTTTATTGTTATTTTATTTAGCGCTATTATTTTTTTTTTAGTTACCTTTTTAATTTTTACAGCTGACCTTTTTGTAGAGGAAACTTTGTTAATAATTTATTTTGTTTTAATTTGTCATTTAAGCTGCCATTCATTGACCTTTATGGACAGTGATGGCAAATTAGTGTATATAGAGTCAGTCATTCATCAGTAGCAGGGGGAGGAGCCAAAAACACGGGAAATTCCATCAGCACCGAAAACAAACATCCAAAAAATTGGTCAAAAGCCAACAAAAACATTCCAACACAAAATCAATCAGAAACACACACACACACAACCACAAAACGGCCAACACCAATTCAATCAGTAGCCAAAAACAAACGGTCACAACCGGAAACACAAATAACTCCCATCAGAAGCCGTACCAACATTTTTTCATCAGAACCACAAAAAACCATAAATCAAAACCAACACAAACACTACATCAAACCTCATCAACAACCAACAAAAACCAGAACCATCACCACATACGGCCAACTACACAAAACCAATCATCACATACGGCCACCCCTCACCCACACACAGCCGCGCCACTCCATCCTCCCCCACCACACTACAAAACCGAATCACCTCTACCATTCCATAACCGAACCACCCATAAACCACCGTCACAAACCCATAACCGAACCACCCAACCAAGCACATTCGCCCACCTCCACCCAACCAAACACATTCGGCCACCTCCTCCCAACCACTCACAGCCACGCCGCTCCCTCCTCCCAACCACCAAAACCCACGGCCACACACCAAAATCACTCCCAACCACCACAACCCAACCGGCCAGCAACAACACCCATAACTAAGCCCTTCTCAAACCGAACCAAACCAAATACCCAGGCCAAAGCCGAATCAAAGGTTCAAAAAGATAGTTCCCGAAACTTTTTTTCTTCAAAGCTAGATCCAGCCGTTTTAAGCGGGATCTGAAAGAACCTTGGTGTTTTTCGGTTAAAGCAAGGAAAAGGATATGAGAAAACACGATTTTTTAAAAAAAAAAAAAAAAAAAGGAGTAGGAATTCGCTCCGGCGCGGTGGCGTCGCGGTGGCGTCGCCAACAGCCGCCGCGCCAGGGAACCTTTCCGGCCGGATGTTTTTTCAGAATGTAGAGAGAGGTCAGAGGTGAGAAGAGGGGAAGAAGAGAAGTGAGAGAAAGATTCTGAGAAATGATGGAAAAAACCGGCATTGGACTTTTATAAAGCTACTGAACCGGTTCGGTTCTCTAAGACCGAACCGGTCCAGTTTCCCTCCTTCAGTCCATTGGGCTTAACACGGCCCAGTCTTCTTCCTCCTATCTTCTTTCTGATTTCTTTCCTACACCCCCCTCCTGCTTCTGCACCCCCTTTTCTTCTCTATTTTTTCTTTTTTTTATTTTCCCCTTTTATTCCCCTTCTTGCATTTTATTTTTAGTCTTTTTTTTATTTTCATGCATTTTATTTCACTGCCTTTATTTTTAGCACATCATGCATTTTTATTTTTTTTATTTTCCTTTTATTTCATGCATTTTCATTTTATTATTATTCTTAGCATATTTATTTTAATGCATTTGCAATTTTGTTTTTTTGTTTATCATTTTGTCATTTTTATTTTATTTTATTAGAATGTATTTAGGAGCAAATATAAATCATAAATGAGAATATCGCACCGACACTCGCACTTTATTTATTCTGTTTTATGTCAAAAAATGAAAAAATGCAAAAAATATTAGGTTAGTTTATTTCCAAAGGATTTCGTGGTGATCCAACGTCACCACGGAAATTCCTCGCGTTTAGTTTTTTGGTTAAGTTTTTTAGTCTTAGTTAATTATTAAAAACAACAAAAACATGCAAATAAGCCAAAACTCAAAAAAAATCTTTTCTTAAACAAACCTTGATTTTCAATCAAGTGTCCTTTTTTCTCTTTTATTTTCTTAAATAACCATTAATCAACTTTAATAACACTTTAATCATTTTCAAAAAAATAAAAAATACAAACTAATCTCATTTTTGCCACTCGGCTTTATTTTTATCTTTAAAACCTTTTCAAAAACTAAAAAAACACAAAAACAAATCAATCGACATTTTTACCCCGAACTACGAGGTTTTGATCCCTCACGGGTACGTAGGCAAAGGACTTTGTCCTTCCAAATCATAAAAAATAAAAAAACAATTTTTTGTCACTACTCTAATTCATTCTTTTCTTTTAAAAAATAAGCAAGTTATAGCCAAAATAAATAAATAAAATCAAGAGGTTCTCGTAGAGTACTACGAACGTTTAGGGTGCTAACACCTTCCCTAAACGTAACTAACCCCCGAACCCTAAATCTTTGAAAATGTGGTAATTTAGAACTTTTTCCTATTTTCTTTTGAAAAATTAAAAGTTCAGCCGTGAAATAAAATTAGTGAGTCAGCGCTAATCAATAGCTTGATCTCCGAAAATCACCACGATAATCATCATTAAACACCTATTAATCAAGTTTAAGGGTTTGGGAACCATTTAAGTGCATTGGATACCTCAAAAAGTCACAAATTAGGATTTCCCCTTCATATACAGGGTGCACGGTCGTGTCTCTCAATGTCGAGCCCGAAAATACTGTTTTCAATGTCATTTTTCGATCCAATTCGCACCAAAATCATTATAAAGTCTTAAACCAATTTATTCCAGTTAATTACACCTCAACTTAGCTTAAACAACTTATCCATAATCACTTAATTTTATCTTAATCAACTTAATTCAAAGTTCGTCTCAAAAATTCATTCCTTTCCAAAACAACTTAATTAACCAAACAGAACTTTACAGCAACAATCTGAACTTTCATTCCAACTTAACATAATCAAAATCACTTAATTCAACTAGCAAGAATCAACTTAAATCTTTTCATCAACAACTTATTCATTTTAACCAATTTAATCCAAATTCTCATAAACAACAACAACAACAACTTCAACATGACCCAAACATCATAATCACATGAATTCACAAATTAAACACATACCCATGTTCAAACTCAACTTAATTAAGTATAATCATCATCAATCATCGTGTTCTTCATCAAATTCATCAAAATTCACAGAGTTACCAACTTAACATAATCAAACATGACTTTTGGTAAAACAACAACATGAATTCATCAACTTATCACATGCTTAATTTAATCATAAAAAAGGAACAAGAATTTGACACAATTAATCATAAGTTCATGAATTTAAGCATAAGCTAAAAATACTCAACTGCTTATTAACAACCCATATGGTGAAAGTAATCTTCCCCCTTACCTCAATTCTCTTCAAAATTATCTTCCTATAGCTTCAATTCTCCCTTTTCCCTTAGTGCTCTTGAGTTCCTCTTCTCTTTCTCTCCAAAGTTCTTCCTTTCCTCTATTCTCTCTCTAGCCTCCTTTGTGATTTTTGTGAAATGAGCTAGACCTAGTTTCACTAACACATACACTGCTTTTTAAATACTATTGGGCTAGGGTTACTCACTCTAATGGGTTTAGTCACATTTCATCACATAATTATTTCTCTACACTTTTACTTCACTTAAACCTCCCACTTTACTATTTCACCACTAATCTCTAAATTCAAATTTCTAACTTCTAACATATTAAAAAAATGCCACTAACCCTCAAAATTACCAAAATACCCTCAATCACCCAAAATCCACTAAATCACCACAATAAACATTTAATAAATATAATAAACGTATAATAATAATAATAATAATAATAATAATAATAATAATAATAATAATAATAATAATAAATCTAATACTAAAAATCGGACTATTACAGACTCCCTCGACATCAAAAGTCATGAGGATGTCGAGGGAGGTGAAGTCATGTAGAGGATTGACATGCTATCATGGAATCGAGCAACACGTCAACTACGGGAGTGGATTCTCTGCTATCACTGCAAAATCCAGTGAAATCATGATCATAAAAAAAATAGTTCCTCCAGTCATATTTATAAGCAAAAAATAACTTTTCGGGTTCATTGAATAATTAATGTATCTGACATATGTGTCTAGATACATTAGTTATTCAATAAATCTAAAAAGTTGTTTTTTGTTTATAAATATGACCAAAGGGAGCACTTCCTTCTTTGCATATTAATATAAACAAAGTCAACAAAATCACACTTTTTAAGGAATGCGGTCTATCTTATTTAATTTGAGCTAAAGTGTCTAATTTGTCCTCATGACAATTTTAATTGTTGGCCACAACCTACTACTCCAATGAATATGTGTTGTTGTATCGGTGGAGTACACTTTTAATGAATATGCGTTGCTTTCTAAAACACAGTTCCAATTCTACAAGGTTTTGGCGTACAGTTTTTCAATACTTCCTTTCATTTTATTGAAACGCATGGGTCCTATCGACTGTAATAGAGACCAATAAATTATATTATATATTTTTATTGATGTTAAATAAATCATAGGAAAAGATTATATTACATTACCATGAAACATAGTAAAATAACCATTCATATTTTTTGAAAATGAGATGCATACAATATTAGTTATCATAAGTTACGAAAAACTTTTATCTCTAGACCACATTTAGTAGTATCTTCACCATCTACAACGGTTATCGAAATCTTCATGAGTGAATTTTTTATTTTTTTTTGTTCCTAATTGATGTGAATAAAATTATTATTATGAAGTCCATCCAAAAACAATGTAGAATAAATTACACATGTAAAAACCATAATTAAAACAACATTAACTATGAATGATGGCCAACCAACATCCCCTATATATTAACAGAGAAGTAAATAACTAATGTTATCCTCCTATCTTATCATTTTCACATAAACATGTTACTCTTGGCTAGCCTTGAGTTAAATATGCCTCGTTTGTAAGCTTTCTCAAGAACTCTTTCATATTGATTGTCCATATCTGCAAGAGATAAAGCAATGACATATCATGATAGTCAAGTCTAATGATTCTAATTGTTTTCCATTAAATGGACTACTTATATAGATACCTACAGTCTAGATTTTCTGTAGATATGGTATAATTTTCTTTTTAACATTACACATAATCTTTTTGACAGCCATATAAGTCAGCCTTCGAGGTGCATCTCTTCCACATTTTCTGTCAAAAGATGCTTTGATCGACTAATGATGAAAAAAAAATCCATTAGAAGAAATTTCAACAAATCAATACTTAAATATCTAAACAAAAGACCCTTTCATAAATAATATGTAGAAAGCAAAATCAAACACCTCACAGTCTTGCAGCCTATTTACTTTGCAAAACAGATACATACCAAATCCAGGGTAGAATTTTGCTTCCTTTCATTCCTCAATAGCTTGCACTCACATTTTACATCATCATCATCATCTATTAATCGATTACAACCATAACTAAGCTGCAGTGATGGCCAATGTCAGCAAGTACATAAATTGATTGAAAAGGGGATGTATTGATTTTCCCTAAAGGAACCATGTAAAGATGACCATCAAGTGATAGACTGTCTACACAGACACAAAACTTAGTGTATTGCAAATACAAAATGAGATATTCTATAGTATATCTTTTCTACGAAACAAACTATGGAAGTCAGAATGAGTTACTACTAAAATTATTATAAACATTAGAAACACAATTAAAGTGGATAAAAGACCAATAACTTAACTATAATCCTTTCATAAAATTCATCCACAAAGTGAGACATCCATCGTATTCCTCATTTTCTTCCAACTACGCCATAGGCTGATTCTATTTCATATGTTGTCTTCTCTTTTTCATGATAGACATGGATAACAATTTGACTGCATCAAATGCTTCCACTTTCCTGTTCATTTGGATTTTTTCTGTTTAAAAAAAGGAGAAAAAGAAAACAAAGAATGATGAATATAACTAAAATAAATCATTTTATACCTAGAAATTGGACAGACAAAATAGGTGAAACGGGCAAATAAAATACAAATTTGTTAACCTCAAGAAAACACCTATAATTTTAAGTGAGCAAGGATGACGAATAGAGTCATTCTTTGTAAACTTCTTCTGCTATGGAGCACCAAGCATAAGATATAACAATTGGGGAACCACTGTTTGAAATTTCTATTCACTTCCAAAAAAAAACAAATATAACCTGGAATTATATAGTTTGAAAAAATGACAGGAATAACATCGTATCTTGAAGATACAAAGTTCTTGAATCACATAATTAAAAAAAGGTTTAAGAACACATCCTTACATGGAAATCCGTTGAGGAAACAATGAATGTTGCATCTGCAATCATTTGAGTCAACGTCCATCACATTATTCGTGCAATCTGATTTGGACATAACAAACCATAAACAAACAACACATAATGAACTAACCAAACATGATTCTTCTATTTACTTTGTGGATTACAATAAAAACATGAAAAAGGAAAAGAAAACTATAAGCGACAACACTGGAGAATGATTTGTGCAATATTTACTGCATTAGAAAGAAAAACGGAAGTACCTGATTGGAAGCATAATCAAAATTGAATCTCCCAAACCGTGAGTTATTTCAAAACCACAAATTCCTAATCATTTGCATGTGTCTCACTCGAGAACGTCGGTGCCGCTCTCATCGTTCTTGCACACGGAGAACAACAAAACCTCCAATTATCTCCTTCCAATGATTCTCCCTTGCCTTCCAAAAATTTGTTGCTGGGTACAAATGAAGAACGGTGGGTGAATAAGAAAGAAAATGTAGGCTCTGTTAGAGGGAAAAGGTGGTTGAGAGAGAGATTGATTTTTTCCTTGGAAATGAATGAAGATTAATTGAACATGGCAGACAATCCTACAAATGAAGCCGCCAATGTCTTGTGCAGAGTCTTGGAACACGTATAATTGGTTGGAGTGGGTAGGGGTTAGGATAGAAATTAATTAATTTAACACATGTGTAATTAGAAAGAAGGGCTTCATGTGGCATGCTAGGGCAATCAAAAATTGCTTATCAGCCTGCCTAAGATTTTAAGTAAGTAAGATTTGGCACAACTTTTCAATACTTCTTTTTTATAACAGCAATTGAGTGCACACTATGGAGTTGAAAGGCCAGTGTTTTGGGTTCATGTATTTCAAGGTGTTGTTGCATTAAACGTGGGTATAGAAAGTTGTACCATGTGGAAAATGACTCATATGATAACTTGTACGTCAAGTGCATTTATAAAAAAAAACACTAATATGTACCCCAAGAGCACAAGTTAAAAAGATAAACGAATCTTTTTTTTTAGAATTTGTGCATTTAGAATTTGTAGTAAAAGTTCAAAATTTTATCTTTTCAATATAAAAGTTACTCCCTCCGGTCTCCAATGTAAGAAACAGAACAAAAAAATTGATGGCCTCAAATGTAAGAAAAAGAATACAAAAGTCGTCCTATTAAATGTCACTATTCCAATTTTACCCTCATTAACTTTATCCAATTTGTTTCACATTCTCATGTTTAACACTTTCCAAAGATTTTTCATTGATGGAGTTCAAAAGTCATGTTTCCTTATAAAATGTTTCTATTATTAATCTCTGAATGTGTACTACTAGAAAATGATTCCAAGACAAGGGCAAAATTGGAAAAATAGTATTTTTTTTATAATGACTTAAATTAGTCAATCAATTTTCTTAATAAGTGTGCTTTTTTAAAATTTTATCTTTTCAATATAAAAGTTACTTATCTTTTAATACTCTTTTTACCTTCTTAAATTGTGTTTTTAGGACATAAGTTAGCATGACCCTTAAAAAAATTAAAGGTATTTTAGGTATATTATCTTTAAATACGACAAAAAAAGTCAATTCTGCTTATATTTTGTTACAAATGAAATGGTTGAATTTTGCTTATATTTTGTTAGAGAGAGTATATATGAAGAATTAACTCGGGGGATTATTTGAGCCTAATGTGTGCTAATTAGGTTTTAGGTGACTAAATTGAGTCAAGATCCTCTCCATTTATTAGTCTTTCCATTTGGAGAGATAAAAACACAAAAAAGTGATACTCACTTGGTGGTAGAACTCATTATATACTTTTTTATATCTATCTTTCACTAAATAACATTATCTATTTATTTTTAACAAATTCAGAGAGGATCTTAACTCGACTAAATTGTCCCTAGAACCACATTTCACACAGTCGTGTGACCACAATCAATATCATAATGGCTTTGATGCCTTTTAGATCCCTCCTCGTCGACACGCTTTACACGAGGACGAGTTAATAGCCACACACTAACTCATAATGACGATATTATTTGAGGATATTCATGATGGAAATCACTCTCTCTTCCATCAATGGGTAGTAATGTATGAGACGAAGACGATATTATTTGAGGATATTCATGCAGGAGAGCCTAAATGACACATTGCACACATCCTGGAGTTAGACTATTCTCTAGTAGCTAGGGTTTACATACTATTCTCTAGTAGCTAGGGTTCACATATGTGAATGCTTGACAAGTTGACATCATAAATTTAAACTTCATTGCTAAAGTGTTCTCCATCTAGTCTTGAATATAAGCAAATACTGGTGGCCTAAATCTAAAATAATTTCTACTACATTTACTTTGTTGAATTAAGTTTTAGGTTGGTGTAAACCATTGGGACATTCAATCGGTTTAATTAAGTTTTAGATCTTTTTTTTAAGGAAAGTTTTAGATCACTTCTTAAAAGCTTTACAACTAATCATTGGAAATCAAGTGTGAGTAATTATGTCACACATCAACTAGAAATGTTGGATATATAATAAAAGGGATCCAAATACCTGATACCTTAAGGTTTTTGGTGAAGATGTGATGTCAAATCTCTTAGTGGTCTTGGACGTTTAGCCTATTGCTGTTCCCCGGACTCCCCAACCGTACTACTATTTTGATCAATCCTTTGCAATGTAGTAGTAATTAATTTTATTGTTTTTTAGAGGTAGTAGTAATTAATGTTATTGTTAATGTTTAGTTATTTATAAATAGAATAAGGACAATGCTAACTTGTGTCATTAGGGCACATGTTAAGAAACTCAAAAAAAAAATCTTTTAAATTTTGTTCATTCAATTCACTAAATAGTTAAAGATTAAATTTAACACATACTTTTCAATAAACTATTTCTATATTTAATTTATTAACGTGTACCTTAAAGGCACATGTTAGTATTTCTCATAAAATAATAGTGTGATTAGATATCATACTACTACTATATGATATTATTAATGCAGAATTATTGAACTACTATATTTTTTTAAAAGTGTAAAAAGAAACTTATATTACTTATTCCATGTGAACTCGGTCTATTATATACATATACATAAATTAGTCAAATTATCAAAGCGAAAGTGGTTATTGTGCAATGTGTTAGTATTGTAAATTTCATGACACTTATTCAATTTATACTTAAAAAAAAAAGTCATTTTATCAAAAATAAAAATATAAGTCCAATTAAATGGTTTATCTCAAATTATTAATAAACTTGCTTCACATAACTATTAACATAAAAAAATTGTCAATATTCCCGGTGAGCTTAGACCACTTGGTAAGAAATAATGCATATTATATGTAGAAGGTGGAGTTCGAACCCCGAACACTTCACTTATTCATCTTTAAAGTGAATTTCTCTAACCACTGCGCTACTAACAAAAATTTGTCAATAAACAAAATAGTAACTCAAAAACATTAAAATTTACAAACACAATTGTGAGATGTTTAGGTTCGATCTGACGAAGACATCCAACCAAACAATTTATCTGTTTGAGGGTCAACACAAATAGAAAAAACATAAATGTCATGGTGACTTTTGTCAAAAAAAAAAAAGTGTCATAGTGAGTTCAACACTTGTAGAAGGGAAGGACACGAAGACACGACATCACATGCAACACCCAAACTCAAGAACAAAACAATCTTTGCATTTTGCATCATTCACATTCACATTTTCATCACCTCTTCAGATCAGATCCACAAAATCGTCACACCCATTATACTATAGGTAATCAGCTATTAAAATCAAGCTTCAATTTTGTTCTTTTTTAATCAATGTTTGGTGGGTTTTTTTTTTCTGTTTTCAAATGTTTGTTATGATTTCACTTTTTCGGTGGACCCATCATCATGCTGTTCAGTGTTCAATTTTACTTTCCGTGAGTTTCAAGGCTTCCTCACTTTTAGTTTAATTTAATCAGTTTACGTTTTGTATCAAATTAGTGTTTGGTGGGAAAGAGTTTCATTTTTTAAGAATTTTCTTCTTCTATAAAATGGTGCTTTGATCATAGATTATATGTAACATAATTGGGATTACGGGTTTTTTATTGGTCTTTTGTTAAGTTTTATTTTCAGGTAATTGTTCTATTTGCATAGATTTGAAACTGTGTGATTATGTTTGTAACGTTTTGGTAACTGTTAGTGTCTGTGTGTGAGAATTGACTGTTTTGTAAGTTGGTTCAGGAATTGAATTTTCGAGGTTTTGACAATGGCGGCGAATTCCTCAAATGGAGATCAACATAATGGAGATCAACAGACAACAACAAAGCAACCTCCCCTGCCATCTCCGTTGCGATTTTCCAAATTCTTTCAGGTGAATTGCTGCATGGTTGCATTTATTCGTGCCGTTTTGTCATTTTGATTGTTTCTTGAATCATGTTTTGCCAAATTTGTGTCGTTTTTATTGTGTGTTTGGTGCATTGTTTTATTTTGACACTGATAATGTTGAATTTGAATCAGATGATTACTTAGTTGTGCCTGTGAGCTTCCTCTTTCGCCTTTAAGAATGGATCTTTAGTTTTTTTTTTCCTGACGTGCCTATTGGTTTGTAATCATTGCATGCTATCATTTAGTAATTCAGGGAAGGGTATCAGATTTAACCCCGAAATGTGTTGGTGAATTATGTACTTTAGTGAGAGGATCCATTCACATGCATAAGACATAATTTCGTATTATCTCACAATCAAAAAGTTTGTGATTACCAGAGCAATGTTGTGGCCAGGATCATTCACTGTATTACTTCTTTTTTATTCATGGATTCTTAATCATGTTTTTTTTTTCCATTTCATTCTTGAACCAGTCCAATATGAGAATTTTGGTGACCGGAGGAGCTGGTTTTATTGGTTCTCACCTTGTTGACAGATTGATGGAAAATGAGAAAAACGAGGTTTGCATGGCTTATTTATTTCTGTGTATTTAGTATTCAAGTTTACTAGCTTTGACAAAGTTTCGGTACAACATAACACTATGTTTGTCTGCTCAGGTAATTGTAGCTGATAATTACTTCACTGGATGTAAAGACAACCTTAAAAAATGGATTGGTCATCCGAGATTTGAGCTAATTCGTCACGGTATAATTTCATCAGTTTTTCTATCACAATCATCTCCAGCCTGACTCTATTATTGCATATAAGTTAAAATTTGAAATTGATGTTAAGATTTGTGTCCTATGGTAGTACATTCGTTGTATTTAGGGTGTTAAATATAGCTTGTTAGTGGTCTTAAAAACAATGAAGCCTGCGACAGAAGCATGTTGGTTATAAATTAAGATATTAAACTGACTGCAAATCACTTACCATTTTAAATCAGCTGGCCCTTTGATATTGTACTCGTACAACACGAATGATGATGCTTCTGCATGAGCCCTTTGATATTGTGTTTCCCAATGTCTTTCATTTTTTTAATAAACTATAGAACTCAACATTCATTTCTGTTTTTTTTTTCCTGAGTAGATGTGACAGAGACACTGTTGGTTGAGGTCGATCGGATCTACCATCTTGCCTGCCCTGCTTCTCCAATTTTCTACAAATACAATCCTGTAAAGGTAGGGTTTTTATAGTCTTTATACATGATCCTATGAACTGTCTAAAAGGCTTTATTTCCTCTGTAGCACTGACACTTTTGATGGAAGGTGTGTCCAGTGTCTGATGCATTTTGGTGTCGGGCACCCACACGACACTGACACATGTGATTACGTTCAACTAATTCATTTTTTCAAATATTTACTGATGTCAATGTGTCCGGTGTCCGTGACTGTGCCACAGTGCTTCATGGTTTATTGCTTGCTACCTACAACATTTACAAAAGTATCTCACAGAACCCTTTCTTTGTCTCCCCCTTAAATTTATGTACGAGTTTTATCATCATCATCATTATTATTATTATTATTATGCCCGGTAACTCGGATTATGTACATTTGTTGATTTGTCTATCTGTCTAATGGACCTTTCAAATTATCTAACATTTAAAGGAATAACTTTACAGACAATAAAGACTAATGTAATTGGAACACTGAACATGCTTGGGCTTGCAAAGCGAGTTGGAGCAAGGTTGCCAATTTTTTCTTTGCTTCTCCTTTTAAATATTTTGTCGATAATCAAACTGCTAGTGTCAGTTGGTTTTACCAAATCTTAATTTTCGTAGGATTTTGCTTACATCTACTTCAGAAGTATATGGAGACCCTCTTATCCATCCACAACCAGAAACTTATTGGGGAAATGTCAATCCTATTGGTACATACTTATCCTCAATCCAAACTTGTGTTTCTATGGCATGCCAAACCGGATAGTCTAATTTAGTGGTTTATTTCTGGTTAACTGGTTAAGTGGATTTACATTATCATTTAGTTTTTATAATTCAAAGCAACATGTCTTTTTCAAAAACATTTTTAATGGACAAACCATTTTCTCAGTTACGTACAAAGTTAAACATTTGAATATATGTTCTCTTTGAATTATATTTTTAAAATAAGACCACCACATCCATATATTTCCAAACTGTAGCAAAGAATGTTAAATTTTTAAGATATGTCATTTCTTTTGAAGTTTTAGTCTCTTGAATCTTGATGAGTGAGGCTTTTGCCACTTGCTTTGGGTTTCTTTATATTAACAGCCCCCTTCAAAAAAATGATTTATGTTTTACAACCCATAGCCTCAAAGATTTAGTGTAATTTAAGAATTTTTCACAACAGGAGTTCGGAGTTGCTATGATGAGGGCAAGCGTGTGGCAGAAACTTTGATGTTTGATTATCACAGGCAGCATGGACTAGGTAATGTTACGCCATGTTTTCTTCACCAAACAAGTAATTCCTCATTGATAGAGGATATTGCCAATTCATTTTTTTCATCTTTTGTTAACTGAATAATATTTTCACAGAAATACGCATTGCCAGAATCTTCAACACATATGGACCACGCATGAATATCGATGATGGGCGTGTTGTCAGCAACTTTATTGCTCAAGCAATTCGGTAAGTCCTTAAATAATGTTTTGATCTGGTTGACTAAAATAATTTCTATCAGAAAACTACGTAACAGATGTACTGTAAACTCTTATGAAAAGAAAATATATACTGTAAACTCGGTCTTTATTAACAACAGATATATGTACTCGAATAGCTAGTTGTTTATCTGTTAAATTACGAGTCATTGATCTGAATACCTTGATTTAGTAGACTAGTCACAATTTCTTTTGCACTATTTTGAAACTGGATTCTTAACTGTTACTTGTTCTTGTGTGTTGCAGTGGTGAGCCCTTAACAGTCCAACTTCCAGGAACACAAACTCGCAGTTTCTGCTATGTCTCTGACATGGTATATATGAAGCGTTGCTCATCGTGTTTGACTTTTAGAGTTGCACATCAATGCTGATCTATGGTTGTTATATTTTTAATATGTATTAGGTTGATGGCCTTATTCGCCTCATGGAAGGAGAAAACACTGGTCCAATCAACATTGGGAACCCAGGTTTCTTTACAATACCAGTGATACTTATGTGCAGTGTACACTTTTTTCTTCTTCTGTTGTACTTATTTGAATTGATTATTCATATTATTCTTTCAGGCGAGTTTACTATGACTGAACTTGCTGAGAATGTGAAGGAGGTCAGTTACAAACCATTTTAGTTCTTTTGGAATGTCAAATACGTCTCTTTATCTTAGTATTGTTATATTCCTGATGCTATATTTAAGCTTAAACCTCTGAATAATGGAAAACACAACTCTTGAACAACAATGTATAGGTCTTATATTTTGCGATGAATTGTATATTATATGCATTTTACTATCTACATGTAACTTAATTTTGTGATTTAATAATAGAGATTTATGTGAATTATTTGAAGTTAGTTAATGGTTTGTGGATGATTTTGCAGCTTATTAATCCAGCTGTGGAGATAAAGATGGTGGAGAACACCCCTGACGATCCTCGGCAAAGAAAACCAGACATAACAAAAGCAACGGAATTGCTTGGATGGGAACCAAAGGTCAAGTTGCGGGATGGCCTTCCTCTTATGGAAGATGATTTCCGTCTAAGGCTTGGGGTTCCTAGAAAGAACTAAATAAAGTTGGTTTTGCACTTTCACTTCAGATCATGATGGATATTTTGATAATACTTGAGACTTGTTTGTCACTATTAGATATTTCACATTGAGCATTGTGGTAAGGAAGGTTGAAGGTTGCTTGAAGTTTGTTGCATCGTTTTCCTTTTCTTTTTTTTTACTATTGGTCATGTAATGGCGGAGAGCAATGGATAAAAAACGTGTAGGACCAGGAAGGGTCACTTGGCTATGTTCTAGAATTGATACAATATGAGTGCTTTCTCTTATTTTTCTATCCAATTTCTCCTATTGGAAATGTTACAATTGAGTTGAAATTTCTTATTATAGCAGTGATTCGAAATCTCTTTTGTGCTTGTTTGGAAATTGGAATTACCACACACAGTGAAACCGTGCAATCAATTGAAGCTCCAAGCGATATCTTCCTGTGGCGGTTGCTAGGTGTCATACCCCAATTTTTGACCTAAAATTTTTTTTTTTTTTACTCATCTTTAGTTCGGAATTTTTTCGTCGTCTCAGACGAAATTTCGACAGGGAGGTATTTTAAAATACCTCATTTTTTTTATTTCGTTCGGGTCCGTCTTTTTTTTTTGTTTTTATTGTTATTCTTTTTTATCTTTATTCTTTTAAATGTTTTTTTATTTCTTTTAACATCTTTATTTTCTTTTCTATTTATTTTATTAGTTTCTTTTTTTTATTTTTTTGTCTTTAAATTGATGGAGGAGACTTTTTGCTCAGACTTAATTTGTTTTTAATTTGACATTTAAATTGGTGGAGGAGACTTTTTGATGCAGACTTAATTTGCTTTTTAATTTGACATTTAAATTGTTATTTATTGATTATTATGGCCACTTATTTTGTCAACTTGTGTTTTATTGAGCATTAGTGGTAGCAATTAGGTTTTTAAAAGGGGATTGAGTCAGAACAACAAGGGGGGGAGTATTCCATCAGAAGCAAAAAAACGCAAAACAATCTCCAGATGCCCTCTCCCTCAAGTACCCACTTCCATATTCACCAATTGACCATCACTCATCACCACTCCATATTCACGGCCAAACAACAAACATACACGGCCAAACAACACTCATCACAACCCCCACTCACCCACACGCATAAAAAACCAACACACACAATACCATCCACCCACACACGAACACTACTCACGGCTCACCACCCTCCACCTCTCCTAACCCACACATCCGCAACCAACAATCCAGCCACAACCTTCACACAACCGCCACCAACACAACAACAACACAACACTAACCTAACCAAAATCATTCACACCCCCTTTTGCTTGCTGCACTCCCCTCTTCCCTTTTATTTTTGTTTATTATCATTTCTAGCATTTTATCTTGTTAATTTCTTATTTATTTTCATGCATTTTGTTTCATTGCATTTACCTTATAGGATTTCATGCATTTTTTTCTTATTATTCTCCTTTTACTTTCATGCATTTTTTATTTTTATTTTATTTCATGCATTTTCAATTTAGTTTTATTCTAGCATACTTATTTTCATACCTTTGCAATTTTGTTTTTTCTTTCCTTGTTTATCATTTTGTCATTTTTATTCTCATTTTATTAGAATGTACTTAGGATCAATGTAACAAAAATAAATGAGAATTTGCACTGACACTCACTTTATTTATTCTGCTTTATGTCTTTTATTTATTTTTATTTATTTCGCTTTACAAAAGAAAAAATACAAAAAAATATTAGTTTAGTTTAATTTCAAAAGGGTTTCGCGGTGATCCAACGTCACCACGGAATTTCCTCGCATTTAGCTTTTAGTTTTTTTAGTCTTAGTTATTATTAAAAACAAAAATAACAAAAACATGCAAATAACAAAAAAATCACAAAAAAATCTTTTCTTAATAAACCTTGATTTTCAATCAAGTGACCGTTTTTCTCTTTTATTTTCTTTAAAGAACCATTAATCCACTTTAATTACACCTTAATCATTTTCAAAAAATAAAAAACACAAACCAATTTTAATCTTTTTGCCACTTGGCTTTTATTTTTAAAACCTTTTTTAAAACTAAATAAAAAACACAAAACAAATCAAACGTCAATTTTTACCCCGAACTACGAGGTTTTGATCCCTCACGGGTACGTAGGCAGAGGACTCCGTCCTTCCAAATCATAAAAAACATTTTTCTTTTTTCTCACTATTCATTCTTTTCTAAAAAAATAAGCAAGTTATAGCCCAAAATAAATAAGTAAAATCAAGAGGTTCTCGTAGAGTACTACGAACGTTTAGGGTGCTAACACCTTCCCTAAACGTAACTAACCCCCGACCCCTTAATCTTTAAAAATGTGGTAATTTAGAACTTTTTTCCACTTTTCTTTTAAAAATTAAAAGTTCAGTCGTGATTTAAAATTAGTGAGTCAACGCTAATCAATAGCTTGATCTCCGAAAATCACCGCGACAGAAATGGCGACTTCACTGGGGAATTCCCTAAGAGGGTTGAGCCTAACTTGAATTTATTTAATTATTTTGTGCTATAACTTGCTTAAAACATAAAAAAAAATGTAAATACGTGCCTATGTGTTTCTTTTCTTTTGCGTGAGTGGTGAGATAAGTCCTACGCCCGGACTTGAGGGAAACATAAGATAGGATGGTGGTATAATCAAAGTTCCATACCAGGAGTAGTCTTGGGTGTTGGTACATGTGATATAACCCCACTCAATGGAGGTCTCTTAAAGGTAATACCATGTCGACATGAGTAGTCGTGTTTGACATTGTTATTTTTAAGTGACCTATGAAGTTGAGGACCTTTAGAGTTACCTTGAACCCATCTTGGCCTTTTAGGACGTAGTGCGGTGGCTAATCAAGAGTAGTCTTGAATTGGTTGATACGCGATACTACACTCAAACGAGACTTTCTTACAAATGTCGTTGGACCGGGAGTCAGTCCCGTAATCCGACAATATTCGGAAGTGGTCGATGACTTTGGGAACTTGGTAGAACCCGTGATACAGGTACATTTAAAACCATAGTCCTTACCAAATGGCGTGTTTACCCTTGACTCCAACATTTTGGATCTAACCTCACCATGTTTTCTCCGTTCTTTAGCATAACCATGCATGCATGCATTCATTCATAAACATTTTTTTCATCCAATTATCGAAGGACTTAAACAAGTTTTTTTTGTGAACATCATAGAGGAGCACTAGGAAGTACATCTTCAAGAGCCCTGATTTGTTGAATTTAAGGAAGCTAGGAGTCTTTAAATTTTTTCTGTTAAAATCTAGCTTCCACTAAAGGACTTTTGAATTGGTCCCTTGGCTTGGTTTCTAAAAAGGGAACTGTTTGTAATGTTTTAATGCTCAAAAGAATGTTCAACTATGATGTTTACAATTACTTCAACAAAGTTCTCCGATAACAAATCTTTCTTTTTGCATAAGCATAATCATGCATCATATCGCATTCATAGTTTCCCAAACCGAGTCTCACATTTTGTCTTTCCAAAGGTCCATCTGCCTAGTCCAAGAAAGTGGTCCGACGTATACCTTACAAACCTACTCGCACCTACAACACATGTGCAAACAGAAGAGAAAATGGGTGTGGTCGTGCAAACACAAGGAAGGATTTGCCGCAATTGGGTCACTGTTGACATTCTCTCAGTTACTCATGGGTCCAAGTAATGTGTTTTAGTTGTCTTAACTTTTCAAAAATCCTTTCGTTTCGCCCGATACGAAAGTGAATCATGTAGGGCTCTATTTTTGTCTTCAAGTCACCACTATCAATGAAAAATTGTCGTTTCTTTCGCGACTTTTTTATTTTTATTTTACTGCTTTTTCTGGAAAAATGGTAACACAAAAAACCCAAAAAAAAAAATACTTTATTTTATTTTAAATCAATTTCAAAGGGTCTGCATTTTTCACTCATTTTCTAAAATCAATCATCAATCGAATGTAGACTGAACATCAATAAACCCGTTGAACACTGTAACCCTATGCTCTCTCCCGACTTTGAGTTCCCTGTCTACGAAGCTGAAGAGGAGGAGGATGAAGGGATTCCCGTAAAGATATATCGGTTATTAGTATGACATGAAAGCCATTCAGCCTCATGAAGGAGCATTTGAAATGATTAACTTGGGTTCCGAGGAGCTGCCACTACAGTATCCCTGATAAAATTCCAGATGAATGGTGTCATCGAAGCTGCAAAAGAAAAAAACAAAAAACAAAAAACAACAAACAAAAGCAAAAAAACAAAGAAAGAAAATACATCGAAAAGATGGTGCAGAAGATGGTAACCACTTACAAAGACTTGCATGGGATGTTATCATATGCCTTACCTGGATATCGTACTTCAGTGTGTACCTCAACAGGGGCAACCCCCCTCTTCTTTAGTGTATGGCATAGAAGCAGTACTCCCTGTGGAGATTGAGATTCCATCAATGAGAGTTTTAATGGAACCCAAGTTATCAGAGGCTGAATGATATCAAAACAAATATGATCAGTTCAAACTTGATTGAAGAGAAACGCATGAATGCTTTGTGTCGTGGGCAGTTCCCGTGTGTTCCAAGAAGGAGGTCTTGTGCTCAAAAAGATTTTATCATTTCAACCGGACTCCAGGGGCAAATGGACGCCTAATTATGAAGGCCCATATGTCGTCAAAAGAGCATTCTCCGGTGGTGCAATGACTCTTACAACTATGGATGGTGATGAGCTTCCTCGTCCTGTGAACGCCGATGCAGTCAAGAAATACTTTGTCTAAAAAATAAAAGAACAGCTCGGTAAGTCGAAAACCTGTAAGGGCGGCTTAGGCAGAAATGAGCGTCTCGGTGGACTGAAAACCCGAAAGGGCGGTCCAGGCAAAAATTAGAGACATGAAACAGAAAATAATCATCCTGATAGATCGAAAACCCGAAAAGGCGATCTATGCAAAAGTTAAGGATCAAAAGACAAAGTAACTGCATTGGTCTGATCTCTACTCACTTGGGGCACATTAAATGTCAAGGAAACCCTGAATCTGAAGCATCTAAATGGTGGAATTCAAAGTTGTTAGGGAGAATAACGGTTATTGTGTTCAATGTACCTTCCCCTTATATTTACCATTTTCCAAATTTTGTAAGATCCGTGGAGCCATGCCATTGGCGGGTCACCACTCTTTTAAACAAATTTGAGCCTGTGCCTTTTATTTGGAACTCCCATTTATTCTATTTATAAAACTCCTTCTATTTTTGATGGTAGTACTTGAAGCAAAACTTTTTTCAAAATCATAAATCTTTTTATATTTTTGGAAAGCATAAACAACAAACACATTCTCTCTGAACTCATGAATAAGTGAAGTGCGCGTCAACATCTGTCCCAAGAACGGGTAGACTCTGCAGGTTAAACATGGTCAATTGCTTAAAAAAAAAAGAGAAAAGAAAAAGAAAAAGAAAAGAGCTCGGTAAGTCGAAAACCCGAAAGGGCGACTTAGGCAAAAATGAGCGTCCCGGTGGATTGAAAACCTGAAAAGGCGGTCCAGGCAAAAATTAGGGGCATACAAAAAGAATATATTCCCGGTGGACTGAAAACCCGAAAGGGCGGTCCACGCAAAAGTTAGGGACTCAAAAAAGAAAGAAACAAAAAGCATGACCACAGAAACGCCAGTTCTTCTGCCAGGTCTATGGATTAACACGTCTCCCCCAGGAAGGGTTTACTCCCCACCGTTTGTTGCATACATCGGGCTTTACCCCGTCAATGTCTTGATATGCCCCCAATGGCATCACCCCCAATAAAGATTGCTGAGTGTTTGTACTGCGTCGTCGGTCCACTTTCCATCTTACCTGTCCAGTCTTGTCTCATCAAGTCCATCAGTTATACTATCCCACAAGTCAATCCTCCATACAGTCATACAAGTCGTATTGTCTTACATACATTCATACATTCATGCATATACACATTCATGCATACACAACATGCACATAACCTCATTCAATACATGGTTGCATTAACCACCCTGAGTCTTGCTTTTCATGTCAATCAATCATGAACAATTGGTGACTCTTTCTCCCCAAGTGTCATCCCCAGTATGTCTGGTCCAGAGATGTCACCCTCTTTATGCCAAGCGGCAGTTCTTTAACGAACAGCTTGTGCGTACCTTTATTCCTTGTCGTCAATGGCAGTTCGGCAACAACCCGAACAGTTGACATCTACCTTTACTTCCTTGTCGTCAATGGCAGTTCGGCAACAACCCGAACAGTTGGCATCTATCTTTGTTTATTGTCGTCAATGGCAGTTCGGCAACAACCCGAACAGTTGACATCTACCTTTACTTCCTTGTCGTCAATGGCAGTTCGGCAACAACCCGAACAGTTGGCATTTGTCTTTTATTCCTTGTCGTCAATGGCAGTTCGGCAACAACCCGAACAGTTGGCATTTATCCTTTATTCCTTGTCGTCAGTGGCAGTTCTTTAACGAGTAGCTTGTGCATTTTCCTATCCAGTCTTTTATCGTCAGTTGGTCAGTTCGGCTACGTCCCGAGCAACTGACATTTATCTCTTACCTTCCTTAAGCTACCCTCACAATGGTAGTAGGTAAAATATGTCATCTGTCTTCCTTAAGCTATCCATACAACGATAGTAGACGGTGTCTCCTTTTATATTACCTCTTTTAAGCTATCAATACACGATAGTAGGTAATACATGTCACCTCCTTTAAGCTATCCATACAACGATAGTAGACGGTGTCTCCTTTTATATTACCTCTTTTAAGCTATCAATACACGATAGTAGGTAATACATGTCACCTCCTTTAAGCTATCCATACAACGATAGTAGACGGTGTCTCCTTTTATATTACCTCTTTTAAGCTATCAATACACGATAGTAGGTAATACATGTCACCTCCTTTAAGCTATCCATACAACGATAGTAGACGGTGTCTCCTTTTATATTACCTCTTTTAAGCTATCAATACACGATAGTAGGTAATACATGTCACCTCCTTTAAGTTATCCATACAACGATAGTAGACGGTGTCTCCTTTTATATTACCTCTTTTAAGCTATCAATACACGATAGTAGGTAATACATGTCACCTCCTTTAAGCTATCCATACAACGATAGTAGACGGTGTCTCCTTTTATATTACCTCTTTTAAGCTATCAATACACGATAGTAGGTAATACATATCACCTCCTTTAAGCTATCCATACAACGATAGTAGACGGTGTCTCCTTTTATATTACCTCTTTTAAGCTATCAATACACGATAGTAGGTAATACATGTCACCTCCTTTAAGCTATCCATACAACGATAGTAGACGGTGTCTCCTTTTATATTACCTCTTTTAAGCTATCAATACACGATAGTAGGTAATACATGTCACCTCCTTTAAGCTATCCATACAACGATAGTAGACGGTGTCTCCTTTTATATTACCTCTTTTAAGCTATCAATATACGATAGTAGGTAATACATATCATCTGTCTTCTTTAAGCTGTCATCTTTGTTGATAGCAGACAACTCCTTCCCCAGTGAAACTATGTTATCCCCCAGTGGAGTCGGATCCCTTGCTTTAACAAACTCGGGTATCTTTTGGTTTTGTTTTATCCCCCAGTCAGGTCAGCTTCGCCGTCTTGCATTTGCATTTGCATCACGAGCATCTCACATTTTTCTTTTAGGTCCAAAATTGGCGTACTCTGTATTTAAGTCCCTTCGACCCGTCGAACCCAATATTTTCTCTTCAGATCTCCGGACGAAGAGACTTAAATAGGGGCATCTGTCATACCCCAATTTTTGACCTAAAATTCTTTTTTCTACTCGTCTTTTTAGTTCGGAATTTTTTCGTCGTCTCAGACGAAATTTCGACAGAGAGGTATTTTAAAATACCTCTCTGTCGAAATTTCGTCTGAGACGACGAAAAAATTCCGAACTAAAAAGACGAGTAGAAAAAAGAATTTTAGGTCAAAAATTGGGGTATGACACTAGGTGTAGGTCCATAGTAATGCTATTCCAAAAATGCAATTTATCTTTCTTTGTATACTATGTGTTAGGTTAGTGAGTAAAGTAAATAAGGGATGATCCTCGTACAAAGAAATGGTTGGATCATTGAGTTCCCAACTTTAGATTGTTAGGTTCACTTTTACGAAAAGTTGTGCATGTAATGGAACGGCAGCTTCACAAATCTAGTATGTGAGTAAGAAAATGGGAATCTTTAGATTCATTTATTTGAGGTTTTTTTTTGGAGTTTATCTACTCATATAAATACTTGTCGTATTGTTTGAGGAGATTTATAAAAAACAACTTGTGACATCTTCATAAACTCTACGAATAAGAAAATAATTTGACTTAATTTAGTTTTTGTTATATCAATAGTTGCTTATAGGAAAATAATTTGACATTAAATTAGTTTTTGTTATATCAAAAGTTTATACATAAATACTTATATGATAAATATTTATGCTAAACTAAGTTGTATATATATTATAATAAGGTCATAGTGGTACTTTAAAGCGAAATTGCAAATTAATTGAGAGTTGTCTTTTGTAGTTTTCAATTTGTCTTATATTATTGTGAAGACTTTGTATTTTTTTTTTTTAAATCTAGCCTCTTTTATTCTTCCTCTCCTCTTTTATTCTCTTGCTAGCAAAATACCCGTCTATTTCCACAGGTCCGTTCATTTTTATTTGATAATTAAGGTCGATATTATATTAAGGTAGAAAATATAGAATACAGTTTTTAGAAATTTGTTATAAGAAATTATTAAGATATAATTGAAAGTTCATCTAAAAAAATGTAATTGAAGTTATATTGCACTTTCGTGTAAACCTTATTAAATCAGTAAACTTGTTTTATCAAAGCTTTTGTCTCACGTATGTTTTTATAATAAATTATAATTTGTATATTATAATTTTTTTTGAAAGATTGTATATTATAACTATTCACATTTGTATTTAGAAGGTATAAAATAATTAATAAAATTTACTTACCGATCAATTGCAAATATTTATCATGTTTATGATATTTATAATGAACTATAATTCAGGGACAAATATTTCTCTTGTTTTTTGAGTATCAATGACAATTATTTGTGTTGTGTTTCTTTTATATTTATCGGTAACAAATATTTATCCAATATTTTTATGTGACAATTACAAATTTTTATCCAACTTTTTTTATGTATCAATGACAAATATGTATCCCGTGTTTTTCTATATGTATCAATGACAAATATATATCATGTGTTTTTCTATATTTATCAATAACCATTATGGGTCCCGTATATTTTATATATATGTGGAACCATTTGTTCCGTGTATTTATTTATGTATCAACGACAAATATTTGTCTCCTTTTTTTTATATTTATTACTGACAAGTAATTCTATCATGTTTTTATGTATACAATTGTCTCATGTTTTTTTTATAATTTTATGTGACAAATTTATCTTGTATTGTTTATGAATCAGTGACAAAAATTTCTCTCGTATTTTTCACATAAGAGTAAAATAAATTAGAGTAAAAAGGACTGAAAAATACATGAAGAAAATAGTGAAAAAGAAGTTAGAAAAAGAGAGGATACAAAAAAGATAAATTGTTTTTTTAATAAAAAAATATTTAAATAGCGAAAAGAGAAGATGAGAGAGAAAGAGAAGAGGTGAGCCGCTGGAAATAAAATATGAATCGGGTTAATTATTAAATTCAAAAAATGAGGAGAATTCAAATACGATAAGACATTCTTTGTTTAATGGAATACAAATATCAAATTCAGTTAATTAATTTGAGTTAGAATTCACTTTGTATGTTATTTTCTTAAATATATAGTTTATTATTTATAGATCCATACTTATTCTCTTCTTATCTATGGATCCATATCGTTAACATATTATTTATTTGAATTTTCTGAGATTTCTTTTATTGTAGATAATCATATTCACGACATCGTCGAGCACTGTTTATGTATCACGAAATGATGTTATTTAACTTACTATGCCCAACCCCGTTAATATTTAATATAAGTGTTTCCAACACTTATATTAACTAACATAATAATTACCTAAAATCATTGCCTAAGAATTTGATTAGTCTATTCCGCTCACCATATATTTGGAAAAAGATTTGAAGAAATATTGACTCACCAACACTTGGAGTACAACAATAGAGTCGGGAAATTCCGAGAGTCAAACTCTAGTTCATCTGAAGTGTTAAGGATAATTTTGTACATCGATCTTGAGGCTCCAAAATTTTGGTTCTTGATTTACATGCAAGAGAGTCTTGTTCCTTCTTGTTTTTTTAGCCTGAGATGCAAGAAAATCTTCGTCAGCAATTATCTTTTTATTTGGAGGATGTTTGAAACAGTTTGGAGACAGTTGAATTGGTTCGTCAATGGTTCAATTGACAAATCTTACAAATCCCAACCATATAGGGTTTTGGCAAAACGATTTGTAACTCAATCATTCAATAAATCAAAATGACTCTTTCCGTTGTATTTTTTTTTCTCTAGAGTATTAGAAACGAGAGTCATTTTAATTGTTATATTCCTCTTTAAGAGTATCACTAAATTTACCCATTAATTAAATTATAAATATAATTTATTTTCAACTTACAAACTAATAAGATAAGAGTATAAGTTATAATAAAAATATAATAGTTATCTAAACTAACGTTCAAACGTACATTCTGACTAAACGCTCCTTGAAATAATTATTATATATTTTTTTACTGTCATGTAATGACGGAGAGCAATGAATAAAAAATGTGTAGGACCAGGAAGGGTCACTTGGCCATGTTTGTAATCAATACATGCTTTCTCTTCTTTCTTTCATTTTTTTTATCAAATTTCTCCTATTGGAAATGTTACTACTGAGTTAGAAATTTCTTATTATAGCTTCGCTTTGTAGATCACTTTTGTACGTTCTTAAATTTTGTATATTTGGTTTAAGTGATCTTTATAAAACCGGTTTTTAAGGTGAGCAGTGTCGCTCTTTATAAACTTTAGTCAAGTCTTATCTTAACTTTATACCCTCTCGCCCAACATGCAAACATTATTGGGTTTGATGCATAGATATAAATGTTGGGTGACTCGATCAATGGGCTTGGATACCATATATGGGACTTGACTTTTTCAGTACACCCCTAACGTCCAACACTATTGAGTTTGGTGTGTGGAAATAAACGATGGGTGACCCGAATTGATAGGCTCTTATACCATCTTATATTTTTTATATTTGGTATAATTCATCCTTACAAAACTAGTTTGTATAGTGTGGGGTGTCATTCTTTATAAACATCTAGTCAGACGTCATCTTTAATTTATTTGGGATTTGGTTTTTCGAATACACCCGTCACGCTCAGGCTCAGCACTAGGGGTGGACATCGGTCGGGTGCTGTCGGAATTCAGTCTGAAATCCTCAATCCGTAGGACAACCGCGGGTGGCCAAATGGAATCCATTTCCATCCATTTGAGCTTTCGGTTACGGCGGGTATCGGGTTTGTCGAAAATCGGTTTATACGGATGGATTGAAACGGGTAGGGATGAAAAAAATCTCAACTTTAATTAAGCTAAATTTCATAACCATATACAGAAAATTTTCAAAACTTCACAAATGATGAAGATCATGAAACACCAACAATATACATAAAAAATTGAAAAAAATTACAATACATCAAATTTCAACAACAAACATTTGATTCCAGAAAAAATAAACATATGCAACAAACAAAAACGTTGATAGGTGTCAAACTCCTAGATCTACTTGCGACATCAGATTGTATTCTTCTTCTCCATAGTAATTTTATTCCAAACATGCAGTTTATCTTTCTTTCTATACTATGTGTCAGGTTTTAATGAGTAAAGTAAATAAGTAATGATCCTCGCACAAAAAAATGGATGGATCATTGAGTTCACAACTTTAGATTTGTAGGTTCGCTTTTAGATGAGAAGTTATGCATGATATAGAATGGAAACTTCACAAATCTAGTGTGTGAGTTTGTTGAAAATGAACATCTTTATATCCTTTATTTGAGTTTATCTATCCATATAAATACTTGTTGTATTGCATGTGGAAATTTATCAAAACAACTTATAACATGTTGAAAAGCTCTCTAAGAGGGTGTACGAAGAAAAACTTATCACTAATACGAAAAGAATTTTACTTTATTTCATTTTTTGTTATATCAATAGTTTATATTGTTAAGACTTTGTATTCTTTTAAAATCTAGCCTTTTTTATTCTTACTATCATGTTTTATTCTCTTATCATCTTTGGATCCATATTTATTCTCTTCTTATCTTATCTTATCGATCAATATTGTTAACATATTTATTTGGTTTCCTATAGATTTCTTTCACGGGAGATAATCGTATTCGCAACATTGTCGAACATTGAATATAGATATATTTTGTAATTGGAGTTCAAACTTCAATTTATCACAATGTAGGAGTCTATCTAGCTAAACTCAACCTTGTTGATACTAGTATAAGTATTTCCAACACGTTGACACTTATATTAACCAACATAATAATAACTTGAAACCATATCCTCAAAAAATGAAACAAGAAAAAGATATTATTAGCGAAAATGATATTTTAATGAAATGATATGAGCTTGCTTAAAAAAATGTTACCATTTCAGTAACAAACAATCAATACCGTGTCACGTTCTACAATTACTTTCGCACATACAGTGGCGTGCATCTGTACAAATACAATAAACACTACAAGTATATACTAGTATGAGAAATGCTAGAGTTATATACTCTTTTAACACATTCAATAATATAAAAATTAGACAAGTCATCCATATCTTTTTATTTATTTACATATTATCGATTTCATTTTGCAATAGTAACCATTTTACATTTTATTATTTATTATTATTATTATTATTATTATTATTATTATTATTATTATTATTATTATTATTATTATTATTTAAGTTTTAAGTTTTCATCTTCTTCAACTTTCCACCAATACTCTCCCACTTTCAAGATGTCTCTTCAAGTTTCAGGTTTCAATCAACACTCAAAATTGTAAGAAAACTTGCAGCAGTATCAAACAAAAATCTTTTGAAAACTTGTTTCGGACAAAAGATTTTGACTTTTGGATACAAACAGGTAGAGATATTCTACTTCATAATGTCCATATCAAAAATTTATTTAGAAAATACAAATCAACTAAAAAACAATTTAGAAAATGAACTGAAACCCGCAATAAATATTTGAAAACTTAAAATGAAATTCAAATAATTCAACTCAATATGGACACAGTAAAACCCATTTTTATTATTATGTCTGGATGCTCTAAGAAATACATAAACATTATAGACATGATATTTGTGGGTCAATACACCCATCATGTGGACCATTTAGATATTATATGGTTTTAATTGATGCATCACTAGATGGCCACATGTTTGTTTATTGTCAACTCACAATCAGGCATTTGCGAGATTACTAGCTCAATAATGTTGAGGATCATGAGCCAAGGTCTATTAAAGATTGTAGACAAAGTGTGAATTGGCCAAAATGGAAAGATGCAACTGAAGCAGAAATAAACTTGCTCAACAAGAGAAAAGTCTTTGGACCTGTCGTCCGAACACCTAAAGGAGTGAATCCAGTTGGATATAAATGGGTGTTTGTGCGAAAACGGAATGAGAGTGGTGAAATTGAAAGATACAAAGCAACGCTCATTGCTCAAGGATTTTCGCAAAGACCAAGGATTAACTTTAATGAGACATATTCACCCGTAGTTGATGCAACTACTTAATTAGTCTTATAGCGCATGAAGGGCTGAATTTGCACATGATCGATGTAGTTACTGCCTACTTGTATGGCTCACTTGATTGTGACATCTACATGAAGATTCCTGAATGATTTAACTTGCTTGATGCAAATAGTTCAAGATTTAGGGAAGACTGCTCCATAAAATTAAATAAGTCTCTCTATGGGTTAAAACAATCTGGACATATGTCGTATAATTGCCTCAGTGAATATTTGAAGAAAGAGGATATAAAAATGATTCTGTTTGTCCATGTATTTTTATAAAAAGATCTGGAAATGAATTTGCTATCATTGTTGTCTATGTTGATAACCTAAACATTATTGGAACTTCCGAAGAGCTTCCAAAAGCCATAGATTGCCTAAAGAAAGAATTTGTAATGAAAGACTTGGAAAATACAAAGTGTTGACTCAGATTGCAAATTGAACATTTAAATAATGGAATTTTTATGCATCAAGAAACTTACATAACAAAGGTGTTAAAACGTTTCTACATGGACAAATCTCATCTGTTGTCCACTTTAATGGTTGTTAGATCACTAGATGTGGAGAAAGATCCTTTCAGGCCTCGAGAAGAAGGTGAAGAACTATTTGGTCTTGAAGTACCATATCTTAGTGCAATAAGAGCATTGACGTACCTTGCTAAGTATACATGTCCTAATATATCATTTTCTGTCAATCAATTATCAAGATATAGTTCTTCACCTACACGAAGACATTGGAACGGGGTCAAGCATGTACTTTGTTGCCTTCGAGGTACAATGGATATGAGTTTGTTTTATCCCAAAGTACCCAAACTATAATTAATTGGTTATGCAGATGTAGGTACTTTGTCATATCCTCATCATGGTAGATCACAAACAGGTTATTTGTTTACAGGTGGAGATATAGCCATTTCAAGGAGTTCTGTGAAACAGACCATAACAGCACATCATCAAATCATGCAGAACTTTTAGCACTACATGAGGTAAGTAGAGAATGTGTTTGGTTAAGGTCCTTGATTCAACACATACAAAAGAATTGTGGTTTATCCTCTGAAAGAATGGATGCAACAATAATTTACGAAGATAATACGACATGCATCGCTCAGTTGAAAGAGTGATACATTAAAGGAGACCGAACAAAACATATTTCTCCAAAATTCTTTTTCACTCATGATCTTCAGAAGAATGGTGATATAAGCATTCAACAAATTCATTCGTGTGATAATGTTGCAGATGTTTTTACAAACTTGTACTAAGAATTGGTCTTCGTCGTCTGAGAGAAATTTGTCTTCATGAGGGGGAGAAATAAATGTGTTCTACACTCTTTTTTTTCTTCACCAAGGTTTTATCACATTGGGTTTTCCTGGTAAGATTTTTAACGAGACAGTTTACACTTAAAATGATATTGTACTCTTTTTCCTTCACTAGAATTTTTTCCCAGTGGGTTTTATTTTAGTAAGGTTTTAATGAGGCATATCATCGATGGACATCCAAGGGGGAGTGTTATAAATATTAATAGTGGATGTCCAAATAGCAAATGGGTTAATGAGCCATACTACTAGACTATTGGGCTTGTTCCATAAGTTATTGTATTTCTCTATAAATAGAGCTCACATGTAGAGGTGTCAAATGGGTCAGGCCGACCCAGCCAATGGGTCAATGCATATAATTGGAATGGGCCAGTCTGGCCCGACTGATGTATGGGCTGTAAAATTTGAGCCCGGACCGTACTTCGATTTTTTTAAGTAATGAAATGTACAACAAAAAACTACTCTTTTTTCACATACACACCAAAAGAATCAATAGCACAAACAAACAACTCAAAATAACTAACACATCATCAAATATTATCACACAAAATAGCTAGGGCATAAACATTCACTCAATCTTACAAAGTGCAACCTTAAATAATAAAATATTATGAGTCTGACAAGTGGCATTTTTCCCCTCATAAAAAACTGGACTTTTCATTTATAAAAAGAAATAAACTTAGACCAAAAAAACCCGAATGCTTTTTG
Source organism: Medicago ruthenica (assembly GCA_018208015.1). Lineage (NCBI taxonomy): Eukaryota > Viridiplantae > Streptophyta > Magnoliopsida > Fabales > Fabaceae > Medicago > Medicago ruthenica. Next base: position 96,850,026 of record CM031372.1, on the reverse strand, counting down.
GCCATGAATTTTGAAGTCCGGCCAGGCCTAAAAAATGCGCTAATGGACTAGCCCGTTAGTCCAACCCATTTTTGACATCTCTACTCGCATGTAACATACTTGGGTACACCAACCAGAGAATAAGAGAATACTTTTCTATCTTTCTCTCTATTCTTATTCCTATTTATTTAGTTTTATAACAATTTCTATTTTCTTTTTCAATTCTTGATATGCTGATCTGTACATTTTCTATTGTTTAACCTAAGTTCTTAGTGATAATAAACATATACTATGGAAAAACTGTTATGCTCCGATGATGTAATTGAAAGAAGAGTTATCGTTAGGGAAATGTACAATACGTATTAAATATCCATTCTGGATTATTTTTTAAGGTCCATATAAGACATATTCATTGATTTGAAACATTTAGTATGGACTAGGTCCTTTGACTACTACTAATTAATAATAAAATAATAATAAATAACAACAACAATAATAATATGAATTCGGTCCTAGGCATGGCCATGGGACAGAGCAAAAACATTTGCCTTCCACGAATTTGACGGTGTTCGGATATTCCCGTACCCCTTCCAATTCCAACGAGGTCAAAGAATTGAACCTCAACCCTGTATCTAATCGGGTTGGAAATCCCCGCCCCATTTCTATATGAACTTGGACCATGTTTTTGTATATTTTTTATTAAAGTAAAAAGTATAAAATTACATCATTTCAACAATCTGATTTTTTTTTAAAACAAAAAAAATAGAGGAAACGACTTGTTTAAAGCTCGTCTTAAAAATAAAAATAAACCTATGAATATAATCTAAGAGTTTGTTTAAGGGTTTCTAATTTAAGAGAGATACAAATGTAATTTTGGTATAAACAGGGCCGGTTTGAGAATAGGTTCGGGTGGATATAGTGTCCCCATTACCCGCCCCGTCTTTTGAAATCGGAGAAAACCCGAACCTAGTCAATTCAAGTTTTTCCAATCAAAGTCGGGGTAGATACCCGCGGGTACAAGTTCTATTGTCACGCCCACTCGGTCTAAAGGTGAACCTTACAAATTTTAATAAATTTTAATAAAATATTATATTTATTCTCTATATTTTATTATTATAAATTATTTTTTTACTAAAAATATTAAAGGTTCACCCTTGAACCATTTTGGAGAAATTCATATTAGACGCATTGATTGATTAGGGAGGTCTAATATGGACCATCCAAAGGTGAACCTTGCGATTGTTAGTAAATTTGCAACAAAATGTCAAACATCAATCCCGGTTTTCTATGGTCGGGATTTCTCGCATTCGATCATCGGTAGTTGTTCAATTAAGATCGAAAGGTCCATATTTAAGCTCAGTATTTTAAAACATAAAATAAAGCTTGAACATCCCTCCTTGTTTTAAATAACCATTCTCTAATTTATAGAGTTAACAATGAACCAAGTCAAGTTGAACACGGCTTAAAACTGACATCGAAAATTGATTCGTCGAATGTAGTTCATGAAAGAAATAACTTGAATTGGAACTAAAGATAAAGTTTGTTGGTTAAAGAAGTTGTACTTAGTCTATGTTTAGTTCCACTTTTTGATGGATCAAACTTGATTCTTGAGTTGTATAATTGATTCTACATGTTTGGTTGTTTTTTAGTATAATAGATTTTGTTTCAAAAATTTATTCTACTTGAAGGTAGAATCTATAGCTTTTGGTTTTAGAATTGATTTTTACAACCAAATTTATAGCTCAACACACTTTTACTTGAATGAATCCAAACAAAAATCACTTTACTCTCAACTTACTTTTAGTACATGTTTGCTTCTGCGTTTTGCAATCCATGTTTTCCTTAAAACCACGGTAACGCAAAAGCTTCAAATGTTAGCTTATTGAAATCACGACACTTTTGCTTTGGAAATCCCGCATACGTGCTTTTGTGGTTGCAAACTCCAAACCAAATAGGCACTTAGTTAAAAATCAATTTTACATAATCAATCTACTCAAAATTAATTTTCACTACCGCATAGTTCAAGTCGTTTCCTTTAAAAGATTACACCTTTAACTTTTTCTGTTTTTTTTTTAAAAAAAATATCTTGTTTTACCTTTAATTTATTAATTTAATCTTTGCCTTTTACTTAAAATAAAAATAAATTTCAAAGGTCAGACTTCAAAATTGTTACTTTATTTTTACGAAAAACTATTTTGTTTTTAAATTATGTGATTTGAACAAATAAATTGAAGCTAATTGTCCGTGAATTTGAATCAAGTCGAGCTCGAACTAAGTGAGATTTCTTATAAAAACGAGTTTTGAGTTGAAACAATTATTATCGAGTCACTTGACCTAACTTATTTTCATATCGTTGTTTTAGTGAAATCCGCTCGAGGATAGGTAAATTGAGCAAATTCAAACTCCCCTTACTTGGTGGGCCCATGTCTCAGTCAACTTCTCAACGGTTCTCCATCTTAACTATTAAAAGAAAAAAGTGGAATGCTAAAAAATGCTCTTGGACATTGGTTAAAGTTTTAAAATAGGTAAGTTTGCATTAAAAAGTAGTGTAATTTTAGCCAAGGCAAAAATAAAACCTTGTATTTTTAAGACAGATTCTATTAAGGGGTTTCTTAGCCAATACCTTTAAAGCACTCGTTATAAGACCCAATAAAAAATCTTGAAACTAAGACCATCTCCGTTGAAGGAGTCTTAAACATTTAAGACTTGATAATTATTATGTACCCATTGGAGAGAAAAGTTGTTGGTATCTTATAAGATTCAGAGTCTCACTTAAGACCCCTAATTTAAGTGGAATCTGCACATTTTTAATATTAAAAAATTAAAATGTAATGATATAAAGTTATTGATTGTTGTTTAGTGGACCACTTTTAAAAAAATTGTGTGAAATAATAGGTTGAAGAGATTGGATGCTTATTAAATATTTCCATTAAAAAATTATAAATGAAAGATGTGTATCCATAAAATTGCTTTAAATACCCAAAAATGATGTCTCAATTGTCCATTTTCTAGCCTCAAAAATAAAAGTAGAAAAAGTAACCAATACCCCGCCACGTACCACCTCTGTACCTTCGAGAATGCTGACGTGGACCCCTACAATAAACAAGTACAACTACGTAGTACTCCTAGTAATGTAATGTCGGGATGTGTATGCTGTTGATAGATTTCTGCATTAACTATCACATCACATCTGAAACATTATTAAAATCATCATTTTCCGTTTGAATTCTATGATGAGGGTGCGGGGTGGCGATGACGACGCGGTTCAAATTCAGCTAGGAAACAAACCCGGTGAGCCTTTTATCATCACTGTCAATTGCCCCGACATGACCGGTCTCGCATGCGATATATGCAGATTCATTCTTCACTTTGGTCTCTGCATTCTCAAAGGAGGTACTATATATATATATATATATTTCAATTCTATGTGAATTCCTTAAGATAAAGTTCAATTGTTTACAAGCTATGACTTGTGTAAATAAGTTCAAAACAGCTTACGAACATGTCATAAGCTATTTTTATAAGTTCTTCTAAAAATATATGTCAGGAGATAAGTTCAATAAGTCAATCCAAACAAATCATGATTGTATAATTTAACCAACAGTTTTTCAAGTTTAATTGTGTGATACTCCCTCCTGTCACTATTATAAGCAATAGACCGGATACATCAATTATTCAATGAATTTGAAAAATGGATCTTTGTTTATAATAGTGACAAGAAGGGTATGTTCTAGAGTTTAATTTTAATGTCTTATAGCCTATGAAGCACGAACACCTCTAAGATTAGGCGTGTTGCGGTGTCCGACACGCGTCGATGTCCGACACGCGTCGGTGTCCGACACTCCTATGACGCGACACGTGTTGGACTACTAAGACAGGTGTCCTAAATAAAATTGTTTTTTTCTTCACTTCGACATACCGGTGTCCGACACCTGTATAACACTAATATGAGCCGTGTCAGACAACTCAAGACAAATATTTAGAGAAAAAAAATTCTCTCTTGCTTCCACAAACCGTAGATACAAGAGTTACCTATGTTTTGAGAAATGTTGATCAAATAGGGGTTATGGACATTAAAGTTGATTATAACATTTTAGGCTTTTTGATAGTAGATGAATAAATAAAGGCCAATTACAATGATATCTTGTTTTAGAACTTTTTTTAATGGCATAAATTGTGCAAGTTAGATGCTTATGTATGTATTTTGATTTTCATTTTAGACCGTCTATAAATAAATTAACATATTCTGTCAAAAAAAAAGTAAATTAACATATATGTAGCGGTGTCGGTGTCCTATTTTTTTTACATTAGCGGTGTCAACGTGTCAGTGTCGTGTCAGGTGTCCGTGTTAGAATTCATGCTTCATAGCTTATAGCACATATTCCGATTAAAGGTGTGTTTGGTGTCTAACGGATGTGGCGACGTTCAATTAACTCGGTTTTCTTTAATTACTAGCATTAGTACTTCATAGCTTATTGTATGTATAAAAATTTGACACTATCATGTGTCAACTATGTTTTAATGTTTATGAACTATGGGTGCAAAAAAATTACATTGGTAAGTGTCAACTAATCACAAATCTTATATGTAACTTGCAAGATAGTTAAGATTATATTCAAACATTAGATCCTATGTTATGTGCAGCTTGAGGGATGCTGATCATTATATTCCTGTCTTGTGAATAATATTATCCAGATGTTTCAACTGATGGTGTGTGGTGCTACATTGTATTGTGGGTTATTCCACAATCTATATTGCTTCCTAGGATGAGCTATTCTTATCTGAAAGACCGTCTCCAGGCAATTTGTCCGCCCTGTTTAGCCTCGTTTTATCTCATCCAGAAACCCACCACATCTTCTCTTGTTTATCTATTGAAGTTTTGTTGCCTCGATCGAAAGGGGTTATTACAAGGTAATCAAAATATCTTCACTCATCTTCCATATGCATATTTTCGGCACTTTCATCTGTAATTGTGATGCTAATACTGTTGATTGATATTGTTCTAGATGCAACAAAAGTCCTGTGTGAACTTGAACTTACAATTCAAAGGGTGAAAGTGACTACAACCCCTGATGGCAAAGTCTTGGACCTCTTTTTCATAACAGACAACATGTGAGTCATGTTTTTCATTTATACAAAATATAGAATGTATAGTTTTTTCTAAATGCCTTGGTGGACTTCATTGCTAGAACTGATGGAAAGTAACCAGGCTTAGCAACTACAAATTTATCAGTTGCAAATTTTATTTTAAGTGACTACACCCTCCGGTCACTATTATAAGCAAAAAATAACTTTTTAGGTTCATTTAATAAATGATGTATCCAACCATTATTATAGAGTAGATACATCATTTATTCAATGAACCTAAAAAGTTGTTATTTGCCAATAATAGTGACCGGAGGGTGTACAATCTACAACTGCTTATAAGCTCTGTATCACCGAACTTCTGATTTAAAGTGTGTGCGGTGTCTAACACAGACACGACGCCGATATATGTGATTGCATTCAATTAACTCATTTTCTCAAATGATTGTTGACATATTGGTGTTAGTGTCGTATCAGGTGTCTATGTCAATGCCAAGTAACTAGACTTGCTTCAATTTTCTAATAGGGAACTTCTACACACAAGAAAGCGACAAAATGAGACATGTGAAAGATTAAATGCTGCTTTGGGAGACTCGTATATCAAATGTGAACTTCAATTGGCAGGACCAGAGTATGAACATAATCAAGGTATCTCTTCTCTGCCAACTGTGCTAGCCAACGAACTATTTCAATGTGAGTTGTCAGATAACGAAGTTCGTTCACAAGCTCTTAGCCCAGATATGAAAAAGTTGAAAAAAGCCAATGTAATACTAGACAATTCCCTAAGCTAAGCTCACACACTACATCAAATACAATGTGCTGATCACAAGGGCCTTCTTTATGACATTTTGAGAACCTTGAAAGACATGAATTTGAAGGTATAGCTTTTCTATCTTTGCTATAATCAGAATCCTTTGTGTTGAATTTGTGTTTATTCTGGAAACTATTACATCATAGCAGTTTAGTGATGGTTGAAATTTTTTCCGCAGATTTCATATGGTCGATTTTTGCCAAATGTCTTGGGATATCTTGATTTAGACATATTTATTCAGCAGAAAGATGGGAAAAAGATTTTGGATCCTGAGAAGCAGAATGCACTATGCTCTCGTTTGAAACTTGAAATGCTACATCCGTTGCGAGTTATGATTGCAGATCGAGGACCAGATACTGAACTATTGGTTGCAAATCCAGTTGAGCTTTCTGGAAACGGAAGACCTCGAGTTTTTTATGATGTTACATTTGCTCTTAAAACGCTTGGAATCTGCATCTTCTCGGTAAGAAAATTCAAAAATTTGATAAGAAGTATAGTGTCTTTATTACTATAAAACTATGACTACATTTCAAAATAAGCATTGAATGTTATCTATTAGACTATTGGTTAGGTAATAAAGAAAAATTATAATCCTTGAATTCCCTTTGTGTTAGGCTGAAGTAGGAAGGTATTCGGCATCAGAGCGTGAATGGGAGGTTTACAGATTTCTTTTGGATGAGAATGGTGAATTTCAATTAACAGAGGTGGCTGCTAGAAATCAGATTGTAAATAGAGTTATGAGAACATTAATGGGTTGGTAAATAGTATGTATTCAACACAATATGCAGAAAACTGCAATGTGCTTTGTGGAGCCATTGAGTGTTTGGTTTGTAAATTCTTGTAATGTTTGTGTTCATCATTGGTTGCATGGCTTGTAATTTCACTCAATGCCATGTATACATGAAAACAACAACGAAGAGGCATTTCATGTATGTGAAAATAGGTAGATCGGGTAGAATCTACATTGGTCCTATTAAAAAAAGTACTGTGAAGGTTTTCCTTTGAGATAACTGTAAGTTATGATAAAAGAAATACGATTGAAAATTGGCAAGGTTTTCTATCTGTTGCTCAAAATGAACCACTGGCATTTTTAGAATAGTTTGTTTACCTTATTTTATGACATAAGTACTTGTGTAAGTGTTTGAGTGAGCTTATATAAAATAGCTTGATATCTCCAAAAAGTTGTTTTCACATTATTACAATAAGCTCCTCATTGTAGGTTATGAAAATAATTTGAAGTTTATATAGAACCATTTATTTTATCAGTGATTATAGAAATAACCTATACTAAGGGCTCATAAGATAAACTAGCTTATTCACCTTGACAAAGAGTACTTAGGGATGTATTGATTCATTATGTAGGATCGGTTAAAACATGATATGTGACAATTTCTGTCAAGGTCTCTAGAGAGAAGAGGAAGATCCTAAATATACAGCAAACTCTTGAAGATGATTAGTTTTGTTAACTCAATTGATATCAACTTTCTTGATATTACAAATCCTAGTGTAAATCCATTCAATTTCGAGTTTCGACTATTGAATCAGAGTTACAACCTGTAAATACTCCTCTCTTCTCAAATCGGGTCTATTACTTCGATAAGAAGTAATAGATAGGAAACAAAGAAACAGAAACAGCAGCAGACCAATAGAACATAATATCAATCTTGGAAAATGTTGGATAACCAGAAACAAAAACTAAAATTACTATAATCTTGGAAAGTTTCTAACTTTATGGCAAAATAACATATTCATTGATTTCATCATGGTATACGTGAATGAATTCAATACTATCATCGTTAATTAAACTTTACTTATCTCTGGTTAAACTCTGAATTATATGCGAGTCTATTATCCCTTGGAATTGGAAAGAGAGATGGATAAAATAAAAAAGAAAAAATTATGAATCAATAAATAAATGTACATCATTCAGATAGCACAGAACGAAGCAAGCAAGTTGAAGTAAAAACAACCATAGCAGCAAACAACGTGGGCAAGAAGAAATCAAAGTGGGAGGTGCTAACCACCGCGTGTTTTGGCAAGCAAACCATCTCGGTCGGAGAATCAAAAGGAATCCTCACAAATTCATGATGATGACAAGGCTTTGATGATTGAGATACTGCAAACATAAAGGCCACACCGGGTGCCAACGACGCCAGCACCACGGTAACTATCAAAAGAACCGTCCATGTGGTTGCATAAGGCAGTGTGGACCCCACTCGCCGGAAACATGAAGGGAACCTAACAAAACTAGACATGAATGATCATTAACAAGGGATAAACAACAACAACAACTTAAGTACTTAAGAATTAGAAGTTATATAATTGGGTTGCACCAAGTAGAAGAGGTGGCGTGGAAGCACGTTTACAAAACTTACTTGCACTATGACGCAACTGCATTTGTGGTTAATCTTGTAATTTTGGGTTAATGGTGTTTTTAGTATTGTGTATTTGTTCACGCATAATTTATTGAAATTAATTTCTTAATTTATTTATTTAAAACGTGTTGATTCGTTAGTTGCTCTGAATTAATCAGCTCAGTTGAGGCATTGTAGGGACTAGGGTCAATCTTGTTACGGCAAGGGAGAGGAAACTATCTTCAATATGTAATTTGTGCATAATTAAAGCAAAGTTTGAATTGTTCTCAACAAGAGATTACATAAATAGAATGATTTGAGTTTTGGGGAACGGTTGTGTACAACTTTTTTTCAAATAAAGTTTTAATGTTGATTCTAAATTATTGAGAGGGAACAAGTTACTTTAGAAATTATTTTGAATAAAGTTTTTTCGCTTAATATTATTTATATTAATGATCGAACACATATATTGTTAAATAATACTCCCTCCGGTCCTATATATAAGAAAATTTTCAAAAAAAAAAAAAATTGGTCATATTTATAAGAAAATGTCACAACTTTTAAGGTGTAGTTATTCCTAGAAAGACTTTTTCACTCTTCATTTAATGTTTGTCTTTTAAATATTAGTGAGTGTATTTAATGATTTACAATTTTTTATGAAGGTATATTTGTAAAAATATTTAAAAAGTTATAGTAACTAATGATTGCATTAATTTTGATGTTTTTTTGTTTTTCTTCTTGTAATAAAGACCGGAGGGAGGTCTATGTGAGCTTAGCTCAATTGATAGGGACATTGCATAATTTATGCAGGGGCCGGGGTTCAAACCCCGGACACCCCACTTCTCCACATTTAAATGCGTGAGCTCTAGCCACTAGGCTACTAGACCAAAAAAAAAGACCGGAGGGAGTAATATTTTTTATAGTAGAAAAAGATTTTTTTTAGGGAAGTAGAAAAAGATCTAGTGAGTGATTGTCGGAGTGAATATAATCTCATGTAAAAAACAGGGTTGGATGGATTGTCTAGTTTTTTTTTTTTTTTGAGAGGAGGATAGATTGTATAGTTAATTATATATATTCTCACCGTTTTTTGAATTATATAATATTTTGGGTGGAATTTAAATCTATATCTATTGAACATAGAGAGGTAGGATAGAGGAGAAATGAATGCTATGAAACCTTATTATTAAATTACAATTTATGGCCAACATATTTTATACTTGGTAAGCTTCTCACTAGTGTAGTTAAATTTGTGTGTGTTTTTTTTTATGGGAAGTATATAAGTAAAATCACAATACCGAGTGAATTCATTACTTCTAATAAGGTACTGATCAAATTTGATATTTTCTACAAAGAAATTGAGTAATGCTTTTTTCCCTTACTCGGCTCTGCCAGGGTTTAAGTGGTGACCACCATCCAAGCTCTCCTGGTTCTTTTCCAGAGGGCGTCCGGCTTTCTCCACTCCATTGGTGATCCATCTCTAATCTTCTAAAAAGTACTAGTTGGTGTCCCTTCATATTTGTAGGATTTTCTTTTGGTTGTGTTTTTATGTTGTTCCTCTAAAATCAGAGTCGATTCCTCCTCCACCGAAGCCATGGAATCTCCATGTACACACATTATATGTAGCTGGATTGAGTAAAAGAATGCAAATTCTCGCTTCTCTTTTGTCCATGACCTTGTGCTCAAGACTTTGATAGATTGGTTGTTAGGATCTAGTAATGGTTTGTTTATACAAAACTTGCTTCTGAACAATCTATGGTTGCTACCGATTATCTGTCTTTAGGCTTCTTTCTTAGAGTGTACCCTAGAGTATTGTGGATGAGGAATGGCTCAAACACAACTTGTTTAATTTATTGATTTGCTTCCATCTTTATTAATTGAATGAAGCTTTTTACAGTAGAAGGAAAAAAGGAAAGTGTTCTTCCCAGTTCCCAGCATTGAAAATTTGCAATCCTCTGCAAGCTAGAGTGATATTCCAAGTAACTAATCCTTAAACAACGAAACAACTTGCAATTGCACCAAAAATGCAAAACTACCATAGTAAAATCAACCAAAAACTAGTAAAAGAAACTCCACTTCGTTTAGATAATAGTAATCTACATGACATAAATTGAATTAATTGAACCGCAATTTCTCTTTATTTTCCTCAATATGATTGGAGACTCAATCATAGTTATAGTTATTGCGAATGATAGCTCATAACAATAATTAATCAGCACAACAGAATCATAGAAGCATCAAATAAGGTGAAGCAACGAAAATGAGTAAAAAGATGTTTTCATTCATGAATCAGAGTCCTACATCAGAAAACACTGAGATCCAAAATACATTGCTACAAACACATGGAAACATGTCTGCTGTGCTAAACTTAGATATAAACACCAAACAAAAACTAGAAACTAAATCTAAGCTTTCTTAGGAGATTTGGTAGCCTTGGATGGAGACTTGGTAGCAGTTGCAGTCTTCTCATTCTTCTTAGGCAAAAGGATTGGGTTAATGTTTGGAAGAACACCACCATGTGCAATTGTTACACCAGCTAGCAATTTTCCAAGCTCTTCATCATTCCTCACAGCCAACAGCAAATGCCTGGGGATGATTCTGTTCTTCTTGTTGTCACGTGCCGCATTTCCAGCCAATTCAAGAACCTGAACACAAATCAAATTTCAATTTTATCAAAATTAGGGCTCAAATTTCAAAATCAAAAGAGGGAAAATGGAAATTGAAATTCACCTCAGCAGCAAGATATTCAAGAACAGCGGCGAGGTAAACAGGAGCACCAGTACCAACACGCTGAGCATATCTTCCTTTCTTCAAGTAACGCCCGATTCTTCCGACTGGAAATTGAAGACCAGCTCTGATGGATCTGGTCACTGATTTCTTCCTTGGTCCTCCACCTTTCCTTCCACCAGCTCCTTTCTTCGTCTTCGTGCTTGCGTCCATTTCGAAGTTCGAATTTGGAACCCTAGTTTTTTTGCTACGAATTCACTGTGATGTGAGAATTTGTGAGAAATGGAGAGTGTGATGATGAGATGAAAGTGGAGGATGTGTTTGCTAGAATTTATACTGTAACGGTGGTTGTAAGGACTTGGATTGAAAAAAATCACACTGTTGGATTATAACTTATCGATGGCTCACGTTCATTTACCTGGCGATCCGTGTCTTTTTAAATGAACCAATAGGAGCCAATTAGCGGTGTTCACTTTTTTATTGAGTTTGGATATTGTTGTAATTTTAAATGGTGTCAAGTTCTGGAAGATAATTAATTCAGTTAAAAAAAAATTGTTTTGGTTTTTTCATTCTTTCAAGGTGACAACTTGGGTACCCATCAATAAAAAGTGGGTAACACAACCCATGCTGAGTTGGCACCAATCAAAGTTATTTGTTTGTTTTCTATTATTTTTAATGTTATATAAATACATTGTTTTGATTGGACCAACTCAACATGGGTAGTATTACCCACCTTTTATTGATAGGTAAACAAGAATTTCCCTTCTTTCTTTCAATTGTAGCTTTAATTTAAATTACTGTAGTTATAATTTTATCTTTTTTATAATGTTATTTAATTTTTTTATTTTTAAAAGAATCAGTTAAATTTCATTATAATAGAAATAATTCAACTGATGTAGTTATAATTTTATCTTTTTTATAATGTTTAATTTTTTATTTTTAAAAAATTTAGTTAAATTTCATTATAATAGAAATAATTCAAATAAGAATATTATAAGTTCATATTTATTTGATTTTGATGTCCTCAAATGGAGGAACTCTACTACCATCTAGTAGCCAAATTTTCTATCTTTGAGCAGATTATCAAATATTTGATCACTTTTTGTAATGTCAAAGCGTATTTAGTGCGGTCTTCATATGAGTCGGTGTGGTTTTCTTTGGATGACCTCAAGGTAGGACACGCTCTTACCTTTTAGGATTTTAGCCTTTAATATATCATCATCAAATAAAACCTAGGGAAGAACTACTCATGGTAGCAGAAAAAGAGTACCATGAGAAGGTTGTTCTTGTCAATGATAAAGAGAACAACTACAACTTATGGAGCTCATTCTAGTTCCCCTCACCGCACTATGCAGTGAATTTACTAATATGCTCCATATTCGATTTACCATCTTCCCCAAAGAAGGTAGAAAAATCATGAGTCTTATAACCTATGGCTAGAGGCCCTAATCTACCCACCCATTTTGGATATGGATTCCTATACACAGGCTTATCCACGAGGTTAGTTGTATCTAAAAGTACCTCTTGATTATAACAGTTATGAAGTTGGGATATAACATTTCTTGTTTTTGAGGTCTTGTCTCGACTGCAACTGTTGGCGCCATATGATTTCTGGGGGTTTTAGAAACCATATTGTGCCTAGACTTGAGGTGGAGGAATCCTACATGGATGCTCCAAGTTCGGCTCACAATTGTTTCTCCATTGAGTCGCTTAGGCTAACATATTGTGTATATTTATGAAGTGGATACATGACCTATGATTGTTCACCAATATAACTCCCTACTATACGATGTATTGTCGAACCCATCGGGGGTAGTGCATATGCATCGGTTCGGGGAGGGTATGTTACATGATTAGTCGATGTAGGTGAAAAACTTGTCCATACATGGTGCATCAGATAATCCTGAACAAGACGTGCATTACCTGCTATTGGGTTGCATGTTTATCCTCCAGCGTAAGACATGTTGCTCGTCTGCATAGAACTGCCATAAGGCGGAACTTGCGGCATGGCAATGTCTCATATTGTCTCATATGACCTCTATGCCAAATGTATTTGACCTTCTTGAAGTTTAGTCTGGTTATAAGCACCATTCGCCGTTGGGTTCCCCACTGGGTTAGGCATGACAAAAATATTTTGTTGGAAATAAGGTGTAAAAGGTTCCAATTGTATAGGAATCAACTGGACATGTTGAGGCCATATTGATAGATTCATCAGCTAGCTTTTTTGAGCAACATCGGCCTAATATTGGATCGCTTGTATACCTTATAGAATATTTGTGACATAATTATCACCAGAGTTGGCTCTCACAACCACCAAATCATTGACAAGTTGAAACTCGTTTTGCAACATGAGTTTTACAATGTTAACAAGTTGTTTTGAAATGGATACACGATGTCATGTATCGACGTGTCAATATGTTGTATAATGAAAGACATTGTCATTACTACTAGAGTCTCATGTGTTTCAACTAGTTGTATGTCAGAAACTCTAGAAGGAAACATAGAAATTGGCATTCCCAACGTTGTAAAGGTTCATTTGATCAAGAATGTCCTGTATTTCTGGTTATTGAAGATGAAATTGCTTCATACTACTAAAACTTCTTCCATACTGTCATACCCCATTTTTTGACTCATATTTTTCTTTGTTCTTTATCATATTATTATTCATCATTCCATTATAATTTTCAATGTTTCTTATTTTATTTACCTTTTATTATTTTATCTTCATTTTTATTTATTAATATGTATCACCATCATCATTACCATCATTATTATTAATATTATCATTATCATCATTATTTTTAATATTATTGTTATGGTCTTTTTCATTAATAATATTATCATTATCTTTGTTTTATTATTTATTATTTTATTATCACCATTATTTTTAATTACTAATATTATTATCTTTTTCATCATTTATTATTATTATTATTATTATCTTTATTACTATTATCATTACTATTTTTGTTTTCCATTATCATTTTCATTATTGCCATTATTATTATTATTATTGGTTTTTATTTATTTTATTTTAAAGAAAATACAAAAAAAAAAAAAAAAAGGGAGTTCGCAGAGCAAAGTTACCTTCGCACTGCGAACTCTGCGAATTTTCTGCAGATTTTTATTTCTGTGATTTATCTTGCTTTTGTTTTCATTTTTGTTATTGTTATTACTCTCTATCATTATTATTATCACTGTTATTGCCAATTGTGGCTGATTAGATGCAGCAAAGCAAGAATCAAATGTGTGACATTAAAGGTTGAGGTAAGATGGCTTTTCTTCCAACCTAGCATGTGCTCAAGCAATTGGGCTGCCCTTGGTCAGCTCTTGTCCCTCCCAATTGACATGCCTCTCACCCTAAGCTTGCCAGCCAATTACTTGTTCTCTTTACTTCCTTCTTTCTCCCCCAAAATCAGTCAAACATAGGTGGTTTTACTTGAAAAAAGCTGTTTTGCTTGCCCTGTATTCAGCTGCCTTTTCTTCCTCCTCACACCAGCCCACATGCTCCTTTTGCTTCCCCCAATCTCTGTACATGGCAGTACACGTTTAAAATTACAAGGTAATTTCGAACTTTTTTCCTTTTTTCCCCGAAAAATTAAAAGTTCAGTCGTGATTTAAAATTAGTGATTCAACGCTTCTCAATAGCTTGATATCCGAAATTCGACGCGACACATACTTCAGGTGTATACGTCAAACGTGATCCTAACTTAGGAGAAATGCTAGCAACACACATTTTAACACACATTTTTCAACACACTCTCTTTGATTGGTTAAAATTCACATGGGTCCCACCAAATTTATATGGGTCCCACACATGATTTGGTGGGACTCATGTGAGTTTTAACTAATCAAAAAGAGTGTGTTGAAAAGTGTGTGTTAAAATGCGTGTTGCTAGCATTCCTCCCTAACTTAGAGAACTAGATTTTTCAGTGGTAAAGGTTGTATTGTCCCACTAGGCGAGTCAAATATGTTGATGGAAACTGAATTTTGCTGAGGTTAGGTAAGATTCCTATAATGTGATTATCGTGCTTCAAGCGATTAAGGCTGAGGGAGGAAATATGTCCCCAGTTGTGGGTTCCCTAACTACTCTAGTCGAACATTAGGTATAGTTGTTTTTCGATTTTTTAAGCTTCGCTAAGAAATGTGTAAATAAAAGCAAAAGATAAAGGCATAAATTATTAAAATAAGCTTGTTTGATTGAGTTGATGTGTCACCCTTATTCATCTAATGTTCACGTGTGTGTGATAACTCTCATGCTAGTGGGATCGTGGCGCCCCACATTCGGCTTTGTTCTCCCCTCCTTGGCATGATCCATTGAAACAATCTCTTTATGCACAAATCCACTACTGGTCATGTATAGTCCCTCATTCCTCAGAGCGAACATTGGCATTGAGGACAACAAATTGTGGTTCATGTGTCATTGTCCAATCACATTATGTCATTGACTCACTTTTGAGCTTCCAACAACCATATTTTGAGTTAGTGGCCTTGAGAAACAATAAGCTCCCTCGCCCAAGCATCGCATGTTCTTCACTCAACTGAGGGGCTCCCTCGCCCAAGGTAATCAAGACCAGACCAGCCGGTTCAACCGGGATTCAAACACCAATCCGGTCCCAAAGAACTTGAAAATCGACATGTCAAAGAACCGGCAGAAAAACCGCAAGACCGTGTGAAATTCTGGCAATTCTGGTTCTGAACTGATCAGGAACGAAAAACAGAGTACAATGAATGTAAGAAACAGAGCACAAACAATCAGAGGTTCAGAAGCGGAAAATAAAGTGCAGAAGGTAAAAGGAACACAGCAATTTGTTAACCCAGTTCGGTGCAAACTTCACCTACTCTGGGGGATACCAATCCAGGAAGGAAATCTACTAAGAAGAATTAACTCAAAGACTCAGACACAGACCCGCTGTTCCCAGCCTTAGCAATCAATCTCCACTAGTCTAGACTTCTACTCAGGAACCCACCTAAGTATTAGAACACTACTAACTTCCCAATTACTAAATCACAACCCAGTGATCAGCAACTTCTGAATAAACAACTTAAATATGAAGACACCCTTCAAAAGAACAAAAACATCATTCGTACTTAAAAGCTTATAATGATTTACAACTCAAAAAATAACTAAACCAACTCAGATGAGTGGTGTACAATCAAAGCCTAAAGCTTACACAGACTCTTATAGTAAAACTGTATTGACTCTAGCAATCTTCTACACAGCAGCACGTCCTCCTTATATAGGCTTCAGCAGGTCTTCATAATTCTGAACACAATCAACCATAAAGATACAGTTCAGAAATATTTTAGAAGCTCAAAGAAGAAACAAATTTCTGAATTATATTTTGCAAAGATCCTTTGAAAATATATTCATCAATAAACACGAAGCCAATCTTCAAATAAGATCTTCTCACAAAATATTCAGCCTTCTGGAAACATTAGCCTTGAATAAAACTTCAGTAAATCTTCCAAAGATACGCACAGAAATAATCAAAAAGAATGCAGAAATCCAACTTCTGAAAACAGCTTCTGAAGTTCAGCTTCTGAAGGTCAACGCTGGTCAACGTCTGAACAGTGCGTCTAAAGACTTGTTCAGCGACTGATGAACAGTTCTGCGTCTGAAGGCACTTTTTGCGTCTGAAGGCCATTTCAACTTCTGATACTTCTTAAAACCAATTTCTTGCTTCTGAAGACTTAAATTAACATCTGAGTACGCTTGCTTGCATACTTTGATTTTACCAAACATTTAGCCAACATTCAAATCTCCAACACCGTGTAAAATAGGACAAACCAAGACAAAACCGGTCGGTTGCCGGTTGTCTCTGGTCTAGAAAAAAAAACATGAGAGATGTAAATTTTTGTTAACTGATCATAATTTCAGTGAAAAAATAATAATAGATCTTGAATAAAAAAACATAAGTGAAGAAAAAAGAAATTGATCAGGACAAAAGGAAGAGAAAATAATCAACCATTGTAGATGCAATGGAAGAAAAAATAAAATGTAGAAGATAATGAAGGGAAAGAAGCTGTTGCAAAACAGTTGATGTTAAGAGGCGGCTGCCAAATGCTAGTGTAGTTTATGTAAAATAATTTTAGGGTTTCATGGAAACTTGGGCTTATAAGAGAAGCCCAAGTTGAATTGTTATGGTCCAGCTCATTAATGTTACTATAAAACATTAAAAAAAGGTTATTACAATTCCCACCCTAGTGGTTTTTCACGTGCCTTATTTTTTTTTCTCCAAAATACCTTTTGTTTGGAAAATATAATCCAAATTGCATTTCGGTATATATAATCCAAAACATTTTGCTCCCCGGATTTATAGAACAACATTGCATATAATATTAAGGGCACATAATTGAAAATGACTAAAATTAAAAGAGACAAAAATGAATAAAACTCATATTTTATTAATAGATCGTATGTTTCATAGTACATTTACATTGCCATTGAAACTTATTACACAAAATAATTAAATACATAAAACTAAACCTGCAACACAAGAATATGGAGGGGGAAAGAGGTTGTGGTAATGTTTGTTTCCTCTTTAGGATAAAGGAGACTTTGATGGTCAACCTTACTCCCAGACAGATCAACCTGACACCCAAACAAATGATACAAATTTACATAGTGGCGCCATGTCTTTTACCCATTCATACAATCTATAAAAAGCTAGAGTAACCATTTTGTACGAAAGGCTAACGGTAGAAGCACGTCATAGAACAAAAGAGAAGGAGAGAATGAGAGATGATGGAATGAGAAATTGTGAAGGATTAGTGGGTATTTATAGTGAGGAATTTGTGAAGGATGGTGCATAGACTGTAATAGACCATTAATTACGGTCACAAAACGTGGTAAAACGTGGTCTGGCCAGTCAATACTAAAGAAAAAATGTGTTTAATGAGTAACTCTTGTTGAGAAAGTAATAGTCCAAACTCTGAGATGGTTCAAGTTATATAAGTCGAACTCATCCCATAAATGTTCGGTTTATATATTGTTCCTGCTAGAAGAACAACAGCACCAATCCCCTGAGCGATGTTCGGACTCAAGAGCTTGGTTAGGGTTTTTTCTGTATAGTGAATGTGATCTCCTTCTGAGGAGCTCAAAGCTCCATTTTATATCCCCCTTTGACCTAATGGGAGTGGGGATTGCTGCTCAAGGATTCTCGGGACATTTGTCCCTAAGAGGTTGCCCAATACCTCGTAGATCTCAGCCCCACAATTGGGAATGTTGGGGAACTCAGTCAATGGGTCACAGCTGCCCCGGGGAGGTCGGAATCAGTCGTGGGGAATCCGCTAAGGATGCGCCATTAGGGTTCCCCTACTCTCCGGGATGCTCCCCCGGGTCCTATGAATTCGCCCACGTGGCGGGCACGTGGGAGAAGAGGTGGCATACCTTGCAATGGTCCTGCTCATTCTGGGAGACTGACACGTGTCTCTGAGGAATAAGATGACAGTACACAGCACCCTAAGCCGAGGCTCAAAGAGGCAAAGTGATTGATGTAATGTCGCCAAGAAGTTGGCGATACACTGCCCCCAAGCACGAGGCTCAAAGAGGCGAAGTGATTGATGCAATGTCACCACACCGATGTCGCCAAGAAGTTGGCGGTACACAACCCCTAAGCATGAGGCTCAAAGAGGCGAAGCGATAGATGTAATGTCGCCACACCGATGTCACCAAGAAGTTGGTGGTACACAAAAGTATTCAACTTCGTGTACTTCTGTTTTGCCTTTTATTCTATTTGAACTCTTAATCTTAGTCCAACGTTGTTCCTTTTAGTTATAACGCCTTTGAGTGAGCGACCCACGGGCCATGGAGACCTTAGTGGTTTGATTTTCATACAGTTGTTCATACCACGAGATTTCAACACCCTAGATGGGGATTATACGGATGTGTACTCTACGATTTATAGCAAGCGAAAGCTTAGGTGGAGTGTCTTTACTTCAAGCATTGTCTCTGGCCCGAGCTCCTTATGACGCGAATTTGCGCTACTTTGATAGGCCACTTTTACTGAACCTGTCTCCAGTCTAGGCCACCTATGGCACAATGTTTTTAACATGATTAGGGAACTTAGTGGAATTTTAACCAAGTTTTTATGTGTTAAAGGCCTAAAGTCCCTTTACTGTAATAGGGCATCGCCCTTTAGTGATAGGTCTAAGCGGTAGGCCACTTTGGTAAAACTTGTACCAAGTCTAGGCCACCTAGGGCGCATTGTTTTAACTTAATGAGGGAACTTAGCAGAATTTTGACCAAGTTTTTATTTAAACGATAGGTCTTAACGCCACAGGGGTCTTATCGCCTTTAAACGACATGTCTTAGCGCCACATGGGTCTTATCGCCTTTAGGTGATAGGTCTTAGCGCTACACGGGTCTTATCGCCTTTAAATTCTTAGCGCTACAGGGGTCTTATCGCCTTAAGTTGTAGGTCTTAACGCCACAAGGGTCTTATCGCCTTAAGTTGTAGGTCTGTTATTGCACGAGTGCAAGTATTAGTTTTTATATCGTTCCACAGGGATTAATGTGATATCATATTCCGTTCAACTTCGATTATCGTTTTAAGTTAGGGTTTACTTGTTTGTTTTACTACACTACTCATACTTTTAAAACATAATAAATAAATGGTAGAGTAATAGGACATAGAAGGTGTTTAGGATTGACTTTCATCAATCAAACATTGGTTATATCCGATTGATCACAAATACGAATTCTAGCGTTTTCTTATATATTGCATTATTACGTATTGCTCAATAACATCATTGATTTCCCAAATGACGTCGAGATATCGATTGTATCGTTTAATCGATGATTTCTCAATCTATTAAACGATCCAAAAGCATTAAGATTCAATACTATAATGTAATTATCAAAACCAAATCCCATTTCTAGAATTTCTTATCTTGATAGAAAATCATTCTAAACCTAGATTCAAAAGCCTTTTTCAACAACATTTAAATCAAACATAAGATTGAAAAGCAAGAAGAAATTCAATGGTATATAAAAATTGCTAGAATTATATATTGAATAATCAAAAGTTTACAACATGAGTGATAGATTACCTATCAATCCCAACAAAGGAGATTGGTTGATCATTTTCATGACAACTCTTGCAAAATAGGAAAGAAAGATGAAGATATATGAAAGCTTGATGTCTCAAAGCTTCTTGAGATCTTCTTCAATCCAAATCTAATTGCTATTTGATGTTTTCCTCCTTCTATGACTATTCTCTTTCAAAGATTATAAGTTTTCTAAGCTCTGGAAAAATATTCTAACTGATAAAAAGCTATATATCAAGAAATGAGCTTAAAAATCTATTTATATGCTGAGATAATGTTCGCTCGCTACAAGCGACCAGCCTGTCGCTTGTAGCGAGGACCTCAGTTGGCCAATCCAAGAGCTCCACGTCACCATCAGCATTAAACCGCCCCATTGGTCGCTATAGCGACCAGGTCTGTCGCTACTAGCGACCAGCCTTTGAAATTCCCTGCCTAGGCTCGCTTCAAGCGTCCAGTTCATCGCTACAAGCGATGAACTCCTGATAATCCCTGCCTAAGCTCGCTACTAGCGATGGATGCTGCGCTTCAAGCGATGGCTTCCTGGAAATCCCTGCCTATCCTCGCTACTAGCGATGACTTCTGCGCTTGTAGCGATGGCATCAAGAAAACCTTCAAACTTTTGCATCAATCAGGTTCAAGCATGTATTTCCTGCATAAACACATGGGGTAAGGCTTAGGATCACATTCATTGCATTTTTAACACATTTATGCCCTAATCCTAAGATAACTTGTACAACAAGTAAACATAAGTGCCTAAATTTGTACCAAAATATAACAACATTTAAGCACTTATCAAACTCTCCCCAACTTACATTTTGGTTTGTCCTCAAACCAAAGAACAAAAGGAAATTTTTCATAGCTTTGAAAACCACAGTATTGAGCAATTTAGCAAAGGATTCAAAAGTGCGAAGAATTAAATATCAAACGAGTGATTCAAATGTGATTGCGCAAGCTTAAGTCCAGTTTCTCATTAAACAAGATACATTCTACAAATGTGAACTAGTTCTAAACACAAGGAATTAAATCATACAATCCTAAACAAGCAACATGTTTAAATTTGAACCAAACCTAACACACTTCTATATAAAGTATATGAACAATTGAAATCATTTGTGAGGGTTATGAACACTCATCCAATAAACATGATAACATACAATCAAATTATGTGTCTATCTAATTATCATTTCCACAAGCATAAAAGGCATTGATCAAAAGGACTTTAAGGGTTGTAATTGGGCTAGGCTACAAAAGAATTGTCATATGTGGGATATTTGAATTCAAGTGGCCAAGCAAAAGGAAACATTCAATCTAATTACAACTTCCTTCTTTCTCCAATACAACACTTGGTGAATTTCTTTCTTTTCTATTCTTGATTGATTCTTGACAACTTTTCTTTTTCTTTGAAATCTTGCAAACCTTTTCATTTTTCTCTTTTCTTTTTCTTGGTTTGCTTTTCTTTCTTTTTTCATTTCTTTTTTCTTGTTGTCAAGATCAATTAACATCATTCACCATACATTGACTTAAATAAAACCTTCCTTTCTCCCCAACTTATTCCAATGATACCCTAATCGAATGTTCCTTTGTTATTATGGCAAAGGTCAATAAAAACGACGGATAAGGGTTCAAAAGAAAACAACAATCAGAATTTAATAAAGAGTTAACTGTGACTGAAATTTTTTTACAAACTCCGGCAATTTAAATAAGCAGATGAGCTTATTAAATTGACAGTCCACAGTTAACAATTCTGATTCCATTAGGCTCAGATGGGTTAACAGATACTCACTCATCTCACAGGGTAGGTTCATTTGGTCAAGTATTTCTCTCAAATTCAAAAAATTGCCTTGATCATTTCAATGCTCTTATACAAATTAAAACAACAACAGATTTAACATAATCTAACTGAGTTAAACATGGTATTGGTCTCCTGCATATATATACATTGGTTGAGGATTCCTCACATTTGGCTAGTTCTACATTGGTTCAAAACTAAACACATGCTTGCTTAAAAACTGAATAAATTAACTTGTGCGTGTAAAGAACTTATTCACATTAAAGAATATACCTAGAAAAACGAGAAAACGAGTACCTTAGCTGCGCGCTTTAACACTCATTCTTATCATTATCACTCAGATGATTCACAGTTCAAGCATTGCTTTTGAATCAAGCATCTTTCTTTCAAAATTTGTTGGGATTTTCAAAAAATTTTAACATAAATAAACACTAAAGCATAAATAAAATAGAACTATTCTAACATGTTAATACTCAAAATATAAATAAAATAAACATAAACATAAACATAATATTATCCAAGGTACAACAGAAATACCCAAAGTACAAAGCATAAATCAAAATGTTAAAATACAAAGCAGAATAAATAAAATGAAAGGGAAAACAAATCAAGATCTGCTGCTCTGCATCAATCTGAATCTGTGGCCATGTCGTCCTCAGAGTCAGTCAAGTCAGCTGCCATGCGATCAATAGAGTTCGTAGCATAAGAAGAGTCATCACCCAGATCAGCATCGACATCTGCGTCATCATCACCATCGTCTCCAGCATCCTGATCATCACCAGCACCAGCTGCCTCTGCCCCTCCTGGAAAGAATGGCCTGTCCCCAGGCCAAGCGATATGCTCGGAGAAGAATGCAGGTGTCCACGGGCTCTGGCCACTGTCGTGCAGATGGCTCTGAAGCGTAGTAAGTGCCCGATGATTTGACGCATTCTGCGCCAACAGCATAGAGCTCACAGTAGCATAATCCCAACCGGAAAAGTCCAAAGGTGGAATGGTCGGATGGCTAGGGTGGCTAGTAGTGTGAGGTGGTGGTGGTGGCATGTGAGAAGGTCCTGCTGAGGATGAAGGTCCGGCTGAGGTGTGAGGAGGTGATGGTGGAGCAACAGGTGCAGGTGCAGAGCAATACCTATTGATGTATCTATCATCAATAGGATTTTTAATCTCCTCATCAACTTGTGATGGCATATGAACTCTAGCTCTCCTACATAGACCCATAATCAACCCGGGAAAAGTCAAGGGACATTTAGGTTTGGCCGGGGGTAATAGTCCACTTTCAGCAACGATCCTCATCTCATTAGCAATCAGCCTAGCTACGTCCACTTGACGCTGAGTGAGGATGTAGTGAACTAGGGGGGTCACATCTAAAGTGGTGGAGGAGGTGTGAGATTTTGGGCGAATGTTATAAAGAATCAGGGTAAGGATTACCTGAGCCTCGGTGGTCATGTGCTCACGGAATGCTCGAAAAGGCTTACCCGAAGCCTTACTCACGTCATAACCCTTCCCCGCTTGGAAGATGTCCTGTGCTATGCTGTCGTGGTCCCAGTCACCACTCCTCTGACGCTCACCAAAATCACACAGTGTTGTGGGTGCAAGCGGATTGTCTTCTTCATCATCAACCAGCTCCAACGGCTTGCCCAGATATGAGTTGATGGACATGCGGTCGAATGTGACGGTGCGCCCACGCACGTAGGTAGTGAAGGTAAACTCATCTGAAGGATCGGAGGGGATCGCGTTCGCATAAAACTCGCGAACGATCTCATAGTTGATCCTCCTCGGTGGTGTACAAAGGATTCCCCACTTCCTCTCGTTTATTATGGCTGCCAAGCCTGCATAATCCCCATCTTCAGATATCTCGAATCTTTTCTCTGACCAGATTCTTCTCGTCTTCAGCTCCTCGTATCTCTCCTGGTTCCTCCAGCTGAGGAAACGAGCTGCATCGTGTTGTGGCACATTGACCCTTGGCCTTGACGAGGAACTTTCCACGTTCCTTTGACGCTTAGAAGATGTTTTGGGTGCCATTCCTACACAATTGGTCAAAACAGATAAAAGTCAGGTAGGACACAAGTCATAAATCAATCAAAACAAAAATAAAACAAAATCTGGGTTCGCTCGCTACAAGCGACAGCTTGGTCGCTGTAGCGACGAAACCCAGAAAATCCCAGATTCCTGCGCTACAAGCGCTGTTCTAGCGACAAGACCCTTTTTCAAATTTCATGTTTTTCTTGATTTTGACTTGGTTATAGCATGCGAAATCATCATTAAAGCTAAAATAAATGAAAAACAATCACTTAAACTTCCTAAATCCTCAAAAATCCTAATTTATTTGAATTTTACAAAAGGTTTTTTCCAAAAATACGATTTCTTTGTACAAGAGGATTAAATGGAAGTTTTCCTAGTGATTCTAGGTCATTTATAACAACTTAAACTAAGTATAAGCAATGGGTAACAATAGGGCATGATTTATTTCAAAATTTCTTAAAAACCCTAACCCTAAATTACGAAATCACATGCAGGCACTAATAGCAAGTAAAAAGCTTAAAAATAGTAACAGACAGGGACGAAATACATACCTGGTGAGTTGATTTACAGGATTAAACAGGTACAGAGAGAAGATTAGCAAGATTTTGCAGAATGGTGAAGTGCCAAGATGCAGAAATTGAAAGTGTGTTTACAGAAGTTTAACAGTTGCGAAAATATGAATTAAAAAGGCTAATGCAATAAATGAAAGTGGTTGGGGGGTGGCTGAAGCGACAGGTCAAGCCTGGGTATTATAAAACTGATTTCTGATACGCTCGCTACAAGCGCGCGATTCGTCGCTACAGCGACAGACAAAAAGCCCATCGCTACAAGCGAACAGTGGCGCTACAAGCGCAAGTGCAAAAACTGTCGCTACAAGCGACAAGTGAGTCGCTACAAGCGACAAGTGTAAATTCCATCGCTACAGCGATGAGTTGGTCGCTGTAGCGACCATGACAGAAAACAGAAAAATAAATTTTGAAGTTCTAACCACTATCCCAACATGCAAAAACAACTATACAGAAGTAAAATAACACTGAAAATACAACATACTTACAAAATTGGGGTGCCTCCCAACAAGCTCTTGTTTAACGTCATTAGATCGACGCCTGTTTCGCTTATGCATGTGAATCGATGAGTGAAATCGTCGTCGTGTGTCGAACGACTTCACCTCCAAAATATGGCTTCAGCCTTTGTCCATTCACTGTCCACGTCGACTTGGTGATAGGATCCTCAAGTTCCACAGCTCCATAAGGTTTAACTTCCTTTATCATGAACGGACCGGACCACTTGGACTTCAATTTACCCGGAAATAAACGCAGTCTTGCATTGAACAGCAGGACCATCTGACCAGGCTTGAATTCCCTCTTCATGATCTTCTTGTCATGATACCGTTTAACCTTTTCCTTATAGAGCTTGCTTGACTGATAGGCTTGGTCACGCATCTCTTCTAACTCATGCATTTGAAGTTTCCTCTTCTCCCCAGCTTGCTCTTGATCAAAGTTCAAAAACTTGAGCGCCCAAAACGCTTTATGCTCCAACTCGACCGGCAAGTGGCACGCTTTCCCATACACTAACTGGAATGGGGTGAAACCCGTAGGAGCTTTGTATGCGGTCCTATAGGCCCACAACGCTTCGTCCAGTTTCATCGCCCAATCCTTCCTTGAAGATGACACGGTCTTCTCAAGTATCCGCTTGATTTCTCGGTTGGACACCTCGGCTTGACCGTTCGTCTGTGGATGGTATGGTGAAGCTACCTTGTGCTTTACTCCATAGTGCTCAAGTGCTTTTGCTAATTGCTGATTGCAGAAGTGTGAACCTCCATCACTTATTAGCACTCTTGGAGTTCCAAATCGGGAGAAGATGTTTCTTTTCAGAAACTTGACCACTGTTTTGCTATCGGCTTTTTGAGATGCTATTGCTTCAACCCACTTTGAAACGTAATCAACAGCCACCAGAATATACTCGTTGTTCAAAGAAGATGGAAATGGCCCTACAAAGTCAATACCCCAACAATCGAAGACTTCGACTTCAAGGATACTTTGTAGAGGCATTTCATTCCTCTTTGAAATCCCTCCGGTCTTCTGGCAACTCTCGCATTCTTTCACATGTTCATAACAATCTTTGAACAACGAGGGCCAATAAAAGCCAGCTTGAAGAACTTTAGCTCCAGTTCTTTCTCCACTGTAGTGACCACCATATGGCGAGTTGTGACAATGCCACATGATGTCCTTGGCTTCTTCTCTAGCAACACATCTTCTGATTAAGTGGTCTACTCCAATCTTGAATAAGTATGGGTCATCCCAAATGAATTGAGTGGCGTCTCTCAACAACCTTTTCTTCATTTGCCAAGTGTAATCCTCCGGAATGAACCCCGTTGCTTTGTAGTTGGCCATGTCCGCGAACCATGGTCTTTCTTGCACCGTAAGCAACTGCTCATCCGGGAACTCTTCAAGGATGTCCCTCTCATTCTTCGTTATCTCTTTGTTCACTAATCTGGACAGATGATCAGCTACTAGGTTCTCAGTTCCCTTCTTGTCCTTAATCTCCAAATCAAACTCTTGGAGTAGCAACATCCAACGGATGAGTCTCGGCTTTGAGTCGGGTTTGGTAATCAAGTACTTGATAGCTGCATGGTCAGTCCAAATAACAATTTTCGAACCTATGAGATACGAACGAAATTTTTCTAATGCGAACACTATGGCAAGTAATTCTTTTTCAGTGGTAGCATAATTGACTTGTGCGTCATTTAAAACTTTACTTGCGTAGTGTATAGCATGAAAAATTTTGTTTTTGCGTTGACCTAACACCGCGCCTACCGCATAATCACTAGCATCGCACATAAGTTCAAAATCGTATATCCAGTTTGGTGCGGTGATTATGGGTGCGGATGTTAAGTTATCCTTCAAACTATTAAATGCATTTAAACAATCAATGTCAAAATCAAAAGACTTATCTTTGTTGAGCAGGTTGCTCAATGGCTTTGCGATTTTTGAGAAGTCTTTGATGAATCTCCGATAGAACCCGGCATGGCCTAGGAAGCTTCGGATCCCTTTGACATTGACTGGTGGTGGAAGTTTTCCTATCACGTCGACCTTAGCTTTATCAACTTCGATACCCTTGGAGGAGATCTTGTGACCAAGGACAATACCCTCGGTTACCATGAAGTGACACTTCTCCCAATTGAGCACCAAGTTGGTTTCCTTGCACCTTTTTAGTACCGTATCCAGATTTTCCAAGCATAGATCAAATGATGACCCGAAAACTGAGAAGTCATCCATGAACACTTCAATGCTTTTCTCTATCAAGTCGGCAAATATAGCTTGCATGCATCTTTGAAATGTTGCTGGAGCGTTACATAAACCGAACGGCATGCGTCGATATGCGAATACCCCAAAAGGACATGTGAAAGCAGTCTTCTCGTGATCGTCTGGATTCACCAATATTTGATTGTAACCTGAATACCCGTCTAGGAAACAGTAGAAAGCTTGTCCTGACAGCCTCTCTAGCATTTGATCCATAAATGGTAGAGGAAAATGATCTTTTCTCGTTGCTTTGTTCAACCTCCGGTAATCAATACACATCCTCCAACCGGTCACGGTTCTCGTCGGTATGAGCTCATTCTTCTCATTTGTGATAACCGTCATACCTCCCTTCTTAGGGACAACTTGAACCGGACTAACCCAAGAGCTATCCGAGATCGGATATATCATGCCGGCTTCTAGTAGCTTCACTACTTCTTTCCGGACTACTTCTTTCATGTTTGGGTTTAACCGTCTTTGAGGTTGTGCCACCGGCTTATAATCCTCTTCCATCATGATCTTGTGCATACAATAGGAAGGACTTATCCCTTTTAAGTCGGATAGTGTCCAACCTATTGCTTCCTTGTTGGACTTCAAAACTTCGACCAATCTTGTTTCTTCATGGTTTGATAGGGAGCTACTAATGATCACCGGTTTGGTACCCTCTTTGTCCAGAAACACATACTTCAAATGTGAGGGTAATATCTTCATTTCCGGTTTCACTTCTTCTACTTTAGCATCATTCGTCAATTCCTCGATTATTGCTTTATGAGGAGGAATTTCCTTCAACGAATCGAGCTCCTTCAAACACTCTTCAAGCTCTAGCTCATCTTCTTCTCCTAGGATACTTAGTGCGTTTGTCAAAACTCTCTCAAGATGCGTCAAATCATGCAACTGGTTTCTCGTATCAACTATCAATTCTTCCGTTGCATCCATCTTGAGACACGCAGCTTTATCACTAGGGAATCTCATGGCTTCATGGATGTTGAAATTAACTTCTTCATCGTCCACACGGACTTTCATTAAGCCTCCGTCAAGATCAATCATCATCCGTGCCGTTTGCATGAAAGTTCTTCCAAGAAGTAGTGGCACGTCATCATCCTCCGGAATGTCCATCACTACAAAGTCGACGGGGAACAAGAACTTGTCGACTTTCACCAACACGTCTTCAGCAATTCCCAATGGACGAGTGTAGGATTTGTCGGCTAATTGCAAGGTTAAGTTGGTTCTCTTCACAACTATATGACCTATCCTTTTGACAACGGATAGTGGTATTAGGTTGATGCTTGAACCCAAATCAATAAGTGCCTTGCCGACATCCACATTGCCAATGGACACGAGCAATGTAACTTTGCCCGGATCTCTCTTCTTTCTTGCCAATGTGTTTTGGATGATCTCACTACAATTTGCATCTAGCAAAATTGTTTCTTCTTCATT
Source organism: Medicago ruthenica (assembly GCA_018208015.1). Taxonomy (NCBI): domain Eukaryota; kingdom Viridiplantae; phylum Streptophyta; class Magnoliopsida; order Fabales; family Fabaceae; genus Medicago; species Medicago ruthenica. Next base: position 96,821,478 of record CM031372.1, on the reverse strand, counting down.
GAACCTGTTGAATCTTTTGGGTTGGCTGCATGTTTTGGCAAAACCAAGATATTGAATAGAAGCATCTCCATATGTATAACATTTCTTCAGTTGGAAGTTTTCTCATTTGAAGCTGTTCAGAAGCTGAAATTTACATCAGAAGCTGAATGCTCATCAGAAGCACTGTAGCACTTCAGAAGCTGATTCAGGTTCTGATGCTCATGTTGACTTTTGTTGACTTCATCAGAAGCTGCATATTTTCAAGTTATTCTTGCGCGAATCTTTGCAAGATATGCTAAGGTTTTATTTTGAATTAAAACTTCTAGAATGCAGATTTATTTGAAGAAGATTTTATTGAAGATTTGGTTCAAAGATATGAAATTCATATTTTCCTGTTATAATCTTTAAAAGATTCAGTACAGTTTTATTTGTTACTTGATTGGACCAATCTTATTTCAGTAACAAATCAATTCAGAAGATTAGTTTTATTTTGCAAGACTGAAGGCTATAAATAGAGGAGGGCTGCTGCTATTCAAGACATGATTTAGAACAGAGAAAAATCAGAGAAATAGAGTCTTAGAGTTTTTAAGCTTTTAGCTTTATTTGTGCACCACTCTTTTGAGTTGGTTTAGGTGTTTTATTGAGTTGTAATCACTCTAAGCCTGTAGGTACGAGTGCAGGTCATGTATTGAAGTATTTCTTCAAAACAGAGTAGTTTTGTTTAAGGGGTTCAGTAACAGGTTTGTTACTTGAATAGGAAGATAGTGGATTCTATTACTCAGAGTTGGGTAGAAGTCTTACTAGGTGGAGGTTAATTGCTTGGGATAAGAACTGGGAGTCAGTGTCTGAGTCTTAAGGATTAAATCCAATAGTGGATTTCCTTCCTGGATTGGTATCCCCCAGAGTAGGAGGTGTTTACTCCGAACTGGGTTAACAAACCTTGTGTGTTTTTAGCTTTCCTGCACTTTATTTTCCTGCTGATTATTTGCTTTTATAATTGTGCTAAGTTCGAACCAGAACCTGTTAAGTATCTTTGCCTGGCCAGAATTTCAATTGGCATCAGAGCAGGCACCCTGCCTGTAAATTGGGTGAGATCCAGAGGAGTTAATATCTGGCAAGCATGGATAGAGAAGGAGGCTATGTCAATAGACCACCCCTATTAGATGGCACAAACTATGAGTACTGGAAGTCAAGGATGTGTGCTTTTCTAAAGTCTATTGACAGCAGGACTTGGAAAGCTGTGATTAAAGGTTGGGATCATCCTGTGTATACAGACAAAGATGGTAACAAGACTGAGGTTCTGAAGCCTGAGGAGGAATGGACCAAAGCTGAAGATGATCTGTCACTGGGAAATTCAAAAGCTTTGAATGCTATCTTTAATGGTGTTGATCAGAACATGTTCAGACTCATCAAACAATGTACTGTGGCTAAGGATGCTTGGGAAATTCTGAAGACCACTCATGAAGGAACTTCTAAGGTGAAGATGTCCAGATTGCAGCTGCTGACCACCAAGTTTGAGAACCTGAAGATGAAGGAGGATGAAAATATCCAGGATTTTTATATGAATGTGCTTGACATGGCAAATTCTTTTGATTCTCTTGGTGAAAAGATGTCTGATGAGAAGTTGGTGAGAAAAATCCTCAGGTCCCTGCCCAGAAGATTTGACATGAAGGTCACTGCAATTGAGGAGGCTCATGATATTTCTGCCATGAAGCTTGAAGAACTGATTGGGTCTTTGCTCAACTTTGAGACTGCCTTCTGCAAACAGCCTGATAAGAAAGGGAAAGGTATAGCTTTTACTGTGAATACAGAAGCTGATGATCAACAAGATTCTGAGGAGGATGACTTATCAGAAGCTCTAGTGTTGCTGGGAAAACAATTCAACAAGATTCTGAAGAATGTTAACAGAAAAGCCAAAGCCAAAGGTCAGAATTTCAGATTCAATAACAAAAAGCAACAAACTGATGAGAAGAAGACCAAGTCTGAGGAGAAAAGTAACCAAGCTAAAGGTGTGCAGTGCTATGAGTGTGAGGGTTATGGACACATCAAATCTGAATGTCCTACTTACCTTAAGAAACAGAAGAAGAGCCTAGCTGTTGCATGGTCTGATGATGGTTCTGAAGATGATGATGTTAGTGAATCTGATATGTGTGATACTGGTCTGGTTGTGAGATCAGGAGCTATCTTGAAGAAGGAAGCTGGTTTAGAGTCTGAGACTTTTTCAGAGTCTGACTCAGAGTCTGAAGCCTCATCTGTGTCTGAAGTTCCTAAAACCTCATATGATGAGCTAGCTGACAACTATAGGAAGCTGTATAACAGAAGTGCTGAGGTTTGCAAACAAGTTTTGGATCAGAAGGAGACTATTCTTCAACTGGAGGCTGAAAAAGGGGAACTTCTTGTGCAGAATTCAGATTTGAAAGAAGAAGTGAACCAGTTAAATTCCCAACTTGAACATATGAAAAAGCAGGTTAGAATGATGAATACTGCTACTGATAAGTTGGAGGACATTTTGGGGAATCAGCAACAAGGAAAAACTGGTTTAGGTTTTGTTGATCAGAATCATATTCCTAAACAGATGAGTTTTGTTCCTGCTACTCAAGCTCATGATTCTATGGCTGGAATATCAAAGAAGAGACCTCAGAAGCAAGCCCAGATGAAAGGTCAGAATCATATTCAGATGAAACATCAAAAGCAAGCTCAGAAGAGACCTCAGATGCTACCTCAGAAGCAACCCCAGAAGTACAACAGAAGAAGGAGGAATCATACCTGGACCTGTCATCATTGTGGTAAGAAGGGACATATCAAACCATTCTGCTTTAAATTGTATGGTTACCCTGAACACTTTCAATTTAGAAGAGTGCAACCAGCTGCACCCAGACACAGTGTTCAGAAGGTGTGGAAACCTAAGGTTCAGAATGTAGGCCTGATTGCTCATACTTCATTGAGAGCCACCTCTAAAGAAGACTGGTATTTTGATAGTGGGTGTTCAAGGCACATGACTGGTGTAAAGAAGCTACTTAGCAATATCAGACAATATTCCAGAAGCTATGTGACATTTGGAGATGGAGCAAAAGGAGAGATCCTGGGTATTGGTGACTTAAACTGTGAAGGCTTACCTAGACTGAATGATGTGCTATTAGTGAAGGGTTTAACCTCTAATCTGATCAGTATTAGCCAACTTTGTGATCAGGACTTGAAGGTTAATTTTAACAAACTAGAGTGTATTGTTACTGATCAGGAAGATAAGATTCAGATGAGAGGCTGCAGATCCAAAGACAATTGTTACTTGTGGATTTCTGAAGAAGAAAGAAGTTTGACTTCTTGTCTTATGAGCTCAGAAGAGGAAGTCAAGCTCTGGCACCAGAAGTTAGGTCATCTGCATCTGAAAGGCATGAAGAAAATCCTAAGTACTGAAGCTATCAGAGGTGTGCCTAATCTGAAGATCAATGAGGACAATGTTTGTGGTGATTGTCAGATTGGAAAACAAACAAGAAAGTCTCATCCCAGATTAGTTCACCAGGTAACTACTAAAGTACTAGAACTTGTTCATATGGATTTGATGGGGCCTATGCAAGTAGAGAGTATTGGAGGCAAGAGGTATGCTTTTGTAATGGTAGATGACTACTCAAGATACACATGGATCAACTTTGTTAGAGAGAAGTCTGATACTTTTGAAGTGTTTAAAGACTTATGTACTCAATTACAAAGAGAGAAGGACTGTGGTATTGTCAGAATCAGAAGTGATCATGGCAAGGAATTTGAAAACAAGAGTTTTTCAGAATTCTGTGGTTCTGAAGGTATAAAGCATGAGTTTTCTGCACCTATCACACCTCAGCAAAATGGTGTAGTTGAGAGGAAGAATAGGACTTTGGCAGAATGTGCAAGAGTGATGCTGCATGCTAAGAAACTTCCATATATGTTTTGGGCTGAAGCAATGAACACTGCATGCTATATCCATAATAGAGTGACTCTGAAGAAAGGAACAACATCTACATTGTATGAACTATGGAAAGGAAGGAAGCCTACAGTCAAATATTTTCATGTGTTTGGCAGTAAATGTTACATTTTGGCTGACAGAGAAAATAGGAGAAAACTAGATCCTAAGTCTGATGAGGGTATATTTTTGGGATATTCAGTAAACAGCAGAGCTTATAGGGTGTTTAATTCAAGAACTAAAGTTGTGATGGAGTCCATTAATGTGGTAATTGATGATCTGACTGCTGAGAAAGATAGAAGTGAGTCTGAAGTTGTTCCAGAGTCTGAAGCATCAGAAGAACAAACTTCAGAAGCAGAAACTCATCCAGAGTCTGAAGAAGCAGATGTGCATCCAGAACATGATCCTACCAATAAAGGGCCATCCATTAGAATTCAGAAGGATCATCCTAAGGAGCTTATCATTGGGAGTTTGGATCAAGGGGTCAGAACCAGGAGATCAGAACCAGCTGCTACTGATTCATGTTTTGTGTCTAAGTTTGAACCCAAAAATGTGAAAGAAGCCCTGACTGATGAATTTTGGATTGAAGCAATGCAAGATGAGTTGAATCAATTCAAGAGGAGTGAAGTGTGGGATCTGGTTCCAAGACCTGAAGGTTTGAATGTGATTGGTACTAAGTGGATATTCAAGAATAAAACAGATGAAAGTGGTACTGTAGTCAGAAACAAGGCAAGGTTGGTTGCTCAGGGCTATACTCAAATTGAGGGACTTGATTTTGATGAGACCTTTGCACCTGTGGCCAGACTAGAATCCATAAGACTACTGTTGGGTGTATCCTGCATTCTCAAGTTCAAATTATTCCAGATGGATGTGAAGAGTGCATTTCTGAATGGATATTTGCAAGAAGAGGTATATGTTGAACAACCTAAGGGTTTTGTGGATCCCAAGTTTCCAGAACATGTGTACAAGTTAAAGAAAGCTTTATATGGATTGAAGCAAGCACCAAGGGCATGGTATGACAGGCTGACTCAGTTTCTTGTGGCTCAAGGTTACAGAAAAGGAGGTTCTGATAAGACACTGTTTGTGAAAGATGAAAATGGGAGTCTGATGATTGCTCAGATTTATGTGGATGATATAGTGTTTGGAGGGATGTCTCAGAAGATGGTCAAATTGTTTGTTCAGCAGATGCAGTCAGAATTTGAAATGAGCTTAGTTGGTGAACTGACTTATTTTCTTGGATTACAAGTCAAACAAATGGAAGATACAATCTTCATTTCTCAAAGTAAGTATGCCAAGAACATAGTGAAGAAGTTTGGAATGGAATCTGCTGCTCATAAGAAGACACCAGCTGCTACTCATCTGAAGTTAACCAAAGATGAACAAGGAATATCAGTAGATCAAAGTCAGTACAGAAGCATGATAGGGAGCTTATTGTATTTAACTGCAAGCAGACCTGATATCACTTATGCTGTTGGAGTTTGTGCAAGATATCAAGCTGATCCTAAGATGAGTCATCTGACACAAGTGAAGAGGATCCTGAAGTATGTGAATAGCACAAGTGACTATGGAATCATGTATTCACATAGTTCAAGTTCTGAGCTGATGGGATTTTGTGATGCTGACTGGGCTGGAAGTGCTGATGACAGGAAGAGCACCTCAGGAGGTTGTTTCTTTTTGGGAAATAACTTGATTTCATGGTTCAGCAAGAAACAAAACTGTGTTTCATTGTCAACTACTGAAGCTGAGTATATTGCTGCTGGGAGTAGTTGTTCACAACTGGTTTGGATGAAACAGATGCTGGAGGAGTACAACTTGAAACAAGGTGTTATGACATTATTTTGTGACAATCTGAGTGCTATTAATATCTCTAAGAACCCTATTCAGCACAGCAGAACTAAACACATAGATATCAGACACCATTTTATCAGAAACCTTGTGGAGGATAAAGTTATTCAACTGGAGCATGTAGCTACTGAAGAACAAGTTGCTGACATTTTCACAAAGGCCTTGGATGCTAAGCAGTTTGAGAACTTAAGGAGCAAGTTAGGTGTGTGCTTATATGAAGAATTCTAGCAATTAAAGCAAACTGGATGTGAGGAAGGTAGGGTACCTGCCAGCTTTGTTAGTGCTAAGTGTGATGCTGTCTCTGATACTAAGTCTGAAGTTCAAACTGGGACAGTAGTTGAAGATGTTTGTGCAGTTTTCCTTCCCTATTTGAAGACTATGATTTGTCAGAATTTTATGGCTAAAAAGGGGGAGAAAATCTTATGCAATGTGTTGGCTTTGTTGGCTCTGATACCAAGAATTAGAAGATGTATTGCTGCATTTCAGATATGTGTGAAGGTGACTAGTTTTGCTCTGATACCAAGCAATATATGTCCAGATATGATCAAGGGGGAATATTTGTCTCAGGGGGAGTACAAGGTTGTTATATTCCTGAGTGATGTAGTGATCCTGAAATGTAGTGGTCCTGAAGAAGATTTGTGCAGCTCCTGAAGTGTTGGCTCTAATATGCTCTGATACCATAAATTCAGAAGTAAGGGGGAGTTTGATGTATGCTGAGTGTATGCTGAGTTGCAGGGGGAGTATGTGTGATGATCAGGAGTTGATCAGTAGTTCTGATACCTTGGAGTAGCTCTATCAGAAGTTCAGAAGTTGAAGCTGCTTGTTTAACATAGCTGAATCCGCTGCCTAAACTAAATGCTATGATGTATTATTGTGGAGTTCTTCATTGTTGAGCTGATTATAATGAAGATTGAAGGACTTGGATGGTTTTAGCCAAAAATTTGCCAAAGGGGGAGATTGTTGAATCTTTTGGGTTGGCTGCATGTTTTGGCAAAACCAAGATATTGAATAGAAGCATCTCCATATGTATAACATTTCTTCAGTTGGAAGTTTTCTCATTTGAAGCTGTTCAGAAGCTGAAATTTACATCAGAAGCTGAATGCTCATCAGAAGCACTGTAGCACTTCAGAAGCTGATTCAGGTTCTGATGCTCATGTTGACTTTTGTTGACTTCATCAGAAGCTGCATATTTTCAAGTTATTCTTGCGCGAATCTTTGCAAGATATGCTAAGGTTTTATTTTGAATTAAAACTTCTAGAATGCAGATTTATTTGAAGAAGATTTTATTGAAGATTTGGTTCAAAGATATGAAATTCATATTTTCCTGTTATAATCTTTAAAAGATTCAGTACAGTTTTATTTGTTACTTGATTGGACCAATCTTATTTCAGTAACAAATCAATTCAGAAGATTAGTTTTATTTTGCAAGACTGAAGGCTATAAATAGAGGAGGGCTGCTGCTATTCAAGACATGATTTAGAACAGAGAAAAATCAGAGAAATAGAGTCTTAGAGTTTTTAAGCTTTTAGCTTTATTTGTGCACCACTCTTTTGAGTTGGTTTAGGTGTTTTATTGAGTTGTAATCACTCTAAGCCTGTAGGTACGAGTGCAGGTCATGTATTGAAGTATTTCTTCAAAACAGAGTAGTTTTGTTTAAGGGGTTCAGTAACAGGTTTGTTACTTGAATAGGAAGATAGTGGATTCTATTACTCAGAGTTGGGTAGAAGTCTTACTAGGTGGAGGTTAATTGCTTGGGATAAGAACTGGGAGTCAGTGTCTGAGTCTTAAGGATTAAATCCAATAGTGGATTTCCTTCCTGGATTGGTATCCCCCAGAGTAGGAGGTGTTTACTCCGAACTGGGTTAACAAACCTTGTGTGTTTTTAGCTTTCCTGCACTTTATTTTCCTGCTGATTATTTGCTTTTATAATTGTGCTAAGTTCGAACCAGAACCTGTTAAGTATCTTTGCCTGGCCAGAATTTCAGAACCTTCTCTTCTTGGAAAGGATTTCCTTCATGAACTTGGCATAGGTAGGCATTTGCTCTAGGGCTTCCGAGAATGGTATGTTGATTTGTAATCTCTTGAAAACTTCAAGGAACCTAGCAAACTGCCTCTCCTTCTCTTTTTTGGCTGGTGTAGTTGGGTAAGGTAGGTGCGGTGTTGGTGCATTCTTCACTATATCTTGCTTCTTGCTCTTCTCCTTCACCACATCCTTCTTCCATACAATGTTTTCATTTTCAACTACATCCTTATTATTTTTTTCTACTTCTACATCCTCTATATGTACATCCTCCGTTTCTTCCTCATGCCCTTCATCTTCATCCTTCTCTTTCACCTCATTCTCAATAACCTTTCTTTCTACTTCTAGATTGTCCCCGATACCTTTGCCAATTACCTTCCCGCTCCTTGTAGCTATTGCCTTGCAATTTTCGTTGTCTCTTGTTGCAAGGACTTCCTCATCAAAATGACTTAATTGTCATTTCGATGATGATGCATGATCCTTCGGGTTGGTTTGTGTGTTGGCGGTAAAGGTTCCGCCTTGTTGAGTAGCTTGTGAAAGTTGTTGTGTCAATTGACCAACTTGCGTCTCCAGGTTTTTAATGGACGCATCTGTGTTTTTCTGGTTGGCCATTGACTGCTGCATGAATAGATTGAGGGTTTCATCAGTGGATTGGTTGCGGTTTTGTTGTGGAGGTTGATATTGGTTGTAATTCTGGTAAGGTTGTCGGTTATATTGGCCAGCTTCTCCTCTCCACCCTTGACCATAATTTGGATTATTCCCTCTTGGGAAGTTGTTTGGATGGTTTTGGAATTGGTTAGGAAACTGTTGAGGCCTTGGTTGATTACCAACATAGCTTACCTCTTCTGTGGGGGGTGGACAGAATCCTGTTGGGTGATCTCCCGAACAAAGCTCGCAAGATGCGACTTGGTGTTGTTTTCTTTGCTCGTTGTGAATGTCCTTCATTTGTTGGGGAAGGTTGGCCATTTTCTTTGTCAACTCTTCCACTTGTTGCGTGAGCAACTTGTTTTGTGCAAGGATCGCATCATTAGTTCCCAACTCTAAGATTCCAGTCTTCCTTTGGCTTTGGCTCCGGTTGTGATGAGCTTGGTGATCGTTCAATGCCATTCTATCAATAATAGCAACAGCATCCTCCGCGCTCTTGGCCATTAAAGAACCACCAGCTGCAGCGTCAAGCAAAAGCTTTGATTGTTGTTGCATTCCGTTCCGGAAGAGATGAATTTGTGTTAATTCATCAAATCCATGGTTCGGACATCTCCTGAGCATTGACTTGAAACGCTCCCAGGCTTCACATAGTGTTTCACTTGTACCTTGTGAAAACACCGCAATTGTTGTCTTCGCCTCCATGAACCGGTTCTGAGGGAAGAACCTCTCAAGGAATTTCTCCTCAAGCGTATTCCAGTTTGTCATCACCGTTGGAGGTTGGTCTAAGTACCACTCCTTTGCTTTGCCAATCAATGAATGTGGAAACATTCTCATCCACATTGCCTCCTCATTATTTTCCGTCTCACCGAGAGTTCCCACAATCTCATAGAACTTTGTGAGATGTTGGAACGGGTCTTCATGATCTAATCCTGAGAATGGATTAGCATATAGAATTTGTAGGATCCCCGTCTTCATTTCCGTTTGTTTGGTAGTCCGTGTTGCTTTCCCCAATTGAGCAAAACGACGTGGACTGTTTAAACATGGAACCCCAGAACCTCCTGCACCATCTCCAGCTGCAGCCATTTGTAAATCTTGACTTGGATTAGGACCTGATGAATGACTAGAAACAGAACTCTCCTCTTGTTGCCTCCTCTTAGCTTGTTGCTTCTTTCTCCGATTCTTGCTATTAGCTCTTCTAGCTGTTCTTTCAATCTCGGAATCAAAAAGAAGTTGGTCCTCGGAAACTTGACCTCGCATAAACGATTTCAATAATCTGACCACAAAGAATTAGCAAACAAGATGGATAAGAGTATTAGTTATATACATAAAAGAATTTTGTGCAAAATTGCTTAAAACCATAATTAAAGTTGCAATGATTATAACATCAAAACTTTAATCCCCGGCAACGGCGCCATTTTGTTATTGCACGAGTGCAAGTATTAGTTTTTATATCGTTCCACAGGGATTAATGTGATATCATATTCCGTTCAACTTCGATTATCGTTTTAAGTTAGGGTTTACTTGTTTGTTTTACTACACTACTCATACTTTTAAAACATAATAAATAAATGGTAGAGTAATAGGACATAGAAGGTGTTTAGGATTGACTTTCATCAATCAAACATTGGTTATATCCGATTGATCACAAATACGAATTCTAGCGTTTTCTTATATATTGCATTATTACGTATTGCTCAATAACATCATTGATTTCCCAAATGACGTTGAGATATCGATTGTATCGTTTAATCGATGATTTCTCAATCTATTAAACGATCCAAAAGCATTAAGATTCAATACTATAATGTAATTATCAAAACCAAATCCCATTTCTAGAATTTCTTATCTTGATAGAAAATCATTCTAAACCTAGATTCAAAAGCCTTTTTCAACAACATTTAAATCAAACATAAGATTGAAAAGCAAGAAGAAATTCAATGGTATATAAAAATTGCTAGAATTATATATTGAATAATCAAAAGTTTACAACATGAGTGATAGATTACCTATCAATCCCAACAAAGGAGATTGGTTGATCATTTTCATGACAACTCTTGCAAAATAGGAAAGAAAGATGAAGATATATGAAAGCTTGATGTCTCAAAGCTTCTTGAGATCTTCTTCAATCCAAATCTAATTGCTATTTGATGTTTTCCTCCTTCTATGACTATTCTCTTTCAAAGATTATAAGTTTTCTAAGCTCTGGAAAAATATTCTAACTGATAAAAAGCTATATATCAAGAAATGAGCTTAAAAATCTATTTATATGCTGAGATAATGTTCGCTCGCTACAAGCGACCAGCCTGTCGCTTGTAGCGAGGACCTCAGTTGGCCAATCCAAGAGCTCCACGTCACCATCAGCATTAAACCGCCCCATTGGTCGCTATAGCGACCAGGTCTGTCGCTACTAGCGACCAGCCTTTGAAATTCCCCGCCTAGGCTCGCTTCAAGCGTCCAGTTCATCGCTACAAGCGATGAACTCCTGATAATCCCTGCCTAAGCTCGCTACTAGCGATGGATGCTGCGCTTCAAGCGATGGCTTCCTGGAAATCCCTGCCTATCCTCGCTACTAGCGATGACTTCTGCGCTTGTAGCGATGGCATCAAGAAAACCTTCAAACTTTTGCATCAATCAGGTTCAAGCATGTATTTCCTGCATAAACACATGGGGTAAGGCTTAGGATCACATTCATTGCATTTTTAACACATTTATGCCCTAATCCTAAGATAACTTGTACAACAAGTAAACATAAGTGCCTAAATTTGTACCAAAATATAACAACATTTAAGCACTTATCAAGGTCTTAGCGCCACAGGGGTCTTATCGAATTTTAGATGACAGGTCTTAGCGCCACATGGGTCTTATCGCCTTTAAGTGATATGTCTTATCGCCACAGGGGTCTTATCGCCACATGTGTCTTATCGCCTTTAAGTGATAGGTCTTAGCGCCACAGGGGTCTTATCGCCTTTTAGATGATAGGTCTTAGCGCCACAGGGGTCTTATCGCCTTTTCCATAGTGAGTGTGAATTTTTGACAATTCTCCATGGTTAAGCTAAAACATAACAATGCTTATGAATATTCAAATGATAAGTACGAAAATAAATAGTGGAGGTGCGACCAATAATTTAGAGTGATATTAAAGTCACATGTTGGACCACTTTATTTGCAAGAACTACCGGTTGCTCAACATAGGATGTACTTGAAATATTCCCTCGGCTTCTTCTGCAGATGTGTGTATGCTGTCTATGTAAGTTGTTAGTTATCATCTATATCACCAAAAAATATTACATATATACGTATGGACACCCATTAATTGTTCATTAATCAATTAACAAAGCTTGTTAAGGAGTTGTGATATTCATGGAACAACACATTTTCTTTCTAATCCTACATTTCACTGGTTTTTTTGACTGGTTGTGCGATTGTTATGCATATTGCAAGAATTTAATAACGACGGCCAAATTCATTATCATAAAACTTGAAAAATGAGGCATGAAAAGATCAAAACTTTTCCAATTTTTGCTATACAAAGTCTAACTTACGATACTTAATTCATATGTAACCTATCAATCCAAAAAGTTTAGCTATCTTTATAACAATAACTAATGGTCTTTTGTATAAAATCAAACCATAATCACAACTCAAAGTCTTTAGTTCTTTTTGTTCCCTCGTCTCTCATCTATAAACCCTATAATTTTGAACTATATGCATATATGTTATCTTTTTCTATAAAAGTTTATCCAATAAAGAAAATGTGTGCTTGCAAAATTTAAATTCTTTTCATCATAAGATAATCTGGCTTTTTGATCCATACTTACGTGTACAAACTACTTGAATGATGGATAAGGCGGAATGAAAATCTTTTTTCACTAACGGCCTAGTGATAGAAGATGTATAACATAAGTTTCGGATCATGTAAATCCAACATCTTTCAATAGTATAAGAGCATTTAAATAAATAATAACCCCGAAAGGATAAACATGCATATGCAAAGATAATAACACCAAGTAAATAATAAGGGCCAAAAAAGAGGTACTGAATCAGATCGATAACCGTTTTCGAGAGAAATTAAACCCAAGTCAATTAAACCCAAACATGTGATGCCTTCCGCAACCGAACATGATGGAACGATTTTTAATTATAAGGACTTCAACAAAGAGATTAACGGATGATAGAGTTTAGAAAGGTACAACCTGACATCGACACGATACCATGACTAGCCACCGATGGGCGATCTAACAACACGGCCGCCTTTGCCGTATTCCTCGGTGTCATCCGCTAAGAGAAAAAGCCAGGTGAATCACGGCGAGGCTGTGAAGAGGTGGAAAGACTGAAAAGGTGTGGCCAGGTCAGTTTTACCGGGCCCCACGGTGGGCGCCATCTATTCCTGCTAGAAGAACAGTAGTATCAATCCCCTGAGCGATGTTCAGACTCAAGAGCTTGGTTAAGGTTTTTTCTGTATAATGAATGTGATCTCCTTCTGAGGAGCCCAAAGCTCCTTTTTATATCCCCCTTTGACCTAATGGGAGTGGGGATGGCTGCTTAGGGATTCTCAGGACATTTGTCCCTAAGAGGTTGCCCAATACCTCGTAGATCTCCGCCCCACAATTGGGAACGTTGGGGAACTTAGTCAATGGGTCACAGCTGCCCCGGGGAGGTCGGAATCAGTCGCGGGGAATCCGCTAAGGATGTGCCATTAGGGTTCCCCCACTCTCCGGGATGCTCCCCCTGGTCCTATGAATTCGCCCACGTGGCGGGCACGTGGGAGAAGAGGTGGCAGACCTTGCAACAGTCCTGCTCATTTTGGGAGATTGCCACATGTCTTTGAGGAATAAGATGACGGTACATATATGTTGAACAAGTTCAAGACTGTGTTAAATTTTGCACTTTTTAGGGTGAGGGAGAGTTCGAATTATATAATCTAAACCAGCTCAGGACATAATTTTTTCCTGTGGTCCACATTGCACCAGTAGTTTCTGTGGTCCACGACGCACAAAAACTTCTATAAATTAGTGTGTATGTTTTCATAAGCAGTAAATCACATCAAAAAAATCATGGACAATTTGGTCATTGATATGAACACCAAGCTAGCTGCAGTTTACTACAACAGGGAAAAACCACCCCATCTATTTAGGGTTCAGAATGATGTCACGCTCTCCGGGTTGAAGGATCAGCTGAATTAAATCAACCACGGAGACACAAAGAGGGTGGATGGTGTTTAGTGTCGACGTCCATCGACCGACTCAACTGGAAGAGTGTAGTTCACCCAGATGATGCTCAGGAACAACGACAATGTGAGAACGATGTTCTCAATATTTGGTCAGTACAGTACTAAAGGACTGATCGAGTTGGACGCTTCATTGGTCAGATCTATTAAAGAAATTTAGAAAAGTTTGATCAAGCCTAGAAACTACGAAGAGATCAGGGCTCTACTGGAGAAACCAGACAAAAAAATTAGTTTAGCTAAACCGTGATCTGTTATTTTAAGTTTGATTAAGATTGTTATATTTAATGTATTTGTTTAAATTAAAATCCCTTTGTTGAAAGTCATGCTTTGTAGGGTGAAAGACACGTTCAGATTATATAACCCGAACCTGTAAAGTACAGGATTTTTATGTGGTGCACATTGAACCGGCAATTTATGTGGTCCACGATGCATAGAAACTTCTATAAATTAGTGTGCTTGGTTCATTTGCTGTAAATCTGAATAAGCAGCAAATCTGAATACCAAGAGGTTGTTATGAGCTAGATCTTGCTGCCTTGGCAACAGAAATATGTCAATTGATGATAAGTCGTAGTTTACGTTGTTTCTAGATTTTAAATTCAATGAAAATTAGTTTATTTTAGTCTCGTTTTAGAACTATTTTACTTCAAAGTATTAGTTTTGTTTTCAGAATCAAAATAATGATGAACAATGTACTTGGATCAAAAGCAAGGATAAGGAGCCAAGGAAGAGAAGAAAAATAAAGGAAAATGAAATTTTTTTTATAGGCACGGTCGTGCTCAAAATGCACTAGGTCGTGTTGAGCCTTTGCCTGGTCGTTCTCCTTAAAGTTGTGAACTGCAGGAAATGTCGTGACTACGAGCACGACCGTGCGCCCCATAGGCACGGTCATGCGCCCTCCAGCCAGCATAATTTGAACGGATTTTTAAAAGGGAGCACGGTCGTGCTCCTCACAAGCACGATCGTGCATGTTATGCAGTCAGAAAAATAGGTTACAAACTCTTGGAGTTTGCCCATTATTTCCTTGTAATCCGAGTTTAATGTCTTGTCTAAGGTTCTAGGCTATAAATAGGTCCTTTATCAGACTTGTAACACAGCTGGAAACACTTGTAAACTTGCTACAAAGTGGAAATCAAAGTTCTTGTAATTTCTTTAAGTTTCTTGTCCTTTATTTTTCTGCAACTTTATTTTTCTTGTTCTTTACATTTTTGTTCTTTATTTTCTCTGCACTTTACATTTCTAGTTATTTATTTTCATGCCTTTATGTTCCATATCTTTATATTTTAATCCCTTGTTTACTATGATCATGAGTGAGTGTTTACTCTGAAATTTGGTAAACAACCGCTAGTCTAAATTAATTGCTTGCGAGACCAACTAGTGAATCTCAGGAGCATAGTGCTTTGTTTGAATTCTTTAAATTATTTGAATGTCCATTACGCATAAACATTTATTGTAGTTTTGGGGAGAACTAAACACAAAAGTTACTTGGATTGCCAATAACAAGTAAAAACGAGTTCTTATTGAACGAACACTTTGTTTCGATCGAAACAGAAATGAATAAAAATTAAATGAAAAGCATTAAACTTCGCATGAAACTTAAAGTGCTTAAAAGATACATTTGCATAAAAAGGTAAATTGCATTGAATTGTAAAAGATGCTTTACATAAAAGGATGGTTCACAGATTCATACTTGGATCCCATTTCACTCGTTTCTCTCGATAGCGTGGGTACTTTGAGTTTACAAGGATTTTGCATATAATGAATTGCGACCTTCTTTCTGACTAAAAAACTACTATATATAGACTTTCGAAAGTAAACTGCCCTAACGGTCGAACACTATACTACTGCCAAATGTCCTGCCACGTACACCCTGCATGCACTTAACTGCTCCTTAGAACGGTTGTATCTTTCGAAGTCGAACTGAGTGTTGTGAAAGTTTGTCAGAATTGTGCTAAGTCCAGAACTTTGTTGCTTCGATTCGATCATACGCTAGTTCGATCTGCCTTCTGGTTCGAAGTCCTCCTTCTTTGCCTTAGCCTTGTATTTGTAAATATCCTTTCGAACCTGTGAACAATTCCAAGATTCTTTTCTGTTCTTCGATTAGCCAGAATCTTGCAAGATTCCCTTCAGCATTTAATGCATATTTAGAGCATATTCTTAGCTCATAAAAATATGGGCTAACAAATTGCCCCCAAAAAATGTCTGCTTCGATTCGTGATCGAAGGAAGAGAAGAAGTTGACATTTTTTCTTTTTCTCCACGTTTACTGAAACGGCGTCATGATGGCACGTTTTACTGTATAACTGTCACCTCGATTCCCACTATCATCATGAGTTCCAAACTTTCTAGGT